>VZTE01002673.1:402332-630067 GCA_013397775.1 Eulacestoma nigropectus
GTGTTGTTTTTTTTTTTTTTTTTTTTTTAACCGCTGGGCTACTGTCAACCTTGGTGTTATTTAGGGAAGTTCCTTCATATTCACATGCAGTTGTCAATATAATAACATTTTGCTGGAAAACAGCAGCAACTGCTAACTGGGTCATCAGTATCAAGAATTATCTTTCAAGCAGGAATAAATAGTAACAAGCAAAGACCAGAACAGTCAGTTTAAGGACATCCAGATTTCTGTGACACCAGCAGATTGGCTGAATGCAATTAGAAAAAAAGAGACAGGTTGATATGAAAATCCAAGGACAGAGTCTTTCTTGGGCAGCTCAATAAAGAAGAATCAGAAAAATGATTCTCTAAAGCAATTCATTGTGTGTTTATGTTCCTGTGATTATGGACAGGAGATATCTTGCAAATTTTGTGTTGTTAGGCTTGTTACAGATAAGTAGCGTTCCAATAGACAGATGAATTCCAGTTCTTCTATAATTTTGACAGTTAGAAGACATCCCTACAAAGTAAAATCAAGTGTGATTCTTGCATATGTCAGCTTCATCCTACCGATAGCAATGAATTCACAACTGCACAATCAGAACACTTGAAAGCAACAAGGTTCTGCACCTTGAAAACAGCTTGTTTCAAACAGGTGTAGCCAGATAGGCACCGTTTACACATAGTAAGAGAATTGTCGGCATTTGAAGAGCTCATCAAGAAAACAGAACATCCAAGATGAGAAAGCAATAAAATTTTTGAACATATCAATATTAAAAATAAGAAATTCTTACAACAGTTAGAGAACAGAATTAATGAGGAGGTGATGCAAATATATATAAAGAATGTGCAAAAAGCAAAATGCAAATCATAAGTGGGAATTAAAGGTCAGTTTATTCATGTTAGGAAAATCAGTTTGTCTGAATCCACCCATTTGCCAAAGCTGAGGTTGCTTAAGATACGCAAGAAAAGGTGCGGGGGCTTTTTTTCAGTTTTTCTTTTACACAATATTTGGAAATTTTTAATGATAAAGACAAGCTTGAATCAAAATTCAGTGTATCAATTTTTGTTTACGTTTTAGGCATGACTTTCTGTCACACGTATTTTGACCTACATTATCTACTTTATTGTTAAATAAGTGATCTGTTTATTGCGCTAGATTTTGCTTGGGTTTGGTTTTGGCTTATTTGTTTACTTGTTTGTTTGGGGGTTTGTTGTTATTTTTTATTTTAATTGTACAGTTTTAAGTGTTCCAAATTGCAATTATCAGTTGTCATATAATAAAGTTCTTCTACAGTATGTTTCTTAGGTGTAAGTTGGTCTCTCTGCTCTTGAAAGTCATAGCAAGACTGCACTCTCTCAGAGTTTATGTTTCTCCATAAATCCAGCCAGAGTCAAAAGGAGCACTTAGAATTTAAGGTCTTAAAACCAGAATGGTTCACCACCTGTTCTCTATGAATTGGAGTGGCTTTTAGTTCAAAAATGTCTCTTTTCTGTGATTTTTGTACAGCAAAGCAAATGAAAAGTTCCTGACATTTTTCTCAAGTCTCCCATATCCAGACGGGGTCACAATATCTCACAACTTTAGTTATCAATGAAAGCTAGGACTCTGATTTTTCTTTGTAGCTTTCAGTGATATATAGCTGCGTTTAATCTGCTCCAAACCTAGCCACATAATAAAAAAACCCCAAACAAACTATTTTTATTTATAATTAAATGTTAGCTGTTTATTTCAAGCTAGTGGAAGTTTTCTTATTTTCAAGGAAAAAAAAAAAATCCAGTTAGTAATGCCTGTCATTTTTAAGTTGAAATGAAAGTTAAAACACTTGCTGTTTTGGTAACAAGAATTATTCTATTGGGGATTTCTTTATTACATTAACTTCTGCTAGCTGTATATACTGATACATCTATTGAAATAAGTCCTTCCTATAGGTATGCCATGTTATTGTATTGAAAAGTTCAGGTTCAAGAAAACTAAAAAGGTTTAGAGCCTTAGGAGCATTAAGAAAACATTTTAAAAAGTATAATGTATCTTCTTGTTCATAAACACCTCCTCAAATTTCTAAAATCTGAAGTCAGTTAATTTTTTTAGGAAAATCTTATATTTTTAGTGTTAAAATAATCTTAAATAAATAAAGATATATTTAAAAAAATTGGGAACACTGCCATATATGTTTCTTGTGAATTGTATGACTCACTTCCTTACAGCATGGTGAGGATGTGACCCAGAAAGTTCCTTATTCAATACACTACTTGAGCAAACACTAACTCAGACCAAAAAAAAAATGAAAACCCAGAACTGAACCAAGCAACCAACCAAACAAGCCTTCTCCCCCATCAAATCATTACAAGAGAAAGAAAACTGTATTAATAAGATACACTTTTAAAAGTGTCCTGTGATTTCTAAATTCTTGTCATTTTTTTTGAGAAAAAAACCTTGGCATATCATTAAATGAAAGTATGCTCATAATCTGTGGAGACTCTATGTTGCCAATATAGCGCTACTTCCACCTGTGCTTATACCAATAAAATTAATTTCCAAACTGAAGGGTCATGCCTGATTTGTCATCTGCGCTCTGTAAACTCATGACGCATGCCCAAGGCAAATTTAAGCTTGAAAACAGAATAAAAATAGTGAGGTAGAGAACTGTGAGTTTCTAAAAATACAGAAAAGTTGGATTTCCTAAACCAAAGCATATTCCTGTTTGTCAGATCTGTTCAAGTATCACTTGGCTGTGTTTATTTTTCGAAGTGGAACAGTTTTTCTTCCTGGTAGGAGGAAATTTCTTCCTTGACATGAAACCTTGGTGAGCTCAGGCCAACAAAAAGAATATTTTCTTATTCTTCCATGTTGTCATTTGGTAGTGTCTTTGTCCAAGGACAGATAATCTCTGACACTCTGCTTTTCCACCTCTTCCTTACTGCTAGACTGCAGTGTGACAAAGAGGCAATTCCAGTAGTGCTCCAGTAAAGGTTAAGTGTTAGGAACATCCTAATCAGTTCCATAATTTTGTGTGTATGAATGTGTGTATTTTTTTTTAATTTATATATATTTGCATCTAACAAATGTATGTGGATATGTATATGTGATATATGGTCTCATCAGAATTCCATATAAATCATTATCCTTACAAGATGATTAATTTTTCTTTTAAATCTCTGAACATCTCTGGAAATATGTGTATTGATTTGCATTCAAGTTGATGACTATGTAGTTAAGTGATGAGTTACATGCAGATGTGGTTTGCAATATTTTCAATCTGCGAAAGTGTTTGTGATGTGACTGCTTGTGTTTATGAGAAATGCAAGATCAAATTTATGTCTTGGAATATTTTTAGGTCTCTCTGTATTGCAGCATGTCTATAAGCAGTGATTATCGTTGCTTTCTTTAGATATTTGGAAAAATAATTCCATGAGGGGAACAGAAGACACAAAGGATAGTTTGATGGGTGCATATACGAATTTAAAAGGTAAGATTAAATTAAAAATAAGTCAAAGCTTCTTAAAAATTATCCAAAATAAGATAATAGGACTATAAGAATAGTAATAGAATTGCTAATACTATTGCATATACAACATAAATGTGTAGGATACTCCAGAATTTGAGAAATCTTTTCTATAAAAAAAAATAAAAATGAAAGCATACCTGTAACCATGAAGCAGGTGTCCAGAAACACACTATTACGATTTTAACAAACTTAACCACTACATTTTGCTATTCTTTTCTTTTGAAGAAGGGATTTTCTGAATACAAGAATTGTCACAAAACCCAAACCAAACAAACCAACAAAACCCCCCCCAAACAGCAATTTGTCTTGTGTTTTCATATGTATAAACATCACTGAGTGCACAAAGATAGAGCTAAAATGTATCGAAATAACTTAGCTGTCTCAGATTTATTGAGTTCAAATTCTTCTTGCAATACAGTCACTATAGTCTGATTTTCAGTCTGATATTTGTTGAACCAGGAAACTCATACTGAGTTCATAATCCATGTCAGGTAAACAAGTCTCTGTGGAAAAGATCATTTAAAGAAGACAAAGTATATTGTGACGGTAAGAGACAGTCTGGACTTGACTCCCTGTTTCACTATATAAATGTGCGTTCTGGCAAAACATAGCAGGTTATTTAAAATTTTGTGGATGCAAAAGCATTAAAAAAGAGGAAGAAAATTTATAACAGCTCTTAACAGAATAATGGAAACAATTAAGTTCAGGTGCCCAGACAAAAAAGTGCTTTGAAAACAATGTACTGACCAGTGCCGTTTCATTGCCTAAAGAGATTCTGAAACCATATTAATTTGACTATTTTCTAAATATAATCAGTTATTTAGTAACAAGTCTTGAAAAATAATTTCGAAAATCTACAAGAGACAATGAAGTGCACTAAGAGGACTTCTGAGGGAGTCTTACTTCTGTATATTGGCTTTCATAAGATATCTGGTTAATATTTGCTGCCCCCTGTAGTTTACTCATACATAGTTTCCATAAAACCATCTGAGGTGACTGAAAATATAAACCAAGCTTTTCTTTTCTACTGATTATCTTTTGGTTATTTCTTATTTCTATCATCCTGTCAGACTTGTTGTTGTGTTGACAATTAGGATGATTCTCAATGAATTTCTTGTTCAAATGTTATCTGATAGATTAAAATGAACAGATATTTAAAGTACATGGATCCTATTTTAGATATGAATCTTCTGAAATAATTTCCTTTAAAGAGGCAAATCAGGCAAATATTTAATAAAATGCATTGTAAATAATTACAGTGTGTAAACATCAGCGACCTCATGGTTCCTTCAAGTCTATTTTTGGAGAAGATGATGAAAAGTGGTAGTTTCAAGGTTTAACAGGAATCTAAGATGCTTGCTGAGTTCAAAATGGTCCCATCACTGACTAATGAGATATCCCACTGTGCCTCAGAATCTAATAACTGGACTTCACAGTTACCAATGTCTTCCTAGTATTGAAGGAAGAGAGATTTAAACAGCCTATGAATAGGCTATATGAGAATGGAGGACTGCTGTGATGTATAAATCACAGGTTTTAACCCAGTAATGCTAGAACCAGCTCATTGTGATCAACTTCCTGGAGGTGTTCTGACTTCCTGGAGGTGTTACGAGCCAATTAGACAAGGGATGTATGTACTTATTTTTGGTTTAATTTAAAAGAAGACAACTCTGAATTCTGAAAAACTGGAACTTGAAGATATTTGTGGCACATTGCTCTGTTGACTGTAGACTACCAGTTACTCTTTATAGGTATCAGACTCTTTATAGGTAAGAGTCATCAAGATTGACATCCAGATTCAAAAACTGCCTTCACTGAGTTCAAAATAAAAATCTCCCAACCAGTCAACAAGAATTTATCTTATTTACAAATAACAAGTAATGGAGTTAAAAGATAAAGTAAGAGCAAATATGAAGAAAGGGCCAGATCTGTCAGGTTCTGCACAGATCAGGACCTAATAACAAATCTTTTTCAGGAAAACCCGGGTACATATAGAATTACCTTGAAACTGCGCTTGATCTTCAGTGAAGATGGTCATGCCATGCTTAAGGCAAAATCAGCAGGTGAGGAATGACCTAGGCAATTGGAAACTGGTCTGTGTTTACAGAGTTCATCAATCTCAGCTGCTAGGCCTGAACATTTCCAAGACAGAGCAATGCATGGGGAGTTTTTTGTTTTAACGGATGAAGGCACTATCATAAATATCAGAATTTGGTTTACATAGGTGTACACTTGTTAGCATATGTACCCAAGGTAGAAATTTGTCCTCAAAAATAAAGTAAGCAAATAAAGTGGAAAGAAGGAAAAAGTGGCGAAAAGCAAAAAGCTGGAAAACTCCGATGTAAAAAGTCTCTATTTTAAATAGAGAACTTAAATGTAAGCACAAATGGTAGTAAAAGAAACCCCTTCACTTTCTGTGCATGTGTGCTTGAAAATTCCATTGTTACAGTTTAACATGTCCGTGATAATTAAAATAGGATTGCAAACCCAAATTTCAGATACAGGCTTGAAAAGACTTAAGAAGTTAAAGATGACACTTCTTTAAAGTATCAAGACAATTACTGACTCACATCACTTATGAACAACCAGTTTACCAATCGGTTTACATGAACTTCAGAAAAAGGTGATTTTCATAATCTGTTCTTACTTACTGTGTAACAGAGGGTATACAGTTTCTCTCCCCCAGTCATCCTTAAACCATTGCTGTGCCTTTTGCATTGCAAAAACACACCTTTTGGAAAAGTATCTAATATTTATTTTAAAAACTGCTGTATGAGGAATCCATGATATTCTTATAGAATTAATTTTAGTGTCTCATTAGCCTTGCTTGTTAAAATGGGGCTGCTATTTCTCACCTAAATTGTCTTTTTGATGGTTTTGAGACTGCAGGATTTGACGATTGAAATTATCAAAAATTTTCACTTACATACATACAAACTACAGAGAAACCAATTTTTAATTCCTTTGTTTGAGCTGCATAGATTCAGCTCTTTAATTCCTGACAATAAAAAAAGCTTTCCCCATTCTTGTGGTTTTTCCACACACTATGTTAAAAATGCCATGTCTATTTACATTGCACATATGGTAGTTCATAACTGGTTTTATTTCCACTCTGTGTATATTATTCCTAACATTCCTCTACCATAATCCATGTTCTCCTCAAAGCCCTGTGGTGAGTTACAGAAGTCTCAGAGAATCCTAAACCAAATTTTTTTGTTTGAAACTGTTACAATGTGTAAAATTTGCTTCATTAATTTAAGATAATTACATTCATTTAAAGCTGTTATCATAATGCTTTCCTAGATACAAATTCTAGGTGGTCCACTGGAACCCTAGCAGTCTGTGGTTTAATAGAGAAAAATAGGTTTTCTACGCTTTTTCTTTGAAAACTCTTAAGATGGTTAAGACTGATTATAAAAAACAATACCTATCTGCAGAATTTTTAAAGAATGGACTTCATTTGGCTTCAATGGGGAAAAACAGGAACTTCAGATTTAAAGGTTTTTTTATTTGTATAATGCTTCCAAGAAGTTTTTTAAAATGAAAGAAAAAGAAACAGCTTTTGGAAGTTTTCTAAGAGTAGTTCAGGACATGAGGAACTAATAGGCAATAGGCCCATTATCATTATTAATATAATTACTACTACTAAAGGATGTTCGTAAATGTATAAGAATGTACTTGTACTTAGGAATCAAGTAGAACCTAGAAACATTTAAAAGATGTTTTAAAATTATCTGAAAACAAAAACTTTTACCTGAAAGAAGTTTCATTGTTCCAAACATACTTTAAGAAATCAGTGCTTATTTTTACAAAACAAATGAAGATCTGAGACTTCCAGAACGAAGTTTGATATCAACATAATACTACTACCAAACTCTGATAAAATTTATTTCCTTAGTGAACTATAGGTTCCACAGTGCTTGAGACAACAGAAGGAGGTGGAAAGTGGCAGCATTAGACAAATATTTTTCAGGGGATTTTTTGTTGTTAAATATTTATGGTTTCCAACATTAATCTTCAGAGGAAGAGAATATTACAATACAAGAAACAAATAAGTTAATAAATAAGTCACTCAAGAAGATTCCTGCCACAGAAATACTGGGGAAAAAATGGTGTTGAGCTGCTAAGGCCTTATTTATAAAGTGAAGTGTCTGTATTTTTACTGGGGAAAGATAGTCACTGACTTGAGGAAATATTTTTTGCACCATATGTTTTAGTCCCTCAGAAAGTGTATTTTTAGTAAGGTAAAAAGCCAAATATAGAAAATAAATGTTTTACTTATCATAATGTATTTTGTCAACAAATGCACCTTCAGAAAATGATGAATAATTATTATAAAAAAACACTCTAACCCCAGTAATGACAGTTTAGTGACCATTTTGTGAGATTCAATGGTCAACAAATTTCTTTGACATTATGTGCTACTTTTTCCTCAAGATTCATCTAAAACATAGATCAGCTCTTCTGATAAGAATTTTCTAATAAAGTTTGGAAATGGGAGTGACATGAGCAGTCTTGATTTTCAGTACAGAGCTGATGTGAAAAGGTAATAAAAAGACACTGAAAGAATTTGACCTTTCCTTCCTTCTCTCTTAACTATTGGATATATCAAAAATACTAATAAATACAAATAAATACAATAACAACAACAATAGTAGTAATATGCTATAATTAATTTTGTATTTATATTTCTTCTGATGGATATTTTGTAAAAATAGCATTTTTTTCACTTTGTCTATTATTATTCACAATGATTTTTAAGTTTAAGTTACAGTTAAGTGGACTAAGTACCTGTAAGAATAGGCTTTTAATTTTCAGTTAATCTTTTCAAACTCAAAAAATAATGAATTTAACGTGACATGTCTTCAGGTAACTTTTAAATAGGTAAAAATTGGCTGCATTTGGCAAGTTCTATGTAGTGGCAATAATATGGAAAAGGGAAAATGAGAATTGCAGAGGACTGGAAGGTGTATTTGGGTACTGGAAGGTGTTGGAGCTCTCTAGTCCTATTTCAAGGAAGGTCTCATTAAAATATGTTCACAGCTGTTCTGGAGAAAAAGAGCCCACCTATAAATACTTGTCCATTCACACTGGTTATTTGTTCTTCTTTCTCTCTGTGTTTGTTTATTATATGGCAAAATTTTAACTTAGATCCTTAGAAAGACTATATAGACATGCAAGGATAGACCTGTAAAGAAACCCTTCTGCTGGTCAAAACCAGGGGTGATAATTTAAAAGTTGTGCAAACCTGTATTTTCCTATGGCTACATGCTATGATGCATAGCATAAGTGCCTTCAAACCCTCTCTACCTGGGAGCAGTCAGAAAAATCAAGTAAAATTTTGAGGGTAAATGTGGATTTACATTTACATATAATTCCAATATATTAGATCTTGTGCCAATACGCTCATTTAGAAGTAAAGAAGTTGAGAGCTATAGTTTGATACTTTTTCAAGGACTAGTGAAAGTATCAAAGTAGAGGTATATTGTGCTTTATTTAAGCATCGTAGCAAGTGCACTTTTAGTAGACTTGTCTTAATTTCTCTAAGTTTTCCTGGTAAAAAACCCTCCAACCACCAGCTCTATTTTTTTTTTTGTCTAAAACCAGAATATTTGCAATTTCTTGAAAGACCTACCTCACATAATGAAACCACATGTGAAATATTTATCCTTCTATGCAAAAAAGGTTTTTGGCTGAAGAAACGTACCAATGTGGACTGAATGCACATCAGGAAGCAGTTAAAGAAGTCCATAATCTGCTACTTGAATGAATTTTATAGTTTTTTTAAGAAGATCCAATTGCTTTGAGGGGCTTGATTAATCTTCAACAATAATCTTGGTTATCTTCTTAATCTCTTGCTTTACAGGAACACTTTGACAGCTAGCTCTGGGACATTTTGGAGCTTTCTTCCCCGTATGTACAGTTTAGACAATTCTCTGCAATAGTGCATTTAAGGTGTACCCATTAATGTTCATTATTATGTACCTCAGATTTTGTGACACACAGGAATGCTGTCTGTTAGCACACCTTTAAATTTGAGATTCCTCATGGCGAAGAATATTTTATTAAATATTTTAAACACTTCATAATTAAGAGATTTAAGGAGGAAAAAACCCCCAGCTTTACCTTGTACATGCTTGTGTTTCTGTCATAAAATAATAGAATTATTTAATTGTGAGAAGTTAAGATTGACACTGCCAAGTTCACCTCTAAACATATGTCCCTAATCGTATCGTCTACACATCTGTTAAATATCTCCAGGGATGATGACTCCACCACTGCCATCACCAGCCTGTTCCAATGCTTGTCTTCTGCTTTCCATAAAGAAACATCTTTTACCACTTTCTCTCTTCCTCTCACTTTTTACTTGGGAGAAGAGTCTGATCCCCACCTGGCTACAACCTCCTTTCAGGGAGCTGTAGAGGGTGATAAGATCCACACTCAGCCTCCTTTCCTCCAGGTAAAAAACACTGCAGGTCCCTCAGCTGCTCCTTAAAGTACTTGTGCTCTGGATCCTTCATCAGCTCCCAGCTCCACTGCCCTTCTCTGGACATGCTCCAGCACTATCATGTCTTTCTTGCAGTGAGGGGCCCAGAAGTGAACACAGGATTTGAGGTGTGGCCACACCAGTGACAAGAACAGGGAGACAACCCCTGCCCTGGCCCTGCTGGCCACACTGTTGCTGATACAGGCCAGGATGCCATTGGCCTTCTTGGCCACCTGGGCACACCCTGGCTCATGTTCAGCTGCTGTCACCAGCACCCCCAGGCCCTTTTCCTGTGGGCAGCTTTGCAGCCACTCTGCCCCAGCCTGTGGCGCTGCCTGGGGTTGTTGTGACCCAAGGGCAGGACCCAGCACTGGGTCTTGTTGAAACCCGCTGGCCTTGGCCCATGATCCAGCCTGTCCAAATCCCTCTGCAGAACCTTCCTGCCCTCCAGCAGGTCAACACTCCCACACAATTTGGCATCGTCTTCAAACTCACTGAATTTTGAAACTTTAGTAATTCTGCTGTCTACTTCTTCAAGACATTTAGAAAACCTTAATAGATGTCTTGCAATTTCTGATATATTTTTAATGTAGTGTATGTTCCTCGTTCTTAAAAGGATTGGAATATTGCTATTACTTATTTTAAGAGAAAACTGGTACTATCCAAATAGATTTCACTTTAGCATAGACAGGTAGAATATTAGAGGATGATGTAACATGAACCACCTCAGAATGACAACTGCTTCATGAGAAAGCAGGGGGAAATCAGGAAATTGAAAAACTCATTTACATGTTTTATTTTGTTCCTTCAAATTCTGTGTGCCTCTGATCAGTCTTACGAAGTTTAATGCTGTAGCAAACAACACACAGTGCCACAGCCACTGCACAATTCTAACTATGTATTTCCCTCTGTGCCATGGGCCGGGTTTCTCATTTCATACATCATTTGCAACTTGCTGCAGTGATTCTGTGAAGTCATTGCCTGTCTCACTAACACAAAGTTAGGAAGAAGTATCATCTTTCCCAATACTTGTTTTGGTGAAGCTATGCACTAGACATCACAGCCAGTTTCCTGTTTCTCTCTACTAAAAGTAAAACTCCAGCTATAATTTTACCCCCTAAAATTGTGCCAGCAACACTTTACAGTCTTTTCTTGAGTGTCAGTGTTAAGGATGTTAAATTGTTCAATAAAGCTTTGTCTGTCAGGTGTTATATGGTGCTACTCATTATTTTATCTGCCTAAAGATATCCAACAGAGTGCAAAAACTACATCCAGAGGGGAAGCTCTGGACTGTAGCCAAATCTGTCAGATTTTTTTTTGTTTCTGAAATGCCATTCAACAAAAATCAGTGTGAGTTATTTCTACTTTCCCCACTCAGCACCAGCAGTATAATAGCTTAATGATAGCATGAGACTCAGGGCACAGACCTGAGACAGGCATTCATAGCAATATCTCATTTTCACCCTGGTCTCCATGCACTGAACCAACATTTCAGGCACTGGAAGTAAAGCTGAGTTAAAATGGGTAAACCTATAATGCTGGCAAACACAAAGTGTTACTGGACCTCACCTTTGTGTGAAACAGAATGGAACTTTGATATTGTTAATTTCGCTGGACTAAATCCATCTTTGTATCAAGCTGACAGTGTAAATGACGTTAGGTAAGGACTGAGCATGAAAGATACACTTAAATGTAACCAAAGATTTACATTTACTCTAGCTCCTTAGAATCAAATATGTAAGTAATTGATCCCGGACAGGGGACTTCACCAGCACATCAGATGTTTGTTTGGGGTTTTTTTCATAATTTTTATTTTGTCTTTTATGTTTTAATAATGGTCAGTATATGCCTCCGATAGACCAAGTGTTCTTTTCCCCAATTGAATGAAAAATTCAATTTCATGCCAGTTTCTCCCTTTTTTTTTTTTTTTAATAGTACAGCAATGTTTAAATGCAAGATGCTTAAGCATACTATTGACTCAATTCTCCTTTATATTGTCAGAAGTACACTGGGCCAAACCCAAAATACTCTTTTGAGCACCTCAGTTACTATTTTGTCAGTCTCAGTAATCTAGTAAGAAGCATCATTAACACACTAAGGTCGCAAATACATCTGCTATACTTTTGGTCTTCAGTTAGTTTCAGAGAGAAAGTGGAAAAATGAAATGGGGATGTCTTGTTTTGATTACTCGGTTTGTTTGTTTGTTTGGGTAGATGCTCCCAAAGAACGAAACTTTTGTTCTTCTTTGAAACATACTTGGCATTTAGCTATTTTTATTTCTCCAAAGCTTAAGTTTTTTTAGACACATGGAATGATGCATCCATTTCCTCATTTTGTTCTGGTTTCCTCGAGTCAACAGGCTGCAAAGCAAATGTCTACTTTGTTTTTGGCATGTCTAGAAAATTGAAAAACTGTGCAAGCCCCACAATTCCCTCTTCTTTTCACTGTTGGCGTCACTGATTCTGTTTCACTCCTTGTTTTTGCCATGATGTAGGTTCTTATTTCTCAGGAGATGAAGGAAGTGATGGGTCATTTTAAGCAGCCTTCTCACTCCATGATTAGAGTGCAGCAGTGTATACTGAGCTCCTTAAAGGAAAAACACTCCTCTCTCCTCTCTTTCTTTTCCTGTGTCAGGGAGCAAAGAGCAGGATGAATCAAAGGTAGTGGAGCACAGTAAGAGCAGATACACAATAGGACCATTATTAAGCACCCTGAAAAGCATAGTTACCACCATGGGAACACACCAGTATTAGTCAGAAAAAAATATAGCTGAGGGGAGATAAATAAAGTAAAATCTCTTAATATATGTGAGATCTCAGAAACACCCCTGAATGACCATTCTTCATAACCCTGTAGGCCAGATTATATTAAATGATTACCAATTACGTAACCATTACCTCAGGTTTCGCTGACCTTGACAGCAATGCAGTAATTACATCTTTGAATGTCACTGAAGAGCTTTTACAGAGTAATGCGACAGGCAGATAGAACAAGCAGAAATTTTTCTACTCACTATTCATAGATAAATATGGATTGTATAAGCCTATTACAAAAGAAACCTATCTCATGTCAAACTTCATTTTTATGAAGTTTTCTGACAATATTGCAGATTCTTACAGTATGCCGTTATTGGATTTAAGTGTGCGAATATCCTTCATGCATTTTCTCCTCAGCTAAGTTTCTCTCTTTTCTGCTGCATCGAGAGACCTTGAGCCATGGTGACTGCATAAGAGCAACCAGACTTGACATCACTAAATCTAAAAAAATACTTCATAAGTTCACTGGCTTTACAGAGCTGTTGTTAGACTTAGAGTTAATGTAAAAAGTTGGGTGATTGCAAATAGAGCTTGGCTTGAGGTAGTAGATTTCCATGATCAGGGAGTTCAGTTCACTCACATCTAGATCAGCTAGTCATAGCCATAGGTAGTTTCACATAATATGAGATACTGTGCTTGAACCAATGTGCTCTGTAATTTGGCTTGCTTCTGCCCTGCTGTTTGCAGTGTGTATGTTTGTAATTCCAATAAATAGATGAGGAGATACAGTGCATTCACATCCCAGGAGATGATGCACACAAAGAAGTATGACCTCCTGTCTTAAGGTTAGACAACAGGCTGCACACTGGTATGCAGTGCTGGTACCAAAAAATCAAGCAGCATTTACTTTTTTAAGAGTTGATGCCACCCAGATGCATACTTCCTTTTTAAAGGAACATCAACAACTTGAGTTTATTCAAAACCAGAGCTTCTGCTTCCTAAAAACCATTTTTAAATAGAAATCCTCTGCTCTCCCCTGAGGCTAAGGTTCCAAGGAATAATCAGAACCATCTTTCACTAGCAAAAGGATTGTCTGAGCAATATTCTCTTCCTTTATTTGATTAATTTGTCCAGCATGTTTTATTCCAGTGAAAGACTCCATGGAATTATCAAATGAACCACCAGTTCCCAGATAATTTTGCCAGGTAGAAATTTTGTTTCATATCACAGGGTAACGAAGGATCCCAAAAGGAATGGTGTGCTGCTCAACCTCATATTAACAAGCAAAGAAGGTCTTGTTGACCATGTGAAGTTTGGGTGCACTCTTTGCTGTAGCAACCATGAGATTGTGCAGTTCAGTATTGAATGAAGAGATATCAGGACAGGAAGTAAGATTACAGCCATTGTAACATCTCTTACTACAGGAGAGCTAATTTTAGCTTCTTTGGGGATCTTCTTGAAAGAATTCCAGAGGAACAGGCCCTGCAGGGAAGAAGGGTCCAAGAGAGTTGGTAGATTTTCAAGGATCTCTTCCTCTAAGCTCAAGAATGATGCATGCCAATGAGAAGGAAATCAGGCCAAGGGGGCAAGAAACCTCCTTGGATGAATAAAGAACTAATAAAAGGAAAACAAAGGATAATGTAGGACCATTAGCAAATGGAGAGGGGACCCTGGTAACAAGAAGACAGAGTTATTGAATGCCTTCTTTGCACCAGTCTTCTCTGGTAAGATCAGCCTCCAGGAATCTCTGACCCAGGAGACCAGGGTAAATGAATGTTGGAAGGAAGAGTTCCACTTGGTCCAGGAGGATCAGGTCGAGGAACACCTAAACAAACTTGACATCCACAAGTCCATGGGCCCTGAGGTGTGCAGCCACAAGTGCAGATAGAGCCTTTGGACATCCTAGACAGACCACTCTCAATTATCTTTGAAAGTTTGTGGCAATCAGGAGGCGTGCCTGAGGACTGGTAGTACATGTCACCCTGGTCTTCCAAAAGGGCAAGGAGGAGGACCCAGGATCTACTGCACAGTCAGCCTCACCTCAGTCACTGGAAAGGTGATGGAGTGTCTCATTCTGGAGTCCACGTGGAAGGCAAGAAGCCTTCCATGTGTCTACCACATGGAAGGCAAGAAGCTGACCAGGAGTCAGCATGGATTAAGTAAAGTCATATTTGAACAACCTGATTGCCTTCCACGATGAAACAAGTAACCGGATGGATGAGGGGAGAGTACTGGATATTGTCTACCTCAACTTCAGCAAGGCTTTTGACATTGTCTCTCATAACATCCTCATAGGCAAACTCAGAAAGTGTGGATTAGATGAGTGGACAGTGAAGTGGATTGAGAACTGGCTTAATGAGAGATCCCAGGGAGTTGTAATCAGTGGTGCAGGGTCTGGCTGGAAGCCTCTCACTAGTGATGTCCCCAAGGTTCAAAACTGGGCCCAGTATTGTTTAACTAGTTCATCAATAACTTGGATGAAGGGTCAGATGCCTGCTCAGTGAGTTTGAGGATGACACAGAGCTGGGAGGAGTGGCCGATACCTCAGGCGGCTGTGCAGACCTTCAGAAGGGCCTCGACAGGGTGCAGAGATGGACAGAGAAGAACTGTCGGAAATTCAACAAAGGCAAGTGCAGGGTTCCGCACCTGGGGAAGAACAACCCTGGGCACCATAACAGGCTGGGGGCTGATCTGCTGGGAAGCAGCTCTGTGGGGAAAGACCTCAGGTGATAAGAGGATGGAGCCAGGCTCTGCTCGGTGGTGCAAAGCAATAGGACAAGAGGCAATGGGCAGAAACTGATGCACCGGAAGTTCCACCTGAACATGACAAAGAACTTTTTTACTGTTCAGGTAACTGTGCACAGAGAGGATGTGGAGTCTCCCTCACTGGGGAGATTCAAGGACTGTCTGGATACAATCCTGTGCAATGTGCTCTGGGATGACCCTGCTTGAGAAGGGAGATTGGATCAGATGACACACTGTGGTCCCTTCCAACTGTAGCCATTCTATGATTCTGTGATTTGATTTTTCCTATAGCAAAATATTTATTTTGTTTGCAATTTGGTTTTGTATCAGGAAAATACTTCCACATGAAGACACATTAGCTGCGTGTTATCTGAAACACTGGTTAGTTTTTTCCTATTGAACCATTATTCTGCAATACAATTTTAATCTTTGTTGTAAGAGAAACAATTGTTAAAAATAAAAGAATAGTGAGGGCATTTTACTTAATTTTTTTATTTAGTAAGAGAGTGAGTATAAAAATAATTTTAATAATTTAAATAATATACCATAAATTAAGGAATCCAATACAATCTGCAAGGTTTTGTAGTTTTCTTAAATGCTTCTCTCTTTTTATCAAGGAAATAATATTTAAGTAGTTCTTCAAGACATCTATTAATCAAAGCTGGTTGTGGCTTAGCTGAAGTTCTGATTGCTTGCTCAGGACTACCCTGCCACTGAAGAAGAATCCTCACTCTTTAAAATTTACTGCTTCTTCTCCCTCACCCCCCCATCCCCTCCTTCCCCAGAAAATATAGAAGCTTAGAAAGAAACAAAAAAAAAAGCCTGGAAACAGCAGAAGAGAGAAAGCTAGAGAAATAAATCCACAGTTACAATGGTTTTGTTGCCAACATTCTTGCACATCAAGTGCAAATCACATATTGTCTGGATCTGTGGAAGGAATAGGAGTTTATCTATTTCCAAGGAGCAATATTGGCATATATTTCTAGATGCCACTTTTTCTATGGATAGATAGCTCAGCACTAAAGTATACATTTTTTGAAGTGTCTAAGGTACTAGCATGGTTTATTTCTTTTTCAGTAATTTTTGGGCACTATTTCTCCTAACTTCTTTATCTGTATTGATTAGAGAAACTGTAGTTTTCAAATAATTACATGTAATGTACCTTATAAAGCACTAATGTTAGAGGTCATTTATTAAGACAACAACTGTAATTTGGAGGAATTAATTTTGGCTAACTGAAATAAATATTAGAAAGCATCAGAATAACCATTAAATGCCGTAATGAGTCCAGCTAAATGCCACCTGTTTTAATAGACATCTGGATCTAGTGTTTTAAATCTGTAGTCTGTTAATCTTGCTTTCTCTTATTCTCTCAACACTATATCCAGTAGCAATTGCAACTCAATGTTCTTCTATAAACTGTGAGTGACAGAGAAACATCAAAGCAAAGACAGAAATAAGTGGAAGCGGATAATGCCATACTACACAATGAAACAAGCCCTGCCAGCACTGTGGTTATTCTTAGTGAAATGATGCACTGCTGGTCCAAGTACTGGACCTGTAATGTGAGTTTGAGTGTGTGACCTTACAGAGCCCTTGCTTTGAGTCTCCTCCAAGGACAGCATCGTAAATCAGGATAAGTGTGCCTCATCATGAGTGGGGATCCTATTTTTCAAGACCAATGTTCTTTTTTTAAATTTTAACAATGGTCATGTGATCTGTAGAACAGTTTTTACTGTTCTACAGACTGTACCAGTCCCTTTTTTAGGCTGTTATGTTGGACCTCCTCTCTACGTGAAGTCCTGGTGTGTGCTTTCTCATCTGACTTGTTTTCCCACACATGATATGTATAATCAATTCATCTTAACACAGGAAGTGCTCACAATCTGCCTTACTCAAAAAATTTTGGTTTATTCTTAGATTTAAAAGGCTTCTGAAAACTTCAAACTATAGAACTGTTAGCTGTAAAGGGAAAAGTCAGGTCCACTAGCAGCTACATCTTGCTGAGCTGTCATTGAAGGAATCTACATAGCCTTACAAAAATATTACTTCAGGCTGTGTTTTGGTATTTTCTTGAGACAAGAAAGCACATGAAAGATTGAGGTGCTTAATCTCATGTCAGTTTTGTAGTTTGTCTTTTCCTCTGGCTCAACAATTCTGTCGTCACAAAAAAACCCAGTAAGGAATGTCTGTATAAGTTACTTATTTGGTGTACACACATTGCATATGAAACTGTAAGGCCCAGTCTAGTACCCACTTATGACAATTAAGATTTGATGCTGATATTGATAACTTGGATTGGGGTGTGCACTTAGATAGGAAATTTAACAGGAAAAGCAAGTGTTACAAATCTGACCATGGATCTCCTCTGTTATGGCAGTGTCTCATGCCCCCAGAAATCAGGAACAAATCAGAAATTAAAATAAGCTTTTCTCTTTTTAGTTCATACAAGATTGACTGCTTCTAGATGAAAAGGTCAATAAATATTGTATTAGTAAAGAGAAATGTAAGAAATTACAAAGCACAACACACACAACCTTTTCCTCACACACATGCATGCAGAGACTAAATATTTTTTTCACAGGAAAGAATAAACAGGATTTTTATCTGATACAAAGTTCAATATTTTGTACTTTTCAAAACTTTTTATCACAGAAGAAGAGAATACAATCATATATTCTTTTTACTTGAAGAGGACTGGTTTCTAAATACACTGAAAAAAAAGGGGGAAAAATCCCTTCCAAAAGAATCTGTTTCACATTTTCCACATACATTCATTACTGGACAAATAGAGTTGGGTGTAAATTGAAAAGAGGTAGTTTTAGCTAGGAAAGGCTAACAGGAAAAAAAGGTGGAAATAATAAAAAATATGATTTTTTTTCTTAGCAAGGTTGTCATTAGTCCCCCCGGGAAAAGATGATGCAAACCTCTTCTAGGAATGTTGCATGTGCCCTGCCTGGATACACAAAGTGGGCTTCATAATCTCACAAGACTTCTCTTTTCCTCATAGTTCTTGCACAGGTTCTTGGGATTGTCAAGACAAGTAGTGGCTTACTAGACAAATAGTGATTAAAGAGGCTACATGTGTGGGGAGCAAATTATTGTCACTGTTCAGATGAAATCTGGATTGCTGAAAAACTCTGACTTGGAGCAATATCCTGGACTGGGTTTGAGTAAACTGATGTTTAAAGCATTTTCCATTTGTTCCTTTGTTTATCTTAGTTTCAGGGTTTTTTGTAATTTTGCTTTGTTTTCTGTCAATAAAGGAAAGCCCTAGGGAAGAGGTGAGTTTTAATTCCAAATGTACATTCTTTGTTTTAGAACAGGTTGGAAAGGGAAAGGAGTAGCAGATGGATAACATTTGGGACATTTTGTCAATTCATCTGTTAATAAGTGAGATGCTCACACTGGCTACATTAACCAAAGTCCTTCTGTCTCCAGCACTGCCAGCAGCCCTGAAGATATCCTCTGAGAATGTTTTTGATGGTGGACAGCTCTGATAAAAATAGCAGTATTTTCTACAGTCGAAAGCCATATCACAGCCCCTTGAATCAAGACCTCTTTTGTGATCATACCTTATTATTATTTCATCATGGAAACACATTTTTACCAGCATTAAAGCTTGCTGAACTTGCCCAGACAGAACTAATGCAACATATGGCTTACAAAATATTTTTCTACCATTTCTGAGAAACAAGCAAATATGTTACCAGGTGGTTGCTGCTGTTGCTGATCTAGCTGATGTCAACCTGTCTGATACTACTTCATATTCCCTGATGTTTCTAAGACGTGTTGTTGCATGGTATGTACCTAAGATATCTTAGATGTCTCTTTCAACAAAGGGTCCTAGAACAATGCAGTAACTTTAAATATACTGTATGCAGTAGAAACCAAATAAAGCTTTATTTGCATTTTGAGTAGTGATTTGGAAAGAAATGCTGGGTTATGAAAACAAGTATTATGAGAAGTCTTTTGGAAACTCCAACTTTCCTATCCTTTTGAAGCATTGTAAATTACAACAATATATTCTAGCCACGCATTCTAGCACACTGTAAGTCAACACCTGGGTATGTAAACAAAGTGTAATTGCTCATATCATTAGATGATGTACATAGAACAAAACTGCCAATTTCTCTGTTTGCATGCAGCATTTTTCAGTGAGCATTGTTAGTATGATCAAATGATGCTGCCAAATAAGAGGCAATTTTTCTTTACGAGCACATAGATATCACAATAATGTGCAGACATAATATTTGGCATACTATTCAACATGCAAAGGTGAAATTAGGGAAGTCAAAATTCAGGTGTTGAAACTAGTGAAAGAGATCAAAAAATCATAGAATGTGCTGAATTGGAAGGGACCCACAAGGATCACCCAAGTCCAGCTCCTGGTTCTGCACAGAAGCACACCAAGACTTATACTATGTCTGAGAAAATTGTCCAAATGCTCCTTTGAACTCTGTCAGGCTGGTGCTGTGACCACTTCCCATGGGAGCCTAGTCCAGTGCCCAACTCCCCCTCTAGGAGAAGAAACTTCTTCTATCCAACCTAAACCTCCTCTGACACAGCTTCATACCATTCACTCAAATCCTGTCACTGCTCACAACAGAGAAAAGATTGGTGCCTGCCCCTTTGCTTCCCCTCATGAGGGAAGGTGTAGACTGCGATGACATCTTCCTTCAAACTGTTCTTCTCCAGGCTGGACAAGCCTGATTACCTCAGTCACTCCTCACATGGCTTCCCCTGTGGGTCTTTCACCATCTTTGTGGTACTTTTTTTGGACACTCTGTCTATCTTACATTGTGGGACCTAAAACTGCACACAGGACTCAAAGTGAGGCTGCACCACTGCAGAGTAGAGGGGACTATCATGTCCCTCAACAGGCTGGCAGTGCTGTCTTTGATGTACTCCAGGACAATGAGATGAAAGGCTGAGGAAAATCTGAGGCCAACGCTCAATAGAGAAGTGAATTTAGTGACAAAGGATGAGAAAAACCTGAAATGCTTGATACTTGCTTTGCATCATTTTTTGCTGATAATTCTGCCATCTGATTTCTTGAGCTTAGTGATAAAATTGGTGAGAATGTACCAGAACCTGGGAAGTTCCTGGTGGCTGGGAAATACAAATGTTACACCAACCTTTACACAGCTCAAGCAGGAGGATTGGGGGAACTCGAGGTTGATCAGCTTTCCTTAGTACCCAGGAATATAATTTTAGAAGTCTTTCTTATAGCCTTTTACAGACACGTGAGGAACAAAGATGTGACTTGGAAGAGCTGGTGTCGGTTTGCCAAGGACAGATTATGCCTGACCAACCTGATAGCCTTCCATGATGAAATGACCAACTCAACAGATAAGGGGAGCATGGGGTATTTATTAAAGACCTGGGCAATTGGATCCAAGCAAGTCTGTGGGCATCATCAAAATAAGGGGGCAATGTCAGTACTCTGAAAGGCAGTGTTACTGTTCACAGAGACTTCAACAGGGTGGAGGAGTTTGTGAGGTTCAGCGAAGCTAAATTATTTTTATTTTTTTAATGGCCAATTCTAGTAGGAACAGTAGAATTTGTTCCAGAGTATTCATTTTTCTCTTAACCATAAACTCAAAGTGTAGTCTTTTTTTAAGAAAGAAAGTAATGTAATCAGCTGTTGTCACTGTAAGGTTTGCTGGAAAACATTTGACACTACGCCATCTATCCACAGAACTACCACGCAATGTTGTTATTCTAAGAGAACACAGACAGATGATTCACATTTTGGCAATCTCATTTCATGCACTGTCACTCATCTTAGACAACTACTTGAGCTGCAGAAGCTCTAGTATTTGATTCTTAATACTTTAAAAATTTTTTCTATTCTCACGTGGCTGGTAAAGGCTACTGGAACACAGTTACAATGCCAGTTCTACTATTACTCCTAAAACAAAACAAAAATCACAAGTGTAACTAACAATACCTGAAGATCTTACTTGATCTCAAAAAAATCTGTTCTTCCTTTCTCTTGGTAGTTTAGCCTTCTGCCAATATTCCTCAAGGAAATTAAAGTCTAAGACAGAAATAAACAGAAAACTGAAACAAAATAAGAAGCAAAATCCCTTCATTTTAGGTAGTGTCTCCCTGCTCTCTTTTTGTGACTGGTTGTAGCATACTCTTTCAAGTGCCTTGGAAAACATCCTCTTCCATTAATGGATCAGAGAAAATAACAATTCCTGTTTTCTACACTCCTTATATACAAGGTCAGCATATAAGATTCATACATCTTTCCTCCTCCACTGACAGTCAAGGTTATATCTTGAAGTAACTTTCACAATCTTCTTGTACGTCTTGCATCTCCTCACAGACCACACTTGCATGATTTCTCGTAAAGCTAGTTCTGCAGTTATGTCTTGGAATTAAATCCTCCAAAGATATTCACTAGATGACTACAGATCAGAAATACAGGGGTTAGTATATGAACAAATATGAAAAGTTATTTTCCTACATATTTATCACATACAGCAGAGCACATATACAAGCATGTTACAAAACTGATATGTTTTGGAGGTGAACGGAAATAATATCTTTTATTTTATATGACCTATTTCTGTGACACATACATCTATCCAAATATGCCTGAATAGTTGATTGGTCCAAGATTGTCTGACTTCATCAAACACATGATATGGATTGTTTAAGAAAGGCATGTGGCTAGAATAAGCATTGTGCTAAAACCCCCCTGATTTTGTTACTAGATATATAATTAATATACATTTATATACAAAGAACATCGTTCTCAGAGGTGAAGACAAATATATTTTGCTTCCTCAGAAGATAATGAAATTTGTCTAATGTCAAATTTTCATTGGATGTGAAAGGCTAAAGGCTGCTGCTTTTGGTATCTTATTTGTATGGCCTTCTGAAATGTCCGTGTCTGGATTGCAACCCAAATGGCACTAAAAGGCCTAAAACTGGGTAAAATGCTACTACTCTCTTTTTCTGTGTGATAAAATGATGAACTGACTGTATAGAATCACTACAGCACAGCTGCAAATGGTGTATAAAATTAAAAACTGCTGTCCAATGCACAGAGAGAACACAGATAACAATGTAGTTACTACTGTGTTGTGGTATTTGCAGTGATATTAAATTAGATACATTCTTTGACAAAACCCAAGCAGATAAACAAAAACAAAAAAAGCCAGAGCAGAAATATTTAAAAAATGCAGGTGGGAGAAATTAGCCTCCCTTTCCCAATTTTCTCCCTCCTTTCTCAGCAAATTTCATTTGAAGAACATCTTAAATCGTGACCTAGACTCTGGTAAAGTCCCTTACCAGCAGATAGCTCCTGCACATTTAAGCATAACTGCATTTGACATGCACAGACATATGGAAGATCCACAGGTGGAAAGAGAAGAGCTGAGAAAATTGACTTTGTCCAGAATAGTCCAGGTTGAAAACAGGTTAGGAACTGAATGCAAAAGCTATGCTGCAAAGCTGTCTCCAGGTTCTGCAGCTTCATAGTCATGGTAACAAAAGTAAAAAACTGGCTTTTGAAACATCATCTTTATAAGTCTATTATCTTTGATGAAATGGGAAAACCGTCCAATTTATCTACTCTCATCCAACACTGTATCTTAAATAACTGAAGATAAAAAGAAGAAATATGCGTGAGGAAGTGTCCATGCAAATATTTGGCATTTCATTTTGCATTTTTGAAGACACTTTATTTTACCAGAAAGGCATAGAAAATGCCTAAAAACGTAGTTTGATGTGAGATATTTCTAGAAATAGATGGTGCGGAATTATTTGATTACAGTATTTTGCTCCATTGACTGGCTATACAAATATTTTAAAAATTTGCTTTAATTTTTTATTTTCCATCTGACATCTTCCTTTGGTTTTTTGCTTTACTAATCTGAACTGGCATCAGTGCTAAGACTGCTGTCTTATGAGTTGCTGTTACATACTTGTCATTTTCTGGGTTTTCTAAAGATAATCTATCTTTAAAACTGTATCCCCCATTTTTTCATCTTTATATTAGAAAAATATCATCCTGAGTCAGATTGAAGTGAGTACTGCTGACACACAGTATAGTAAAAAGTTCTGTACTAAGTGATGTATACATGGCAGACTGGTAGTCTAGTATGTCACAAGCCAACTGGGGTAGGAACATTGGCATTATCCAACTGCAAAACTGGGAAAATCTGATTTTGCTTTTTAGGGGGAGATAGAACAAGGTTCCAAGCCTTGTAGTTTAAGTATCATTCATTTTAGCACATTGAGATGCTATGAAAACACTTTTTTTCTAGTATCGTTAGTTTATCCCAATAGCACAAAGACCTCCCTTTACAAGTCACCAGAATGAATGTATCTCTTTTGAAAGTTTTAATAATATTATGTTGTTAAAATAAGTAATATGTGTGTATATGCTGGGCCTTGATCTTTTATATTAAGTTTATTTTGCATGAGTGATAAGGTTATCCAAGCTAAAGTATTAATATTCAAAGCACACTAATAAAGCTTTATGAATATTTTCAGAGATTATGTATAAAGAACTGAAAGAAAGGCTGTACTAATGAATTTTAAAAATGAAGTCGTTTTGGACACTACCCTAACTGTCATATTACACAGGTTTATGAGTGCTCTTACATCTGAAAAACTAGCTACTGAAAACACCAGAATAGGATGCACCTATTTAAGTAAACATGAAATAAAATTTGAACTGGATATAAAAGAATGATTAAAGTAGTCCTGTACTAATTGACTGTCCTAAACTAAGGTGAATCTTTCTGGTATGTATTTGCCATAGCCATCACAAAAAATACATTCTATACTTCACTCAGTGAACCAGAATAAATCTTTCTTAACAATGGGAACACCACCTACACATGCAAAAAAGAATAGTATGGACTAAATTTATGTAGTTGTTTCCTTCAGTGCAGAGGGTCTCTATAATTTCCAGTCAGCCTGCACATCTGGGTGGGCATCCACAGTGAATAAAAATTGAGTCAATGATCTTTTCTGTTTGTCAGAATAGCATAAGATGTACCTTAAGGACCTTTTTTCCTTCAGCTTGGAGAAAGATTTGTCTTTCAAGGTTTTACAAGCACTTTTGTTTTAAGAATTAAGCAGACTCAGCAGGGAGATCTTTTTAGGGTGGATGACATTTTCAGAAAATTATTATACATAGCACAATTATAGACTTGAACAAATAACTGATTTTTTGGTTCATTGGCAATTCAGAAAAGTGGAATTTAGCAAGTGCAAGGTGAATTTTAATTCACCCTCCAACTCAGCAAACAGATCAAAACTAAATTCTTTGGTATGATATGAAATGTTTGCTACAAAATGATTATTTAATTTCAAACATGAAAATTTATAAAGGCTTAGAGAGATAAAGGAAATGTAAAGGTAAAATATTAATTTGAGTATTTAATTTAAAACAAAATCCTCAGCTTTTACATTTTTTCACGTGAGTTATTTTGTCAAATAGTCTAACGGACAAAATATTTTAATGTTTCTAAGCTTATATTTTTCACCAGAGTAAATACAACAATGCTGAAAATATTTATCCATGGGTAATATTCCATCAGATAAAAAACTTGATTGTAGACCAACTTAGTGTTGTGATTTGAGCACCCACTTTAGATTATAAATCTTCAGAAACAGTGTAATTTGCATACATTCCAGAAGTGAAATTGTACTGATAAACAAAATGAATGTGTGATAGGAGTTCTAAACTAAACTTTTGTCTAATTCACTTCTTTTTGATTCCAGTTATCCAATATCTGCCTGAACGAAATGTTTCTGCCGGTAGGTTTTTTTTCCTTTGCTCCAAATCAGGATGGACTCTAATGGCCCATTTCCCTACTGAGGAGGAAGTAGCAATTAACTTGTAGTCTTTTGAGGATTCTGACATGTCAGCAGGCTGCAGTAACAAGAAACATTAAAACCTTATCACACTCAGGTTGATTTGAAAGTCATATACCTTTCTTAGCATGCTGCCTACTTGTTCCCAGTGGAGAAGCAACGGGGACAATTTTCTGCAGCACTACAGGATATGCAAAATGTTTGAAGAGGAATGTTTAAATCACTACCATCTGCTGGAATTCAAGTGGATTCTTTATACCATCTTTGAGGAGCTCAGTGGTAGCTGCTGAGAACTACACTGAGTACATCATGAATAGAGATATTAAGATTCATTTCAGACAACTGTTCGGTGTTTGCTGTGAATCTATCACCAATTTTGATATCCTCCAGCTGTTTCATTATTTTGGAAAAAGTTATCACATTAGAATATTTGATAATTCAAAAGATTTGGTGAAATAAAGATGGACATTGCTATCCGCATGCTGTACTACTCAATGTTTTGCTCATTTGCGCTTACAAGAAGTTAGTCAACTTGCCCCTTCAGTTGTCTCGTGTATTTATTGCAGCACCAATGAATATCAGCATAGTATGTCTTTCTTGTGTGTTTGATGATATTGTTTTACTTTTTTAACTGCTTCTTTAAATTTTACTGTAGAATGTTGATGCGTGAGATTGCACACAACAGTTTTTGTAAGACCCATGAGAAACAGGAAGTGGGTATTAAGAAGGTACAAATGTCCACAGCAATTCGAAACTATTATCCTTGAATACCTTTATTCTGAGTCTCCTATATAGTTAGTGGAAAAATGGCATTTCAAATGAGAAATATCACTGATGTGATTAATTAAGAAAAATTGTCTTTATATTAAAATTCTAAATCTGTTAAGGTAAAAGTTGAATTATCCCTCTAAGAATAAAAATAAATATTGCGTAGGAATTCATGTATGAGCCACTGAATCAGAGAAAATCTTATTTTTCATAAAGAGTCTTAAAACCTGTTCCAAATAATACCTTTTCCTAGATTCAAAAATATAGATTTGGGGTTACGACTGCAATGTGCAAGATAAATGCATTAGATATTGATATAATTCAATCTAGATAGATAATGAGACTTAGATATAGATATAGATATGACAGATGCGTACGTGTAGATATTCCAACAGTTCCTTTTTAATTTCATTGGATATTCATAGAATTCTATTTTGCATAAATCAATATAAATGTATCATTGTGAGCAATGTATTAAGAAATATATTGCTTGCAGTGATATTGCTATATTTTTCACTCTTGATCACATAGGTAGGATTTCTAAAAATGTCTAAGCAAGTCTTCATCTTCACTGAAATTCACTGAGTACTGATAAACTTCTGTGCCCTTTTGGTACAGATATCTTTTTATTCTTGATATCTCTTTTCTAGATATTTTTTTTGTATATAAATTTTAACCTAGACAGCAAGACTCAAATATGTTTTATGTTTCCAAGTCAAAAACATTTTCTTGGTTCCTTTATTAATAAAGATTAGCATATTATTTGAGGGGTTTATATGCCCATGATGGCCAAAGAGTTTATTCACTTAAAAAGGTATTAGACTAATGCTGAGAAAATGCTCAATATTTACAGTGTTTTGCATACTTATCATACTATGCTGATTAATAGAGATTTAAATCCAGGCAGTCTGGTTCACTAATTTGCCATGATAGTAATAATAATTTATTATTTAATATGCAAAGACAGTGTGCTTAATCTTTGTAAGGTGTGTTAAGAAATCTTAAAGAGTTTTTTAGGCCAAATGCATTTGGAAAGTAGGCAATTAAAGGATTTGGATGCCTTTGTGAGAACTTTCAGTAGTTTTCCTACTGTCTAAAAAGCTGCAGAGGATATACTCAATTTTAAGAATTTCAAAATTATCTCTGACTCTGATGTTGTTATAAGTATAATCCCAAAAATTAATGTTTGAAGAAATGTTTGAATGAAATATCTACTCTTGAGAGTCCAGATTTACTCTTTGCATATTCCCAAGATGTACTGAAGATACTGTTTCAGAATTATGTGCTTTTTCCCATCAAAGCAGAAAATAATGATTTCCACTCTTGTTCTTTTTCCATTTTCTTCATGGTTTTGCAATATAATGTATGCATGGTTTTGTATGGAGGAACTGTGATAAATTACGATGTAGGAAACATTGCTTATGTGGGATAGATAAGAAATAGGTACACTCATGTAGGCAGGAACAGATAAATTCTATTTATCTGAATTTATCCTTGACTGTATTCAGGTTTTCCTGGTCTCTGTAGTGTTCTTGCTGTAGTGAAATTGATTGTTTAGATACACCCAGTCTTTTTGTAACTGTTACTCTTAAATTATGCTAAATCAGAAAGGCCCATCTGAACAAATGCTCAGTCACCCAGTGATAAATGGTGGTGTCAAGAACATACAGTGACCTTTGAACATCAGAGAAAAAACCTCACACCTTCATCAGAGATATACGTTGATTGGGGATGTTTCATCCTGTAAGAAAAGCTGGTGCGTGGGCAAACTTTAATCAATAACATCTGGAGTTCATACATACAGAATAAATTTGGTCTGTGCAAGTAATTCCAAACCAAAAAAAGAAAGAAAATACAGAAATTAAATACATAACTGAGTGATGTGACTTACAGATATTCAGTATTTATTATAACTGTAATTTTGAACAGTTTACTCTAAGTAAGCCAACCAACAAACCTAAAAGCTTTGGTTAGAGAGAATTAATAAGAAATTTCAAGAGCTTTGTAACTTGGGAATTTACAGTGTTTGGCAGTGTGTATCTATAGGATGGCAGAATGACAGCTTCAGCTACTCTCAAAATTTTTTTTTTCAGGAGTGACACTGAAGGTATATCTAAACAGCACATTGTATTTACCTTGTGCAAGTGACTGAAGATTAATAATGTGAATAATTATAAATATTGAAACAATATTGCTCATGTGCATAACTGAAAATGTGGAGGTAGGATCATAATATCCTTCACATTATGGACTTCTAAAAAAATAACAAAAACTTCTGTTATTTTAGACAAAACTTTTGTCTTTTTTACACAAGCACACATGCTGAGAACACACATAGGCTTCAGATAAAGAAAGACAATAGGAAAATAGAGTAATTTTAAAAAAAAGTATTTAATCTCAGATTATGACTCTGTCCAGGACCATTTCTAGAGCTGGCTGAATTGAATCATCAAGAGTGTAGGGACTTGTGGTACACAAATGAGCAAGAGGAATGTGAAATATAATATTACAGTTTTAAATTAAAGTTATAGATTTTTGTTTGAATTCAAAGGGAAGCAAAAAAAGAGAGAAAATTTCCTCCAACCGTTCCAAAGGCTTCCCCCTTGATCATTTTCTCCTTGCAATAAAAGACTTTAAGTTGCTTTTATCTAATTTAGCAAGATAGAGCATGTGGTGAGAAAAAGAGCAGGAAAGTTTGCACAGGGCCTGGCAACAGCATCTGGATTCCCTGAGTGCCTCAGGTGTGTTCCCTGAAATCTAGATAATCCTTTCCAGAGACAGGAAGTTGTAAATTTTTACCTTTGGAAAAAAAAGTAAAAAAGGATCCTGAGCCACCCTGGAGGACACTGTGAGTGCAGATTACTTTTTCTTAGACTGGTCTATCTTTAAGAGTATTAGAAAACTTAATGAAGTGTTAATGCTTAATTCTTGACCTTGATTTTGCAAATGCTCGTCGCAATTCGAAGCCTCCACACCAGTGTATGTGAGTAAACACGAGTATGTGTCAAAGCATTATCAGAATCTATAAATATTTTTCACTTTTTAAAAAAATGTATTCCTCTTAAATTCTGAAACCATCTAGTTGACAGAAAGAGAATTTTTTAAAAAGAATTTAAAAAAAAAAATTAATTATTGCTTATTCTAGAATATGCTGATCTTCCTTTGAGCTGCAGGATTGGCTGGCCTTTGGTGATGGCTTAGAGAGTAAGAAATTAATTGTTGTGCCCATCCAGAATATTTAGTCAACTCAGAGTTAAGGATGTTGTCCATAGCAGTAGAAGAGAATGACTACATTTAAGGAATTTGTGTCATCTACCCACTCTGGATGAACATAACATCACAATTTCCAGTGTTTGGTGAACATAACCTTTCCACGTAAAGACAAAATCAGAGCCTCAAATGCTGGTATAATTTGAATGTTGTAAGGTATCTGTGTATAACTACCTGGCCTCTGGAAACATGTGAAACCTAGAAAATAGATGTGCAATTGTAGTTTCCTTATTTGCATTATCAAGTAGGCCACAATATAAAAAAAATGCTCATTGAGATACACTGTGAAAAGAAAAGGCAAAAGAGCATAGAAAGCTGACTGGAAACACACTGTACAAGAAATGCATCAAAGTTACATTCTGAAAGAACTGTTTACGGTTCTCTAAGAGTTCATGTGCATGTACAAAGGTATGCTTTTCTCACAGGGAGCAGGACATTTCTATTTACAGAGAATTTTTTTGTCCTGTGTGCAACACAAGCAGCAACAAATGAGTAAAATCATGATATGGCATCTCAGCTCTCCAAAAGAGCTTGCATGAAATTTCTCAAACAGAAATAGAGTAGCAGAGGGGTAACTATAGATTATGTTTTATTCATACACAGCAAATTGGAATAAACCAAAATTTTCACTGATTTCATTTTAAGTTTAAGTTTTAAACTCTGCAGGAATTCCATCTAATTAACACTGCTCATGGGCTTGGAGAAAAAGTATGTGATACTTAGAAGAGGAGGAAAAAAAATTGCGTGCAAATAGCAAATTTGGAACAGAAAATATAGTGACCTTGTCAATTTGTAAAATGCTAAAATCAGCTTAAAAACTTCTCTACAAAGCACTCTAGACAATATTTAAACCTTTAAAATTCTTAGCAGGATTCCCTAGAATTCTTTCAGTTTAGATTACTATTGAAATCTTTCTAGGCAAATGAAGTTATTTTGCAATATTTCAAGTCACTTTTTTATTTGTTTGGTTTGGTTTGGTTTGTTTCTTTTGGGGTTTTGGCTTGGTTTTTTTATTACTCATGAAAGATTTTGATAATAGTATCATATGTCTTAAATATAACTGAAGATAACATGAAAATTCTAGAATTTTCAATGCTCCACAGGAAAGTATTAAAACACATGGAAAAGAATTCCCAAAGGATAACTTTGAAATTATATTTTACTAGCCAAAAGAAGGATTTTCGATTATGGAAATACAAAGCTCAGCCATTGAATTAGATGGAATCAGCCCATGGAGTTTCTAAAAAGCTAAATTCTCTGTATTTGGCAAAGAATCACATGCAGGAGGTACTTGAAAATAAAATTTGGTAGAAGAAGCCAGAGGAGATAGCTATTGATTGCCACTTGGGTTAGGCAGAATGTAGATTCTCACAGGAAATTAAGCAGGCTACAGATTATGCAAAAAATACTGCCAGTGACAGGGTTATAGGGATTAAGAGAAGAGGCAATTGTGGAAAATCTCCATTTTGCCCCTAAATAAAGACTCATACTTATTTCACCTGAAACTAGGTACTTTACTGAGTTGTTTTGAAGCACGAAGAATGTGAAGACAATGGTATGGGTTAAGAACAGGCATCTCAAAATGTTTGCTGAGAAAATAAGTGTCCAAAATGCCATCTGGAAATGCATTTTATTAGGATGGGCATCATCTCGTATGCACTACCCCTTTCACTTCATGGTTTGATTGCTTATACACATGTCAAACCTAGTAAGTTCCCTTGTGGACATGGGCTTAACTGCCTCTCCTGTGACTGACTTCTTGATTTATTTTTATTATTCTCCAAAAAAAACCTCTTCTGGACTAAATGTATGGTTTCCCAAGTTTCTGAAAATAGTTTAACATCTTAATTGCCATTTATTTTGAATTGTTAGATGATACTGTTATGTGTTTATGTGAGTGTATTTTTATTTGCAAATACTGTTTGGTATATTTAATTGCATTAATGTTGAAATTTGTTATGAGTATGACAAAGATTTGAAAGTTCAACTCCTGAATTGCTGGAATTTCCATGGAAAATAAATCGCATTTTTAAAAATATTTATCATCTGCCTATTTTCTTGTATGTTTCCCTTTTGTACTGTGTTCACAAAGTGAGGAGAAAATTTAATAGACTATAAAGACATAAAAAAGAAATAACCTAATGGAAATAACCTAGAGGCTGTGTTACTCAGGTTGTGTTACACTTCTGCCTGTGATTTCACGTAGTAAAATGTCATGGGATTTTGTATTTTGATTTCAGTGGTACCTGCAAGTGTTTTGCTGAAAATAACTTTTTTATTTGTTGTTGTTGTTCTTGTTTTTGTTAAGAAAGAGTTTAGCTAGGGTGGAAGATTCCTTTCTTAGGACCCAAGCTTTCACATTGGATTGGAAAACTCTGCCTTGTAAACATATATCTACAAATACATACTTATTTGTTGTTTATAACAAACCTCCTCTTTTTGAATTGAAAAAGCATGTGGAAAGTTACCAAGCCCTGAAAAATAAGCAAAACTCAACTTAACTGAAAACCAATATTGAGTGAATAGCTTCTTCATAAAGAAAAAAGTATCCTGAAGAAATATCCACAGCGAATTTTTTATCTATGTTGTTTCATCATTAATGTGTTAAGCAATAAATCTCATTGAGTTTCTCAAAAATTGTAGATCTAATGATGAACTTTCAGGAAATAAAATTTCATCAGATTTCCACCATATAAAGGAAGGCTATTGAAGCCTTACTTGGAAAATTACTGACAAGAAGTAACAATATGACCTGCTACATGGAACAGCACAACTGGCTTTTTCTGGGGCATAGCCTATACTAGATCAGAACACATGCTGATAAAATAGCTGGCAATTCCAAAATAGTTAGGATTAAAGAAATCATTTGTGAGGTCTGTTTTGTTTGGTTTTTTTTTTAAGTCTAGTGGTGATTCTGTCATATTTTTCATGTGCAGGGATGCAATCAAAGTGTTATAAACAAGCATTTCAATGTTTTCTGTAAAAGTATTTCAATGTTTCAATGTTTTTCTGTTAAAGTATTCAAGGCTTAGCCAATATCAATCAACTAACTCTATAACAAAGACAAATGAAATTTTAATAGACAGAATCATGATTGTAATAGAAAAAACTATGTGACTGTGTATTCTGGATAGAATTGATGTATCTCTTTCTGAGGCGCTGCAATGGAATCATGTATATATGCACTGCAGGGATGCAGCCCAGGAGGAGTCACTGCCAAGACTCCAGTTGATTTCAGAATCTTTGGAACAAGCTACTGTCTAAGAGAGTCATCATAGGAGCATGTAATGGAAAGATCAAGTGTCACTTCCTTTCAAACACTTCTAGCATTTTTCACGGTCCTTTCATATGAAGGAAAAAATACAAAATATATGGGAAGCTGCAATAGGCTCAGGTGAAAAGAAAAGTTATTGCACTGAAGAAAACTCCCCACAATCAGATCCTTAATGAATACTTTTTCTGTAACAGGAGAAATGTTAATTTTAGAAAGGCTTACTATTCATCCATTCACAATTTCTTTTTTAAAGCCCATAGTTTTTATATTTCTCATTCAAAAATTACTTTTTTCAGTTGAGGAGATCGTGGGAAGGAAAAATGTTATAGTTACAGGTTATAATGAAGTGATAGTCTGGAGTTCAAACTGAAATATTGCTTAAAATTTTATTATTTTCTGTTGGAACTGATGCACTTATATTCATCTATTTACCCTCTTTTACACTGAATTCTCATGCTGAGACCTTAACTAACTACTCCGCCTCAACTCTCACAAGAAAGGAAGTAGAGACTTATTAACAAAAGGTTAGGAAGGTAGACTTCTGTTAACATTTGATCTGTGTGAACTTTTGTAGGTGTATTATAGTGATGAAAAATAAACAGAGTCCAATGTTTTTAGGTTACCTTTGAAGCCAAAGAGTGTTGTAGGACCATTTTTAATCATAATACGTATTTCTGACTGTGCCCAGCATCAACTGATAAAGCAGGTAACTTTGAGTTCTTACTAGGCTGACTGATTTTGTTTTGCACAAAGGACTTTAAGAAGTAAATTTATCTTTAAATTGAAAAAGAAAAAGAGATTTAAAAAAATTAATTAAAAGGAGAGAAGAGGACAGGTAGGCCTGTAGCTTATAGCCCTTCATACCTTCTTATTACATTGCTGGATTAAGATGTTACCCAAATTTTTTCTGTCCCGTGGCACCATCCTAGTAATTTCTATGAATATGGTAAAGTATTCTTTCTTAGAATCCCTTTAGTAATTTACCTTGGCAAAGCTGGGTTTCTGGGAAGATTTAAGATTGCAATTGGCCAACTATTAACAGCCTTAGCAGACTGTTTCAGTAGTAACTTTTGAGTGTTCAGATGGACACTACCCCCCAAAATGTGTGGGCTGGAAGCATGTACCATTTTTTCCCCCACACTATAATTTTTTTTAATAAGAAATACTCTCAGAAATTATGTGTCGTGTATACTGTTAGGTCAAATAGAGCTACTGCATTCCTAGCCGAGTTTTATACTTTGCTTAACCTCCTAGTCTTTCTCATTTTTTTCTGATTATTTTCCTTGCTTATTGTTATTTGCCCAAATAAATGATCTATTCTGATCACACAGTAAATCCCTAGCACTTTTGGTTTGGTTTGGGTTTTTGTTTTGGATTTTTTTTTCTTTTTGGCAATTACAGCAATGTCCATGGCTAGGGTCTATTCTCAAATTCAGATCTGCATTGTCTTTGGACAGCACCTATTCACATGTAAATTATAAATTGCATGCATTATATTTTCTGGCTAATAATCAGACTCCAGTAAGAATTCTGGAATTAAAAACAGGCACATATAGTTTTGGAGAGGATGTGTTCAGCACTGAAAATTCTTATTTAAGATATAAATTAGCAGTTAGGCTTCAGGGAAGTCAATCAATCTGGTTTATGGGTTTGTTTGAGATTTCTTTTAGACAGATTAAACCTTTTAGACCTTGAAACACTGTTGTATTCTAATCAGTGGTTCCCTGACTACAGTAAATATCCAAAATCCCCTAATAACACTGTTGAAACAGTACACCTACAATGAAAGTAGTGTGCTCTTCTTCCAGTGCAGGTAGTATTTTGTAGGCACTTATTGCATCAATTTTGCCGTTTCCCTCGTCATGTAATATCATGCAAATTTTATAAGTATCTCTTCTGAATATGCTAAAATCCCCATGTATGGAGATATAAAATTGGATTTTTCAAGTTCAGCTGATTGTAGCTATCATCTCTTCTACATTTTCAGCTCCACCATTGCATAAGCCATAAATCTTTGGAGTACAGCCCTGGAATGTTTTAGAAGGCTGGTGAGTCTGCACTGTTTACTGCAATGAAACAGCTCTATCCAAAGTGATACAGCATCAGACAAATGCATCAGTAAGAAGCAAAAGAAAGGAAGCACACTTTTGTTCAGCCTGCTTTCCTATACTTACGTGGGTTAAAGGTCTTATATTTTCAAAAAGCACTTAAGACTATTTTGGTGCTATTTGAGGGCATATTGGTCTGTACTGCAGAGTGCAGCATAGGACTTATGGAGGGATATCACAGAAAACATAAAATGTGTTACCTCAGGTACAAGAAACAATCTTGCCATGACAGCAAAAGCTAAATGTTGGCTAAAGAACCATTTCAGGTGACAGAATGCCGTATTAAATTATGGAAGATGGCATAAGCAAATAGTGTCAGTCATCTGGTTGGTGGAAACACAGCTATAATAGAATGCAGCACAGCCCTCATATCATGGTCAAAAAACAATGTGAGGAGGTGGCTCACCTCAACTCAGCTGGGTAACACAGCAAAAATGAACTGTGTTTGTGCTTGAAACAAAGTCAGGTCAGCAAAAGCTTAAAGATGGCAATGAATGACCCTAGTATTTGTATATCTTTAACTTTCACAGCTCACAAACTGGTTCTGAAAATGATACTGTCCTCTAAGTCTTCTGGGTACATTTGAAAACTCTAACCAGCAGCTCAGATACTATCAATAAAAGCAGTTACAGAAATGAAAAAAAAAAGAAAAAAAAAGTCTTTATGAAGAGAATCGCATTCAATATATGCTCAAATCAAACAAAATATTTAGTCTTTCTATTATATTCCTATTTTATTGACTTGGTCTTATTAAATGGAGATATTGAGCTCCCTTATACGAGACAGTTCTCTTCAATGAAGGCTGCCATTTGAAAGTTTATTTCAGGAAAACTCCTAATTACACCCTTAGGTTCATTTTTGGTCATGACTACATGTAAATCTGAAAAACCAGGAGGATTTCTTGAATTACTGAATTTATAAAACAATATCCAAAAATTTTTAGGGATGTCTAAAAAGTATTTTTAAAGATACAGCAAACAATGAAACTTAGCTTTCTGAGAAAATAAATTCTACGTTGAAAGTTATTGCAAAAAGAAAACCAAACTAAAGAACTATGAGGTTTTTTCCAGTTTTACCGTCCCCTATGACTAAAACACCTCTGTAAACATAATTAACATGTATTAACAACAAATATTTTCATAACTGCATTCATATTCTTTGACTAAAAAGTAAAAGTCTACAATTTATGCCTAAATCACCTTGGAAGTTGTTATATAATTTCACTCAAAGATAAGCTTCTGCTTGCTCATATTAGTATGCTAAAAAGACTTTAAAATTTTGAGATCTATTTTCAGTGCTATATTTTTGCTCTTACTATTTCTATCCTTATTCTGACTGTAAGAGCTTATCTGTAAGAATCTGTGCTTAGAAGTAAAGTACAGTCTTAGTAATAAATCAAGAAAAGTAAAATAGGAGAAGGAAACCTGTGAAATTACAATCTCTTTTTTTTTTTCCGTGTGACATTGAAAGTGAACGTACTGAATGTATCTAGTGAACTGGTACTTAAGGTTCTCGTTCTTCTCAATGATCATCAACCAAATGGTCAAATGGACCATTTCTTCTTATTTGTTTGGGGTCTTAAGAAGTCTGTTGTCGTGTCAATGAATGTAAGATCATCTAGTATGTGTATATGTCAAAACAACTCTGCAGAAACATAAAAACTTGTTCTGAATGGGAGGTTTGCCCAGCAGAGCGCTTTACTTTGTATCCCTGAATAGAATTTCCTTCTGGGATTCATGTATTTTACATGAATAGGTAGTTTCAGGCATGATACATTAAATAAGTCTATTCATTTTTTAGCATGTATACCTTTTCTCTTTCAGTTATACCAAGAAAGCAATTTGATGATGTTTTAAACATTATTTGCTCTGTATGGCCTTCAGAGCCTGAGAAGAAACTGGAAGTGATGGGATTCTCAAGAAAAGCTTTGTGACATAGTTTAGCCTTTGTGTTCATGCAGTGGCACATTTCCATGTTCTCCACGGACAATAGATATGCAGGACTGTCAGTAGAAGTACTTTTTTTTCTTTTATTTATAGAGTATATCTGAATTGTCCATATAAAGCACCTCTGAACAAAAAGGGCAATTAAACAGTAACTATAGGATACCCTGGCAGTTGAAATAGAAGAGTATTTAGGTTGGAATATTTAGGTTATCCATATGTCAGAGAAAACTGGGCAGGGATACTGTGAGAACACAGAAGGCACTGCAAATTATATTAAATTACACGTTTCTTTGTCCTTGAAGTCCTAAAATATTGTCTCATAAAAACATGGGCTTTTTATACCACAAAAGAGGTCTGACTTTAAGCCCATACTTTTTTAAACATTATGCACTATATGCCTGGATGTCGTCGTATGTTGTACACACACAGAGGCAACATTTTTGAAGCTGCTGGATGAGATTTAGTTCTATTTCATAACTGCTAAAAAATGTGGTTATTACAACTGAGAATTACTTGCCTTTTCCAAAGTTTTAAATCAAAAAGTGAAATGGATCCATGATGTATCCCTCTACTTTTTACTTCCAACCCATCTTTCATCCTTTCCCTTCAAGGTGTCTCAGGGTCTATTCACTTCAAGAACTAGCTCAAAACCCTTGCAGGGATATCTGGTGACACTGTTGCTATGCCTAAGGGTAATTAGCATAAACTCTGTGTGTCATTGAATCTACAGAGCAGGAAACTTCGGTGTGTTTTCTATTAGCTAGTGGAAATATCACCTCCCTTTTGAAGAACACTTATGTCAAATTAGCAACCTAAAATTAGAAAACTTCCTTCCAGTTTTGCTAGAGTAGATAAACTTTTTTTCCATTATGCAGCCTATTATCTATTGGCATTTACAATTTTAGCAGATTAGTGAGCATTAAGAAATCTATTTTAAATTGCAGGGAGGGGAAATACATAGCTGTGGAAGTTGGCAGCTTGTTCACACTCATACTGCAGTAGGCAGAGTGGATTACTTTTGCAGCCCACTTTATGCAGTTCACTTTTGTGCTGGTTCCACAACCCTTCTTTCAAACAGTCAGTCCTGCACAGTAACATGGTGAATGTTATGCCTAGACAAGTTATGCATGAATGCCTGGTCAGATAGTAGGTGCTTCCACACTGTGCTGATGAGCCAGGGACAAATTTTTGATATGTGGCTAAACAATGCCTGGCAGAAGAGCATTTTGCCTCTATTTCTGTCACATGACAGAGACTACAACGTAGCTCATGAGATGGAATTGTGTCTGAGGAGAATAGCGGTGTATGACCTTCAAAATCCTCCAAGAGAAGCCATGTGGCATACCTCTCAAAAAAGTTTCATGCTGTAAGATATTCTTCACCTGCCATCCTGGGTGATCTGCAGCTTGCAGATGCAATTTATTCAGCTGGGTTCCTCTGCCTAAAGATTCCATTCACCATCACTCCGCTGGCTGCCCCCTTCTGCTCCCCTACCCCAAGTCCTAAAGGGGTTAAGTAATAATGAGAAGTAGGTGAATTGCTTCTGGATGGTGCTTACGCTAGGGTCATTTCAGCTCATCTCTTGTCATACTGGACTTACTGATCATGCATTATACAGCAGAGGTGCACAGTTAAATCCTTTTCCAGTCCCCAGGAAATTTATATTTGGCTGTCAGATACCACCGTCACAGCAATTCATCTATTCCCTTGATTCTCTTGAGAGCGTCTGAAAAAACGGCAGCTAAGAACAGGTTGCTTGATTTTTTTTCTCTCTGTGCAACTAGCTGCCAAACTGCACTCTTGTTATGAGGAGCAAACAATCAGAAGACATCAGTGTACATGTACAATAAACCCCATGCTTTAGGGGTCCTTTAGTACACGTGCAGAACAATCTTCCTGTTTGGACAAAACAGGTATTGATGAGGAAGAGGAAGGTATGTGCTTCCCTGCTAATGAAAAGAACTATGTGGAGTATCTAATGAGAATAGTTGAGCAATGCTGATATGCTGTACCACAAACAGCATTTCTGCAGGGAGCTGAAAAAGATGAAGCAAACAATAATTAATTAAAACAAATACCAGATAATAAATTTAGGTTTTTCTTGTTGAAACTAACACCACTATGATCTTGTAGGTAAGGACAGCATTCAGCTGTCTCCTTTTGGTAGTTGTGCTAGTTTTGGCTGGGGTAGAGTAAATTTTCTTCACAGTGGCAGATATTGGGCTCTGTTTTGGATTTGCACTGAACACAGGGTTGATATTATAGAAATGTTTTCATTATTGCTGTGCAAGGCTTGCACAGAGCCAAGGCCATTTTTATTTTTCGTACTGCCACACTAGTGAGGGGACTGGGGGTGCTTGGGAGTTTGCAGGGAGGCAGAGCCAGGACGGGTGGCCCCAAAAGACCAAAGGAATATTTCAGACCATGTGGCTTCATGCTCAGTATATAAAGTAGGAGGAAGAAGGAGGAAGTGGGGACGTTTGCAGTGATGGCATTTGTCTTCTCAAGTTACTGTCATGCAGGATGGGGTCCTGCCCTCCTGGAGATGGCCAAACACCTGCTTGCCCATGGGAAGCACTAAATTAATTCCTAGTTTTGCTTTGCTTGTGTGTATGGCTTTTGCTTTTCCTATTAAACTGTTTTTATCTCAACCCACGGGTTTTCTAGCTTTTATTACTCTTCTGATTCTCTCTCTGATCCCATTGATGGGGGAGTGAGTGAGCAGCTGCGTGGGGCTTGGTGTCTGACTGTGTTTAAACCGTGACAGTAGTGCATGATCAAAACATCCTTGAGTTTCCCAGCTTTAAAAGTTTACTATACCATGAAACATTAATGATACAGAAAGAAGAAAAATCATTAAAATTTCTTCTTTCCTTCCCGTTAATGATACAAATAATAAAACTAAAAGATCTCTTGACAATATGTTGAAAATGGTGAAAATCACCGCTGTTATGTGTCAGATGAATGGAAAAATACTCTGTTCTTTTCCTGATTTTCACTGTATCTTTTTCATTTCTCTTCACTACATTTTATAAAATATGATACAACATATCTATTCTAAGACCCTGTTCTAAGACAGAAAAAGTATTTTATCTATTTTAACATAAGAATTCTGGTTTACTATGTTAACATAAGAATGGTTTGCATTTTCTTGAGCCTAAGCTTGCAAATATTTACTTGCATTTTTAACTGCTGCTGTCAAAAGAGAACTATGAATCACTGCAGCATCATGCTTTTAGCTCATGAATGATGCAAGAAAATTGAGAATTTAAGGTATGTTGTGTCCCATGTAGTTATGCATCTATCTCCACAATCTCATTTTAAAATATTTATATTGTAGAGTAAGGAAAACAAGTTATATGCATCCCACACTTAAAGAGCAGAAGACTACCTCAGTGTTTTTTATATTTAAGATTTCTCTTGTTGGTCAATTTGCTATAACAATGATCCTGGATAGCATGGAAATACAGCTCTTCAGGGAAAGAAAGAAGCCAGGTGAGGTCAGAAAAGCTATTTTCTGGCAAGTCTCATCTTTATTTCATCTTTTATCCATCCCCTTTAGTAAAGCTGATGCATCATGTTCCAGTCCTTTTCCAAAATGGCATTAAAAAGCTTTTATACAAGTTTGAAACTGTAAGCATTTATTTTTATATAACTGATATGTTACTAAAAAAATGTTCAGTTTTGCTCCTTACTCTTTTTATACCATGGAAACAACACAAATGCATATGGATTTCATACCACAGTAATTGTGCTCGGAGCTCATGTGGTTTAAAGTCTGTGACATGGAATTGAACTTTTGTGCTCCGACTTGCTGATTAAATGTGATTCTATTGGCAGCATTACCCATATCACAATATCTAAATCATTAATAGTGATTGTATAATTATTGGCAATAGATTTTTCTTTAGAATTGGTTTCAAAACTATGCAGGTAATTGTAAGGTTACCAACTACACTCAGGAAGAGGTAGACAAAGTGGACAAAACTCAGAAGGTTAAACAACCTTATTAAATACAGGCTTGTGAAATTCTTACCTGGCGCTGGAGATTTCTGTCTGCTTTCTTTAATGTCCTCCTGAACAAGACCAAGCAGTATGCCTGAAGCAAGCTGAAGCTGCTAAGTATGGTACCTCTTCGAGAGAATAGGACCTGATCTCATATTCTTACATTTTTCAGAGTGTTAGATAGGTCAAGACACAGTCTTCCCGATTAGACTATATCCATGACATACACTTTTATGGTAACAGAAATTAATGCCCTGGACAAAAGAAGTTCCAGTGTAACTTTGTCTGATTACTATGCTTAAAAAAGATGGTCTTTTCAGCTTTGGAGAAGCTACTTGTAGTGGTATTTCTTTCTTTGATTTATACCCTTCCTTCTGTCCATGTTATGTCTGTCTGGAAAAGATAGAAAATGTTGTAGGTCTCTTCCTTCATCTTTATACATTGTCCAAGGTTAGGAAGCAGGCTGAATCTTAACAGGTTTACCCTAAAACTATGTAAGATGACCCACTGCTGGATTGTTTTACCAGATCTTTAATAAACATAGGCAAACTTTTGACTACTTGGAGTTAAGTATTCCCTGTGTTTGATGGAAAATTTTGTAAAGAACATTTAAAGATAAACATTTTTGTAATTTGTTTTAAAAAATAAAATAAAAAAACCAACCCAAACCCACTTCTGTTCACTTATGTCTTGCCTGTCTTTCAGTGAAACAGTGAAACATTGTCAAGGGAACCAACCTCTTGCTGAACCATTTCTTTGACTATAATTAAGCAAGTTGTGTAAATTATAAGGATCTGGAAGATCAATCTTCACCTATTATCAGAACCAACTTAAAGAACTTGGCAATCAAATTCTCCAAATGAGCCTCTTACAGTCTATACTTGTAGAGGTTGTGTTGGTCCTGGCTATCAGTATTAAGGGCAAAAAAGAGGCCTCTTTAAAGAATTCGATGTCTCTTTTCTGGTATCTGGGCTGCATGGGTGACAACGTAGAGAAATGAAAGATAGACCTGAGAGGGGTGAGGCAGTGGTGGAAACAAAGTGAAATTAGAACTGAATGTTGGTAGAAAAGAAGGGAGATGGTGTCATGAGTGATTCTGGCAGAGAGATCTGGATGTAAGATGCACACAGAGAAGAGGAAGTAAATAAGAAGCAGAAATCAGGTAACTAAAAAAAGGACACATTGAAAAAAATAAGGAGAAAGAGAGTACTGATGAATAGACATGTCTATTATTATGATCTCCCAAGCTCTCACACGGTTGGGATTTACTAAAGATTCATGAGTCTTGGCCTTCTTTTTAATAAGGAAACCTCTCTGAAACCTCTGTCTTGCTTGTCTGAGGATTTTGCTGTACTTATACAGATCTTAAAATAGCCAGCCATAATAGGTGCTGTCTAATAAAAAATGAAGGAACGTCACCAACATCACACTGCCATCAGTAAATACCAGCTGAGAAGGACCTGTGATGAAGATCTCCAAAATTCCAGCATTGCCAGTGTGATGTCACTTCTCATGCAATTTTAAATTTTTAAAAAATATTAATACACCTCTAGTGCCCATGCTATGTTTACCTTAAAAGAGCATTACAAAAAGTAGAAAAGTTTTCTGAATTAATGTTTCAACCTCAATTTATGTTTTTTTTTTTTTTTTTTTTTTAATGTATTATGCTTGTAATAAATAACAAGACAGAGTCCTTAAATGTTCAAAGAAAAGAGTAACAGAAAACACATTAAAAGGAAGGATAACACCTAGGAGGTAGTAAAAACAAAGAAAAACCAAACGCAACATGTCAAAATAAAAAATTATATACAAGTCTTTACAATTCCTAGACTTACTTCTTAGTGCAAATACTGAATCTAGAAAAAAAAGAAATTATGATACTGTGTAATCAGGACTGAGCCCTACAGGAAAAAACAAAGCTAATTAGAATGTATTCAGGACTGACTGAGAAACAAATGCTTTATATGATTGTGTTTTTCCCTAAAGTGTTAATCATATTTATTTTATACTGTCTCCTCTGACTGCTGAAATGTGAAGTTCATTCTCCCATGGGAAGTTATACTTTTAATGTCAAATGTAATTATGTATAAAGAAAAGAAGTCGAGTCTATTCAGAGAACTAGGGCAGGCAGACTGCTACTCCTCTAAAAGAAAAAAATGGATGCTTTGCTCAGCTGTGGGATACTATTTGTATATGTGTGTTTAAAGATATATTTTCTATGTCTTCAGTTAGTGGGCCCTTTTTAGTTACCAGAAAACAAGCAGCAGTTACGTGCAAAAATGGTCATTCAGTTTCATGAATGAAATCTACCTAAACAGTAATCCATGCTATAGCAAGACCTGATTCAAATAATATTTGGAGAAAATCATCCCGATATAGTTAAAAAAAAAGTATTTAAAATATATATGCTCTAAAAACAATTATTAATTACAATCTAAGTCTTGTTGTCTTTAAGGCTAAAATCTGGTATTTTTCTACCAACATCTAACTCAATGTCATGAAAATACCTAATACACGCTTTTTATCAGTAGTACAGAACTTGGTGGGGTTTTTTTAATGTACATTATTATTTACACAAGAAGTGAGCAAACGAGAATTAAAGTGAATTATGATTTAATAAAAGTCAGGTTTAAGAAATATGCCTAGTTGCATATGCATCCAGAAGACCAGTTTGGGAGACTAGCTTCAGATAAATAATACAACACTTGTAGAGATTTCCATGAAAGATTTACTCTAAGGAAACCACCAAGGAAATTAAATACTTTAAACTATGTTTAAGTACCATGAAGGATCTGACAGACTTAGAAAAAAACCCAAACAAAAACCCAAACAAACTATAAAAACCAACAACCAAAAAACCCCCTAGCCCAAATTTTTGAAAACACGTGTGTAAGATTGTCCGTAACTAACTGTCCTGTTCATGGGCTAGGGAGTGTCTTCTTTGTCATGAAACTCCTTGATTTTGTTAATTTAAGCCACATTATTTCTGATGTTTACACAGAGTTTTGGAGTATGTAATATTTATATATGAACTCAATTCCCACATGCTCAGCAGTTTTCTGCAGCAGTTGAAGCATTGTCAAGCTTTTACCTCTGCAAGTGTTGGCTTTACTTTGTTTTGAGGGCATGGTGCTGTGAAATCTAAGTTTTCTGGGGCATTAAATTGATGTGCTATTTCATAATGCACATTCCTCTAATACATAATTTTGTTGTCCAAATCAAGTGATGGAAATGGTCATGCTACTATCAAGCAGTAAGTTGAAACTATGCTAGGAGATGGTACATGTTACAGGCTCCATTGCTAGAGAAAGAAAATATAATTTCAAAGGTCTGATTGAACTGACAGAATATTGAACAGACCCATATTTAACAATCCCTGAAGATGCCAATTAAGAGTGCAGAGAAAGTTCAAGCTGTTTAGGCTGAGAGGTTTGCCTTTAGGACAGCTAACAAAGAAGAGAAGAAAATGTTCAACTGGAACATAGCAGTTAAATCTTCAGAGACTTGAATATGCTCTACTCTAGATTTCAGTTTAGATCACTCACCTTAATTGAGATAGTAAGAGAGCCATAAAAAATGCCTTGAAAACTAAAGACTTACACTGTCACCATGTTCAATAATATTTGAAAGACAGACTCATTATTTCAATGCAGAAACATAATTCACTGCACCAACAAAGTATGCAATTTAGGAGGAGGGAAAATAATTTTAGCTGAACCATACATTCAAAATTAATGTTAGTCCATGCAACTAAGTTGTAGAAGAAAACAGAGCGCAAAATCTTAGAGCTGGAATTTCCTGTACCACAGGTCTGTGTTTTCTTGAATATCATTGTAGCCACAGTTCTGCATTAACTTTATCTCAGCCTCCTCCTCCTTTTAAGAACTGTATTTCCACTCCGTGTATTTCAGTTCAGTTTATAAGTATGGTAATAAGTGATTCCTGGATAATGTAAAAATCAGCCAAATAACTCTCACAGAGAAAACAGATGGTTTGTAATAGTTTTTCTTGATTGACCTCTATTGTTACAGATACTGAGAATCTTTACTTTTAATATATTTATCCTACCTATTTCATACTGTGGAATGTCTGCTGTTATTCAATCTCCTCCTGTAGAAAGCCAACACACAGATTACTGAATTCACAGTTCTGCTGCTTAGCAGAGTCACAGCTATAACTGTTGAACAACTGACTCCCATTCAACATTAGATATGATTCTAGGTTCAGGAACTTACACATATTTCTGATTAGCCAAACAACCAGTATTAATCTACTGAGTATGGACAATAAAGTGCTAGTAAAAATACAAAAGTGAGCAACTTTCAAGTGCCCACTACCTTACCTCACATTTCAGTAAAGGCAAACTCACAACACATCTCCCAGTCTGGGAGGTATGCCCAGCCTGGGCTGTTGTGTGTGATCCATGCCACCTGTGTGTCATCTTAGTTCTCAAGCTCTCAAGACACTGCCTCACACAACAGGATTTCTCAGGGCGCATACGTGTTTATTTGTTGCATGCCCCCATCTTGCCAACGTATCTGGGTTCTGCACCAAAGAGTAGCAGCTTCACTTTTGTGTTCTATACGCCACTGTGGAATACTGCAGGAATTTAATCACTCTTGTTATTTGGTAAAAGTAGCCTGCCAGAGGGCATGGTTCTAGAATTTGTCAGGTAACATTGCTGTGTAAAGCCAGTAGCACAACCACATTGCTGAGAATGGCTGACAATCTCAACTATCCCTTTATGGCCTGGCTCATGAATGTGAGCAGGGAGTATGACACTGGCTCATGAATCCCCAGCTAGTGCCAGGTGTCCTTCAGCAACTGGCACAGCAGCTGCAGAAAAGGGATTGATTGTGCTTCTGGTTGCTGACAGTCCTTGCCATATGAACTGTATTTTTCCTTACAAGTTTGTCATTATCCTATTGAATATTGTGTATTACCTAAAAAGGAGAAAACCAGACTTAATTGCATGTTAGACAGATCATCTCCATAAATCTCTGCATTTTCTTCTTCAAGGATTACAGGTTTTATGTGGGAAGAAATAATAAGCAGGTCCTGAGCAGGCAGTGGGGTATAAAGAAAAAGGCCAAGGGCAAGCAAGAAGGCAGGTATAGTGAGCTCTGTGCCATAGTGCTTGGATACTCTATGCATTTGTGTCAGACAGCAAAGACAAGTCTAAAACAACATTGCTTATTGTGTTGAATCAGAACAAGAACCTGGAATCTCACAAATTCACAAATACTGAGTTATTTAATTTTGCTGTCTTTCTCCACCTTTTTAACCTGTTCAAGATAGTCCACATTTTGTCTGAGAATTGTTCCATGATTCGGTCATCTGGGGTTTAGATACAAGGGAAAGTAACCCACCACTTCAATAGTTTTATTCTTTGTCTACTTGTAATGTCATAGTAAATTACTATTTGAACTTGTTGCTTATTGATGTCATGCATGAGAACTGTAGTAAAAATAAAGCCATCTTACTTTGTTAATCTGTTGACTAAAAATTGCCTTCCCGATTATTGTTGCATTGTTCTTTTATAGAACTACTGCATCTGTGTCTGTGCATACTTTCTTAAGCTTGTGGCTGTATTGTCCAGGAAGAAAAATGGGGTGCATTTCACTGTTCTGAATAGTGAGCAAGGATGTGAAGAAGAAGAAATTGCTTCAGTAGGAGTAAAGTACTGTAAAGCAAGAAATGGTTTCTTTTCAGACAGCTTTGCTGACAGGCAAAGGAAAAGGAAAAATTTTGCTGGTTTTAGAAGAGGAGAAAGTCACCACAGACATGATGTCCACTCCACTCATTGTATCCAGGTCTTTTGATTAAGAAACAAATGGAGAAGGAAAGAACCAAGAAAATTCATCAACATTGTGACCTTCTGCCAAAGACCTAGGCGGCATAATCCCTTATGTGGTGGTGCATCCTCCACCCTCTCCTCTTCTGTCTTGCTCTAGGATCTCAGAAGCTCCTGATGAGCCTTGACCAAACCAAATGAACGATGAAACAGCCCTTTACAATACCAGTGGGGTAGCGAAGAATCCTTGATCACAGCAGGAGCTCTGGCATGGTGAAGGTGGCAATAATTCTAACTTCATAAGAGATATCAGTTGCCTAACCAATGCAGGGAGAAAAGAATAAACAGCTATCTTTGTCACCCCTGGCAAATCATTTACCTGAATTGTAGGCCAAGTGGAACAATACCAGAGCTGTTGGACTTCTTGGAAAAAAAAATCCAGTAGTTACCAGCTTGGGTTATGGCCAAGATGGAATCTTAGTAGTGACTGAAGCCAAGCATTTCGTAACATGTGTTGTAAGTGAGATCCTCTGAGCTCTCCTGGACTGCAGCAGGCTGTACTAGCACATCCCTCTCAGAGGGATGGCCTTTGGAGCTCACCAACTGGAGAGTTTTCAAGTTATCAATACTCAAAAGACTTTCTTTCACTTTCTTTCACCGATGATGAGTCCTAGACAGCTACCCACTCCCACACACACACGTACTCCTTGAGGTGTAACCCATGCCTGTTGAGAAACACCATGGGATTTATGTGAGTATTTCACTGAATCTGAGGGGAATTTTTGATGGGTATCTTTGCATAAATGGATATAAATGTATGCATCTTTTTGCCTCTGTGAGTGCATGTGAATGGATTATGTTATGAATGTTGCTATTGTGAATCTATAAGAAAATCAGTGTTATAATTGCAGCAAATTGCAGCTGAGCCTGAGCTTCAGTGGAGTGGAGTGGTCCAGAAATAGGCAGCATAGTGCAAGGACAATCTAGATCATGAGGGTGTGTCTGTCATTGTTTTTTTGTTGTTCCAGGCTTGGAGTTGGGAAAAGCTAGCTGTGGGAGCACCCAACATTGTGTTTTTGTCCCAGGAGCCCATGTGGTGCTGGGCGCAGGAATGGCCACCATCATGTCTTTGTCCTGGGGTCCATGTGGTGTGACCCATGGGAAGTGTCCACCAACTTGTCTTTGTCTTGGTGGCCACATGGAACGAAGTCAAGATGGTGAACATCTTTAGTGTGCAAAGCACTTTCTGTTTTTGTATACTTTTGTTATTAATATTGCTGCTGTTACTGTGTGTTTCTTGTTCCCTTGCTGCTTGCTTTCAGTGAATTGTTGTCTCAACCCATAGTCTCTTTCTTTGTCCCTCTCTTACCAGAGGGGGTTGGGGAAATGGAATTGACTTCTTGGGAGTTTAATTTCCTGCTAGTATTAAACCACCCCAACTCTGTAGTAAGTTATTGAGTGAACTTTGCGATCAAACTCTGTTAAAGTTGCGCTTTCACAATTTAATATTAAAACCTGCTTTTGGCCAACACTATTGATAGTGATTTTTTAAGTGGCCTAACCACCCTTTCACAACACTTTACCAGCTTCTTCAATGGAAGTGGCAAAAAGATCATTCAACAGGACGTAAACTACAGAAATGTAGATGTTAACAAGTATTTCTGAAATCCCATGCGTAATCCTGTGACCTGGTTCTTCCAGAGCTGCCTTGTCTAGGTCCACCATTTCACTGCTGCTGTTGAACAAGCACTGATGTCCTGAGGTGAAAGGGGTACCCAAATTCTTTTTGCATGTGTCAGGTGTCACTGATGAAGCTAAAAACCTAATACAAATCTTGGAAATGGGACTTCCTTAGTTTTAGAACAGTTTTGTTGTCCTTTTACCTTCTTTGAAATGACCTGCAGGGTTCCAAGATATTTCAAAGTGTTGCATGGGTGCATCCTCTGGTGCATCTAGAAAGCTATGACCTGATTGCTATCACTGAGCCTTGGTGGGATGAATCACATTATTGGAGCACTTCAATCAATGACTAAAACTGTTCAGGATAGACAGCTGGGAGAGGCTGGCCTCTGTGTCCATTATGGACAAGGATGGAAAGGTGAGGGGGTTGCCCTCTATGACTGAGTAACCTATTTGGGAAAAACTTCTTGTTGAAAAACAGCTGAGTGCAGATCTAGAGCATATGGATGAAAATTAGAGACCAAACCAACAAAGGCAGTCTTAGGGTGGATGTTTGCTGAAGGATACCAATCTGCAAGTCTTACCTCAGACCTAGTAAAGTCATTGAACAGGTCCTCCTGACATCTACCTCAAGGCATATGGAAGACAGGGAAATGACTTCCCCAAAGGCAAATGGTGCCTGGTTAATTTAAGGCTTTCTAGAGTGGTGTGTCTGCTCTGGATAAGGATGAGAAAAGGACCTGATGGAATTTACTTTCATATGGCCTTTGATATGGTCCTCCCCAGCTTTCTTTTTGCTAAATTGGAAATATATGGGTTTACTGGAGATGAGTACACTATTGGATGGGAAAAGGATTACCTGAATGCTTGCATGTGAAGAGCTGCAGTTAACAGCTCAATGTTCCAATGGAGATCAGTAACAAGTGAAATTTGTCAGGAGTCTCTACTGGGGCAGGGACTGTTCAACATCTTTATTAATGAAATTCTCAGAGGAATGTAGTGCATCCTCAGCAAATTTGCAGATGGCATGATACTGGGTCCAGCTAAAATGAACTTAATTTTCCCCACAGCAGCCCTCAAAGCAATATGCTTTGTAACAGTCACTACAAAAGTGTTGACAACACACCAGTGTTTTGGCTGTTGCTGAACAGTGTTGCACGGCATCAGCAGCATCTCTGGAACATTCTCCCACTCCTACCCTCTATTCGGCTGGATCTTTGGAGGCGACATAGCCATTATAGCTGACTCAAAGTGACCAAAGTGATATTCCATAACATATGATGCCTGCTCAGCAATAAAAGGTATGATAAAAAGGAGGTGGTAGGTGTAGTAGGTGTAGGTGCATGTGTGTATAGGGTGAGGGGGTGGATTTGCTATTTACATTGTTTGCTTCCAGAGCAACCAATAAGTTTGCTGACGCCCTGCTTCTCAGGAAGTGATGGGTCATTGCTTATGGGAAGTAGAAAATAAAATCTTTTGTTTTCTTTTGTTTCTCATGCATGACCTTTACTTTTCCTTTTTTAAACTTCCTTTATCTTGACCCACAAGGGATTTTTTCCATCTTATCTCCTCTTTCCCTGTCTGTCTAAGGAGGGAGTAGCAGAGTGATTTGGTAGGCATCCAGCTCAGGTCATCCCATCACAGACAGCAAGCTGAACAGTGCAGTGATATGCTAGAAGGGAGGGATGCCATCCAGAGAGACTTTGACAGGCTGAATAGAAGGACCATTATAAATTTCATGACTTTCAATAAAGTTAAGTTCAAAGTCCTGCACCTGGGCCAGGGCAATCAATAGTAGCATTACAGACTGGGAGATGATCAACCCTGCGGAGATAAAATCGGCATATTAGCAGATAAAAAATTAGGTATGAACCAGCAATATGCACTTGCAGCCCAGAAAGCCAATTGTTTTCTGGACTTCATCAAAAGCAGCACGGCCAGCAGGTTGCAGGAGGTGATTCTGCCCTTCTTCTCTGCTCTGGTGAGAGTTGACCTGGGATACTGGATCCAGCTCTGGTGTTCCCAACACAAGAAAGACATGGATTTGTCAGAGTGTACAGAGGAGGGCCACAAATATAATCAAAGGGCTAGAACATCTCTTCTATGAAGAAAAGCTGAAACAATGGAGGTTATTCATCTTGCAGAAGAGAAGGCACTGGGAAGACCCTATTATAGTCTTTCAATACTTAAAGGAGCATATAAGAGGGTCTGGAGAAGTATAATTAGCCTGGGGAAGCACTGGAGCTTATAATTAGCGTGGAGAAAAGGAGGTTGAGGTGAGACTTTCTCACTCTCTACAGCTACCTGAAAGGAAATTGTAGGAAGATGGGGTACGGTCACTTCTCAGAGGCAGCGAGGATGAGAGGAAATGGCCTCAAGTTGCACTAGAGCAAGTTTTTATTGGATATTAGGAAAAATTTCTTCATCCAAAGGGTTCTCAAGCAATGCCCCAGGCTACCTAGGGAGGTGGTGGAGTCACCATCTCTGGAGGTGTTGAAGAAACAGCTGGACATGACACTTAGTGCTATGGTCTTGACAAGGTAGTGATCGGTCAAAGATTGGACTCAATCTTGGAGGTCTTTTCCAATCTTTCTGATCCTATGAGTCTAAGAAAGATGGGGAAACACTTTTTACCAAGGCTTGTAGTGACAGGAAAAGGCGACATCTTTAAACTGAAAAAGGATGGGTTTAGATTAAATAAGGAAAAAATTTATTACAGTGGGAGTGGCAACAGATTTGCCCAGAGAAGTTGTGGATAAACAATCACTGGAAGTGTACAAGACAAGGTGGGATGGGGAATTGAGCAACCTAATCTAGTTAAAGATGTCCCTGTCCATGGCAGGAACCTTGGAACTATGTCCCTTTAAAGGTCCCTTCCAACCTGAACTATCGTACAGTTTGAATCATTATTATAGACTTTATAATTTTACTTTTACCATCTAGATTGGCTATGGGACGCATTGTCCCTATCTACATGACACCTGTATAAACAGAACAACTTTACGTGAAGCAGCAGTATCTTCAGATGATTCCACACTTGTCGCTAACACAAGTAATTGAGGACACCAACAACTGCAATGGACCTAGAACCTTTCTACATTAAATCCAAATCTCTTGGTTAAAGCTGTTCTTGTTTTCACAATGCAGCAGTCCTAGAGGGAGAAAACACATTGATGTTGTCTTATGAACCTTGTTATTGCCATTCAACATATCTTGTAATAGGAAAGAATGTTAAATTGGTTTTTTTAACAATTATTTATCATCTGCAGGGTTTTTTTTCCTTTTCCTTTTAAATGTTGTTTTACCCTGAAAAATTGTCTTTTTCTTCTATTAGCATCACAGTGCACCGAAGTATTTTTAAAGTAAACATTTAACAATAGAATTGTTACTCTGAAGAAAATTTCTAAGCAACTGTATTCAACAAGTACTATAATTTTGTGCCCTTTTTTTTCTGAATTTTTTCAGCTAGTTCTTTAATTACTTCTTCGATGCTATGATAAATGAGTTTTATAAGCAATGAATGAGTCTATATCTGTAAAACTCTTTTTGCAAAACAATACTTTCTAAAGGAAAAGGAAGATTTTTTTTAGAAATGTATATCTTGGAGGGTAAATGATATAAACCAGAATGAAAATATTTATGCCTAAGAAATTGTTCCTGGGTTAAAATTCAATTTAACAGCTCATGTATTTGATAAGGAATACGAGAATGGTACATCTTTCATTATGCAAAGGAAAGGATACTCTGATAAATAAGTTTACTGAAGAAACAGTGTCAATGCAAAATATGTGAAATATGTGTGTATGGGTATGCAGTGTGTCTGGGTTTAATTGCTTATGTAAGTTTGTGTTTAAGCATTGAAGAATTCCTTTTGCACTGAAGTTTTGTTCTACAGCAGACCAAACAGGAAGGCCAAAATATTTTACTTTCTAATGTCATGTACACTGTCTGCCAGCTGCTATACTCATTATTATGTACAGGCCGCAGAATCATATGCTAGACTAGTTTGCTATTTCATTACAAATTTCTTTTTTCATCCTTTAGAGCAGCAATTAAAAGGTGGGCCTCCAGAATGCAAGAGCCAACTGTTTGAACCATAATCACAACATATTTTATCCTCTGTGCTGGAGGCTGTGCAGTGATTTGGAAGTTAAGTCCTTGTGCAATCTCTTAAGATTGCCTCAGAGGTAGGGGAGACTAATTTGCAAGTATCTTTTTGCAAATATTTTTGGACACACAAAAAGAAAGAGCGGGGTAATCTTCAATGTGTTGTATTGCTAAGTATTTGTTATATTTAATATCTGGGGAAAAAAGAAAGAGAGAAAATCATCTGTCTTACCCTCTTTGTAAGTAACTAAATCTTAGTGTAGTAAAGTCTAATAATTGATATGTCTAACTTTTTTCATCTGGTTGTCCTTTATTAAATGTGAGATTTTTCTTATGTGCAGAGCAGTCTGTGGAGGTATCTCATCAAAGCTGTCAGTTTATTCATAGCAAACCTATAGTAATTTTTACTAAGAAGCTATTCTAATCACTAACCCCTCCTTCTCTATAAATATTTCAACAAATGTTTTTATTCTAGCTCACAAAGAATGCATGAGATGAAGGAATGGTTGTTTAAAATACAGAGAATTTATGAGTTTTCTGAGAAATTTTGTTTAAGATTTATTTAAAATGTCCATGGAAATACCAGGAGAAAAAGTTACCTCCCTCAATTATTTCAGTTAGAATAAACATTTTATAAAAATATGAAAATGCTCTCATCTATGCATGAAGACATACCAATTTGCATTTATTTTTACAAAAATTATTTACCAAAGTATTTGAAAGAAATGTTTTAAAAGCCAACTCAACTTTCTCTAGCACCACTTGTGTTCCCTAAGCCTTAATTTCTCTCTACAAGTAGTTAATTCATGCCCTGGAGAGCAAGAACTTAAATGAGTCAGAAATTTATATTTTGTAGGGTCTAAAAAGACCAAATAATATAATTATTCATAGTATAATTATTCATTCACAAAACACCATCACTACCACCAAAAAAAAAAAAAAATCTAATATGAAACATGGACATAGTTTTGCAGTTCTTTGGTCACTAATGAGGAATTCTATGGCTAAATAAAATGAGTTAAGAGAATTCAAACAATTATTCATTAACATTGCATCACAGAAATTCCTCCATGGTAATTTTATGCATATTAGTATTTTATGCACAGTCAGAACTGAAGAAACCTTGCTTCAAATTAAATTCTACTTTGTGGAGTGTAAAATGGAAAATTATTCAGTTTGCTTGAATGCCAGAATGAGTGCTAGCTTGGTGTTTCAGTGGCAAACAGCAACTCATCACATGGTAAAAACATATAGCAAAAATTTGAACTAGGTCACAGATCACTAATTGTCTTAACAGATCAAAGCTGCAACAAGAGAGCTCTCAGGAAGATGAAACGATTTAGAGAGTATTATTAGATGGCTGCAGGTTCCTGTAGAAGCATGAAGAAACAAAAATAATATGGTTGACATTTACAGACCCTGCTTGCCATAAATTGTATTAATACACAAACCTCTGCATTCACGTACAAAAATAGTTACTTGTGAAGAGAGCACCGCTTTGTCTTCTTTACCCTTGTCTGTAACATAATCTCTCCTTTTTCCACATCAGTTTAGGATCCCAATGCCTTTCTCTTTATACAGAACACCAATTGTATTTTTATATATTATGTACTACGTAACACATTCATTAGCAAACATTAAAGTAAATTCTGACTTCCTTTCAGATCTCCTTACCTCACTGAAAAGGCAGTTTATTCCCCCCAAATAAATCTTCAATGTACATGGCCCTTCTTCATAACATAATGCCAGACTAGCAACTATGGATCTTTAGAATAATCCACCAGCAATAAAGAATTTCAGAATAGAGAATGCACAGTATTGAAAATGGATTTTAAGGGTTCATCAAATACATCAGCTTTTTTATCCACAGAGTACATGCAGTTTTGTCTCCTGCTCTTAATTCAAAACTGTCTTTTACACTGCTAAGAGTAGCGGTGCTCTTGGACTATCTGATTACTTGTATTTCGTATCACAGTACAATTGACATGAAGGCACTCTCCTCCTAGGTCCCTGAGATTTTCACTCAGGGAATGCCCCTAACTGTAACAATATAGCTGAAGAAGGACAAGACTCTGAAATGAATCTTTCCCAGATGCCTATAAAGATCACCAGTAGGTCAGAAACTTGCTCAGGCTTTGGCCAGCAAATTCCTGTTTCAAGCTCTCCAGTTGCCTGCCAATATGCTAGTATGATGCAGAATTCCTGAACACAACTAATGACAACAACCAATTCTCAGTCAGAAATGTTATTGTATATGTGATCTGCGTATGTCGACAAAAATTTCCAAAGAAAATGAACTACTATTTCTAAATAATGCCTGATGGGAAATTATATTATTTCATAGTGAGCAATATTTTGGTTTTGCACTTGTTTTCTTGATCTTTATCTGCAAGAGAGAATAATAAAAAAAAGAGTATGTATGATGTCTAACCTCAAAGTGTTGCTGAAAATGTACTTCTATAGGTATGATTAACATCTTGTTCAAGCACTTTTTTCTATTGTAATTAAACAGCATTTGGGGACCAAAATACATCATAACAGTGTGCTAGCATCAGTAAACAGTGTATATTTTTATTCCACTCTTGAATCTCCATAGCTTAGCCTCAGATCTATTTTAATAGTATTCACTAGGAGGAAAATAGAACCATTAACATCCCTATATTGTTGTGTTGTAATACGTCTGTAAATATCAAATTCAGGAGGCTAAACAAATGTACTGGAGGTAATTTATGCCCTTGCTTTCCTTCCTCACTGAAAGGTAATTGGGATTAACATAACTACAGTGGAAGCATTTTCTACAAATCTCAGCATTAGTATAATTGCTGATAGTTGATGAGAGAAACATGGTGTGTGATTGTTTTTTTTATTTGTGCACTACATGATGAAAAATTTGCACAATAATATAATTTGAGTACAACTAATATATTGACAGACAGAAACACAGAGCCAAAGTTACTGTTAGGTAACCCTTCTGCTGAAAGAGTATTTTAACCATTATTATTTTTGTCAATGTTTAGAGGAGTTGGATAAAGAACAAAATACTCAAATTCCGTGTTGCACACAGAATCCTCTTTTCCTTTCCAAAGTTTAGCAGAAAGAAACTAAATACTTAAGTTTTGGTTTTGCTATTCCAGTAACAAAAGTTTTTCTTTTCTCTACTTTCCTCTTCTCCAAGGAGTTTGCACTTTATCGAGGTTTGGAGCAAGAGGAACTGGACCAAAATAGCTATACTATAGATGGGAACCTAGTTTGACAGGACTTTTGAACACATAAATCAAAGCCTCTGTACTTAACAAGCATGAATAGACACAGTTTGATATGAAACACCTAAAATCTCTGTATTTAAGGTAGAAATCTACCAATTTATTTAGTTAAAGTAAGAACCAGTATGTATCCCTTTCAAAGATTTCTGGAATTAAAGTAATTCAATAAACTCCCTCCAGGAATGAAACCAGTGGAAAAGAGACAGAGGGAAATGAGAACTAATGAAAACTTCTGCAGCAGGAGACAGCGAGACATTGCACAGAGATAACTGTCTTAGTAAGAAAAAAAGCAGCAGGATTAAAGCATTCAAGGTGATCACTGTTATTACTTCAGCTTCTGCCATGATCTTTAAGTGCAGCTTCAGCTGAAACTGATAACTCCAAAATGGCCATTTTTATTCCTATCTAGACAATGGAAGGCTTTTGAAGTCTGGGACCCATTCCGTGTATTTTGTTTCAGTGAAAAATGCTGCAGTCTTACTGGGTGTATTGCGCATGTGTGAACAGACACAGAAAAACAGTTCCAGCTAATTGAGATGGTGCCAATTGAAGGAAGTTGGCAAACGTGATGCTCATCTACATGAAGGACCAGAAGGAGGATGCAGGGAACTGCAGGCTTGCCAGGCTGACCTCATTCGAAGACAGGTAAGACCATGGAACAGATCATCCTAAGTGCCATTAGACAACATGCAGAACGAGAGGATCAGGCCCAGCCAGAAGGGGTTTGTGAAAGGCAGGTCCTGCTTGATCAACATGATCTCTTTCTATGACAGAGTGACCCACCTTGTGGATGAGGGAAAGGCTGTGGATGTGGTCTACCAGGACTTTAGTAAAGTCTTTGATACTCTTTCCCACAACATTCTTCTGGAAAAAAGTGGTTGCACATAGTTTGGATGGTATAATCTTTACTGGGTAAAAATTGACTTGATGGCTGGCCCGGAGAGTAATGGTGAATGCAGTGGGCCGCTGGTCACCACTGCTGTTCCCCAGGGCTCAGTACTGGGGCCAGTTCAGTCTAATGTCTTAAATTACTGTTCATCTGGACAAAGGGATTAAATGACTCCTCAATCAATTTGCAGGTGACACCAAGCTGGGCAGAAGTATTGATCTGCTAGAGGGTTGTAAGGGTCTGTAGAGGAATCTGAAAAGGTTGAATCAAGGGACCAAGGCCAATTGTATGAAGTTAGAATCATAGAATCAGAGAAGGATTATGGTTGGAAGAGACCTTAAAGATCACATAGTTCTAACATTTCTGCAATGGGCAGGGACAGCTTCCACTAGACCAGCTTATTCAGAGCCCCATCCAGCCTGGTCTCGAACACCTCCAGGGACAGATAGTTCACAGTCTCTCTGAGCAAACTGTTTCAGTTTCTTTCCCATCCTCACAGTAAAGAATATCTTCTTATGGTCTAATCTAAACATATTCCCCTTCAGCTTGAAGCCATTCTCCCTTGTCTTGTCACTACATGCTCTCGTGAAAAGTTCCTCTCCACCTTTCTTGTAAACTCTCTTTAGGTACTGAAAAGGTTCTGAAGTTCTCTCCAAAGCCTTTTCTTCTCCAGGCTGAATAGCCCCAACTCTCTCCCCAACCTTTCTTCTTAGGAGAGGTGTTCCAGCTGTGTGGTCAAATTAGTATCTCTCTTCTGGACTTGTTCCAACCAGTAATGTCTTCCTTGTGTTGGGGGTCCCAGAGCTGGACACAGCACTCCAGGAGGGGTCTCACAAGAGCAGGGTAGAGGGGGAGAATCACCATTCTCAGTTTGCTTGTCATGCCTCTTTTAGTGCAGCCCAGCATGTACTTGGCTTTCTGGGATGTGAGCACACACTGTTGGCTCATGTTGAGCTTCTTGTCAACAAACACTCTCAAGCCCTTCTTCCCAGGGGTGCTCTTTATCCATTCTCTGCCCAGCCTGTACTTGTGCTTGGGATTTCCCTGATCGAGGTGCAGCACCTTGTACTTGGCCTTGTTGAACTTCCTGAGGTTCACACAAGCCCACCTCTCAACCCTGTCAAGGTCCTTCTGGATGGCAGCCCTGCCCTGCAGCATGTTGACCTCACCAAACATGTTTGTGTCATCGGCAAACTTGCTGAGGGAATCCCACTATCCTTGTTGCAACAAAGATGTTAAAAAGTGCCGGTCCCAATACAGACTCCTGAGGAATCACCAACTGGATATCACGTCATTGACTACAACTCTTCAGATGTGATCATTCAGCTGATTTTCTATCCACTCAGTGGTCCATCTGTCAAGTCCATGTCTCTGCAGTTTAGAAACAAGTTTGACATGCGGGACAGTGTCAAATGCTTTGTACTGTTCAGGTAGATGACATTTTTTGCTCTTGCTTTGTCCACCACTGCCATAACACCATCATAGAAGGCCACCAAATTTGTTGGGAATGATTTGCCTTGTGAAACCATGTTGGCTCAGTCACCTTCTCATTTTTCATGTGCCTTAGCATAGTCTCCAAAAGGAGCTACTCCATGATCTTGCCAGGCACTGAGATGAGACTGAGTGGCCTGTGGTTTCATGGGTCTTCCTTATTTTCCTTTTTAAAAATAGGTATAATGTTTCTCCATTTCCAGTCAGTGGGAACTTCACTGCAATGCAAAGACTTCTCAAATATGACACATAGTGGCATAGCCACTTCTTCAACCTGTTTCCTCCGGACCCACAGACGTATCTCCTCAGGTCTCACAAAATTTGCAACTTCAGGTTCCTTAAATGGTCTCCAGCTCAGTCTTCTCCTACAGTGGATGGTACTTCATTCCCCCATTTCCCTCCTTTCACTTTCTGCATGCGGGTGATGTGGCTGGAATACTTACTGATGAAGACTGTGGTAAAAAAGCTGTTGAGTGCCTTGGCCTTCTCTATGTCCTGGGTAACCAGGTCTCCTTCACTGATCCTGAAAGGACCCATGTTCAACAGATTCAACAAGACCAAGTACTGGGTCCTGCCCCTGGGTCACAACAACCCCAGGAGGTGCTATAGGCTGAGGCCAGAGTGGCTGGAAACCTGCCCAGTGGAAAAAGATGAGGGCATGTTTGTCACCCATAGCTGAACATGAACCAGTGTATGCCCAGTTGGGAAAGAGGGCCAATGACATCCTAGCTTGTATTAGGAATATTGTGGCCAGCAGGGCCAGGGCAGTGATTGTCCCTTTTTACTTGGCAATGGTGAGGCTGCCCCTTGAGTCCAGTTTTCTCACTATAAGAAAAACATTGAGTTTCTGGAGCACGGCCAGAGAAGGGCAATGAAGCTGGTGAAGAGTCTGGAGCACAAGTCCTATGAGAAGCAGCTGTGGCGGCTGGGGTGGTGTAGCCTGGAGAAAAGGATGCTGAGGGGGGCCCTTATTTCTCCCCACAACCACCTGAAAGGAGGTTGTAGTGAGGTGGAGGTCAGTCTTTCCTCACAAACAATGAGTGATAGAAGAAGAGGAAATGGCCTCAAGTTGTGCAAGGGGAGGTTTAGACCATATATTAGGAAAAACTTTCTTCACAAAAAGGATTGTCAAGCACTGGAACAGGCTGACCAGGAAGCCAGTTGAGTCTCCATCCCTCAAGATACTTGAAAGATGTGTAGATGTAACACTTAGGGATATGTTTTAATGGTGGTGTTGGCAGTGCTAGGTTAACGGTTGAAATAAAATGATCACAGAAGTCTTTTCAGCCCTAAGCTTTTCTATGATTCTGTGGTAGGGTTTAGAACATGTGGGGCTGACTGAATACTAGAAATAAGCCCATACTTGGAATAAGAGCTGATTCTTTTGAACTTTGCGAAGTCATGCCATGCTAAAGCCTTGGTGTGGTGGGGTTTTTTTGGTTTGTCTGTGGGGTGTTTTTTTTCTTTTTTTCCTTCTCCTTTTTCTCTTTGAAAGGAACTTAGAAGAAAAATGTGAGAAGAAAATGTCATTCATTAGAAGAAGTTGTTGGTTTAAACAAAACATCACGTTCTACTGGTTTTAATACATTAACTTCATTTTAAGTTGACATAAAATTATTTCTGCTGCAAGTTTTTCACTTCGTCAATCCCAGAAAAATTAAAGAAAACAATTCAATGTCTTAATAACGTATGTACTACATAAAGGCTCCGAACATTATTGGCTCTAATGAAAGAGTAACTAATGGAATATAACTCCTTGTTTTTTGAGGGAACTGAAAGTAGAAAAGCTGAAAGATTGTTAGAAAGAGAAATGACCTTTGATTTTAAGAACATGTAATTCTGTTTGTTTTAAAAGAATACAAATGCATCATTTTTCACTTTTTGGGTATTTATCTTGCCCTTTAAAGGCCAGCTAGAGAGTGGAGCTAAAGTTCATGCCTAAAATGAAATCTGAGTATCCAATATGAACCACACTTTTCCCTTGGCATTGATTTTGAAATAGAAAAGATTAGGAAGCGAAAAACGACAACAAAAACCACCTATAACTATTGCCAGTACAAAGAAACAATAGAGCTCACAATATGTACACAGCGCACACACACACACACACACATGCGCGCGCGCATGTATTTAACAGGCAATAGATGTAGACGTCAAACTTCTTACTGCCTTCTGATTCCCACAGAGATAATTAGAAGACTGAGTATTGGAATATTCTAAACATAAAACACAATACTGAAAAGTTTTCTGGTAGTTCCCATCAGCTGTTTAAGTAAATGTAGTGGAGAATGTAGAAACCCATATTTTTCTCCTCCTCCCCCACTTGCTGTCTCAAGACAATTCTACCACAACAAGCTAGTCTTTCAAGGAAAAGCAGTTTAAGAAATATGACAACCCCAACTTCTAAACATACAAACAAAAAATTGTCTTCACTATATATACCCTAGCAGGTATTTGTTAGTAAAAATATTGTTAGGAAAATACAAGAATGTTTTTGATGATGACAGAAAATTTCCCTCCTGGAGCTTAGCAGACTCTAGTCATATTTTGGCTTTTTGCTTTCAAATATAAGAGGTTTAGATATTTCCTAACATATTGCTTGAATTACTATTTTAGAAACATGCTTTGAAGAGTTTCTGACTTATCCTGGGAAAAATATTCTTGGATGTATTTTATATTTAAGCTTCAAAATGTGCTAAATTCTTATATTTCATTAAGTATTTTGAAATACTAGCAACAATAAGAAAATTATATGTACTCCTAAGAATAAATAGTGTGTGGACATACTCTAAAGTGGACTATATATACCTGAAAATTAAGAGTAGTTAGTGCTGAATAATCAGAGAAGCAATTTCTTTAGGAGATGAAATTATTTTCTCCAGCTCAGTTATGAGACACTGTGGTGATATGAATTACCAAATTTAATAAAAACATATGATAAAGATTCTAATTCTGAAAATAATCTTTTATTTTTTTAAATCTAATTATAATTTTAAAAATACAGTGTTTAGGCAGGAAATATCATCCACATATATATGAATAAGCAAATGCTATGCAATTTTAAAATTCCATCTAGTTCTACAAACTATTTAACTGTTTGGACATGTGGGAAAAACTCATAGCCCAAAAAGTAGTTATACATCATTTAAGACTATTCCAATTTCAGTGCTTATTTAATTTGGTATATGTACCAAATGCTGATGATCATTTTAATGCAATGTTGAGTTATCATTTCTGCTGCAGTGCAGCATTTATTAAGCACTTGGACAAGGAACCTTTTCTACTGTAAGACATGAACTGCCCACACTGTAGCAATCAAGACACCTGCATCCACTTCACCCATCTTAATGGGATCATAGCAGCAGCAGGGAGCACGGGAGCTGCACAGCAGCCAGCTCTCATGTAGAAGCACTGCGCCTCTGCTAGCAAGGCACAGCCTGTAAACTAACAAGCCCTGGCACTTTTCAGAGCTTGATAGCTCAGGGGCAATGCTGCATGAACATGCTATTCTGCTTCTATAGCCAAGCAAGTTCACCCATATGTCTCTGCACTGTGCCCCATGGTGGATGTTTCTGCCAGTACAGATATCTCTGCCACTGTGGCCCACTGGGCACTGTAAACATGCCACCATTTTCTGGTGGGTTTTGCTGTAAAATATTGCCCATTTATTTGAAGATGAGTGACTTTACCTCTTTCAAGAAAGAGGTGTGTTTTGTAATCACAAACTGACATTCAAGGCTTTTATTCATTAATATCAACACTGGCATATATCTAAGTTGCAGCTTCTATAACCAAGTTTAAAAGACTATTTCTACCATCATCTTATATTCTTTTCACTAAAATGATGTGTATATACGAAGTGTAGTACCTGAGACATTCAACATGAAGTAATCCTTAAAATTCTTTCCTTAAACCCTTGCACTAAAGTTAGGTTTTCTGAGAATTTAGAAGGTCTGAATTAACTGTTACATAAACTTCTTGGTAAATGCTTTAAAAATAATGCAGGATATGGGAAAAACCTTGAAGTATTGAACACTTCTTTTATGAAATGTATTTTACAGAAGGTCTAATTGAGATCCAGGTTGAATTTAAAAAAAAAAAATGTAAGCCTGGTCCATTGAGTTTAGTACTTATGTGTGTAATTGTAATTAGACACACACATTGCTCTCAGACATATTTAATCAGTCTTTTAATGATTGATGCAAACAATACAGTATTCCTTTAACTTCAAGAAAGTTTTCTGATATCCTAACATCAGTAATTATAGGAGGTCAGAGCACAGGAAGTATTCCATAGGACAGGAAGACAGATATAATTTATAGTGTAACACTACTGTAGATGTATTCCTCCAAATGATGATAACCATACCAAGCCTGTATGACTCTCCTATTGCTAGTATTAATGTTGTCATTGTTTAGGAAATGAGGGTTATGCTTTTATTTACAAATGAGTGACTGCCTTTCTTCTAATCATAGCTATGAATTGTTCCTTTTGTTTCCCATGGACGTTCAGTTTCCTGTAAATAGAAAAGTTTTAGCTGAAATGTAAAATCATAATAAGAGTCAGAGATAAGACTTGAGAGTGATACTGTCTTGTTAATTTTGAGTCTACAACAAAATAACTTGAGTCACATATAGTGAACTTAATGCCTAACCACTTTCCTTCACAGAACAATACATAACCTACATTTTAAAATGACTCACTGAAATCAAGTGAAAAAGAAATTCTGTGTGCATCAGAAGAAAAATATTAGTCTTACTGCCATTAAAGGAAGCAATACATGTTTTCAGTGATAAGGCTATGTCTGTCTCTTTCTGTATATGTTCTGAAATACTGTGGGTAAAAAGAAGGAAGCAGGAAAAAGGGAAGAAAGGGAAGGCATAAATAATGACAGAATAAGCTGTTTGTAGAAGTGCATTAAATCTGGTCCACTTGTTTTTTTTTTTTTTCCCCCTGTGGTTCATAATTCAGTTTCAGCCAGCATTCCCAACAATAATGCTAAACAGGATGTGGTCCTGAGTGGCACCAGGAGAACAACCGTGACATCATGAAATCCCTGCTGCTTTGATCATTCCTCATTGATTCACTAAAAGGCTAATACCCATGAGCCTCAAAGCCAAGCTGTGCAGCACAAGGGATGCAGAGGTTAGTGTATTTCCGACCTCTCCTCACAAGCAGTTAAAATGAAGGGCATGAGATCCACACAGCTTAGCACATAAAAATTCTAGTTAATTAATTCTGAAATAATGCTAGAAATGAGACAACCAACTGTCCTCCCTTTTGCCCCCTCTGAAGCCCAACAAACCCAATTCCTAAGTTTCACACCAGCAAGTTATATTGAAATCTATCTTGAAACTGTGTTGGTTCTTCCTCTTCACTATTCACATTTCTGACAGTTAAAAAGAAAAACACAAACACTAAGCAAAACACCTACTAATTTTTGTTCTTTGTTTGAATTTGATCTGTTAATGTCTGCTTCATTTTATATCAAGATTATATCTTGTCAATTATATTTTTCTAAGTGCTGTTGATCCCCTAAATGCATTTATAAATAGTATATTTATTCAGTATATATGTAAAGGACTTATTAACCTCTTAGCCCTTATTTTAATAAGTTTAACAAGCCAGTACCTTCTAGTCTTACTGAAGACAGAGAATTTCTCAATTTTCCTATATGTTAAAGACTCTTTGACACTTGCTTCTACTTACTTTTTTCTTAAGTCCACATATCTGTGTCATAATGGACAAAAATATTGGCAGAAAATTGCACGTTGAAGGAAATGCTGCTTTATCTGAGTTATGTCATCTCTAAGATAACTAATCCTAGTTCAAATAAAGGGGCATGTTTGATCTATCTTGCGCTAAGGTACTCCAAAACATGTTTAGGGTTGGAATGTATGGGTAGAGATTCATGAGATTAAATGGGACATCAGATTGCCCAACAGTGGATCCTAATAGTGAAATTTTTTCAGTAAAAATTGACTGGTGCTCCATAAGAGCACTCACACAATTTTTCACACATTCAAAATGAAAAATCAGAGTGTAGCACTCTGATTTGAGTCTCTGCAAGGCACTTTTTGTGGTTTAAATACTTCCTTGCTCCTTTTGAAAACATTTAACCTGATCCATACTACCAACATTAACCTTTTCATGTTTACGGGACTTCAGAACACACTCTAAAGAGGATTATACATAAATCCCCGCCCTCTTCTTCAATTAATTAGATGCTAGGTTTTTTTGTCCAGACAAAATATAAGACCTCAAAAAGGGTGAATAAGCCTTCTTCTCTTGTTGATTGGTTTCATATTATAGGGCTGACAATCCTTCTCTCCTACATCAAACAGACACTATTTAATGGTTATGAAGAAATATTTATTGATGAACTGCTCTTAAATGTACTGCTCTTGTATTGTGCTTCAGTGAACATTTTATCTTCTACAAAACTGGGACAAAGTGGTTACAGGAAGAAAAAAAGAATGGAACTCTGCATGAATAAGTAGTAAAATCAGCATTAAATATATTATTAAGCAGTCTAATAATTATTAGTTTGATAGCTGAGAAAAAGTCAGATGAACTAATGTATGTGATTACAGCAGGATGAAAAAAATAATCCAATAGCAGCGTCCAACTAGGGAAAACAATAAGCTAAAAATTTTAAGCATGTTATTAAGATACACAGTGCCCACAGCAAGAGAACAGGACTTGCAACACTGATTGCTGGTGTCTAGACCATAATTTGTATTTCAGTCCTTACAAGTTTAATCCATCCAAAAAAAAAAAATTGCATATTAATGACAGGTTTAATAAAACTGGTATGAATCAGTCCCAAACATGTTTATGTTCACAGCTTCAGCTAATTTTGCCTCACGTAAACAAAAAGGGAATATGCCAGTTTTGTTCAAATCACTGGAAACTGGATTTTGTTTTATAATTACACAGCCAGTGCTGAAACAGTCCTTAAATGGAGTATAAATTTAGTTCACAACCATTTAAGATATCTCCAGGTCTACTTTAGTGCTTTCATCCAGTTAATAAATGGTAGAACTCAAATCCAAATATTCACTACAATAAAAGTTACACATTCCTACTTGAAGGAAAAGTACGGAAATTCTCATCCCACTGTGAATTCAGTCCTACTTCTATGCAAGCGGGAAGGAATCACACTGAATTTCAGTGTGGTCAAGGAGCACAGTCTCTCCCTTGGCTGCGTGGTCATATATTCAGAACTCAGTAATGAGAGCTAATATGGCTGAAGAAACAAGTTCCTGGTGCCTTTATACAAACTTAGACATGAAGAGGTGTTAAGTAAATGATTGTGCACTACACTACAGGCAGTATAGTTTAATGGGCTAATCAATAACACAGGAAATCACAAAACTTGTGGTTTGTTTTTGTTCTTGTGTACTTATTTGTATTTCAATTGACTTAATGGTCTTTTCCAACCAATGATACATGAACATGATAAATCACAAGTCATTCCTTTTTAATACATCAGTCTGAAGTTCTTGCCTCCTCTTGCCTAATAGATAAAACAGCCTCCTGTGAATTTCAAGGAAAGAGACAACTAACATCCTTTCTGTAGGATGGTGGTACTTTCTATAGGGTCTTTTTCAATACTGGATTTCCATTAGCAATCTAGCTGAAGACACAGGGAATGAACTACTGTGCCCTTTCATGTTTGCAAAAATTCACTATTATTTTAAAGTAATAATGATAGGTTCTTCTTATATTACTAATTGATGAAAAAATTTTATAATTTTATTCTAGGACAGTCAAATTAGTCCAAATTACAGAAAACAAAAACATAAGAATGGTTTCAAAAGGTTCATAATTCCAAATTCTTTTATACAGAAATGTTTGTACTCCTTTTATCTGTAAAGGTAATTCACTTAGAAACTCCTGCAAATCTTTTTATCTGAACTGGAAATATATCCTTCCTTACCCTTCTCAACTATTTTTTTTTTTTTTTCTTTTTTAGTAACACCAGTAATAAGTTATTCCCTCTGATCCAGTAGAATCAAAATAAAAAAATTGTCTGACTGGGACAAATTCATTACTCATCATCCCACAGATTTTTAGGTCATCTTCAAATATGTCATCCTTATACGCAAAAAAATCCCTTACAGAGTTCTTTCTACTCCATGAACACATGGTATAAAATTACAGAAACTATTTGAAGATTTTTTTCTCTTTGGTAACTGTTAGGAAACCCAGTGCTGTTGGGAGCCTAATAGCTTCTCTAATAAATATTAGCAATTTTATCTGTGAGCTTGTCTAATGTAGTTTTGGATGCGAAAGTAGTAAGTAAATAAAAAGAGGTTATAAGACTAATTCTACCTTCTTAAATATTTTATGGCAGGTTTATGTCTCAATGACTTGCAACAACCCCTTACCTTTTCTCAAAAATATTAATTTTTTTTCAAGCCAAAAAGACCATATGACTCATTGGGGTTGAAGAAGCCACGCCCATTCCCTTTATCACTGTCCAGAGGTATAATAGCTTTTAAGCTGAAAATTTCCTAAATAGAGTTCCTGAATATATCTTTTCCAAAAATAGTTTCACTTAATGGCTTTCCATTAAATTATAAAATAAAAAGAAAGATTTAATCTACAGGAAATAAGATCAACCATACTTTGCTATTTATTTTATTAATATTTGTTAAAGACGTACTACAGTCTTGAATAATACATTATTCTTCTGAATATTGTTGATATAACATGGCAACAAATAATGATTTAATTGAATAGAAAATTTTGATGGTGTTTTCGATTCTAGTTTTCAGTGTTTTACTTTATGTAGGTGACATAATAATATTTTATTATACATTGGCAGAGTTTCATATGATGCTATTATCAGTCATTTTATGGCTAAATAATCTTCCTGTTTTCATTTCAGATTTAGTTCCAGTTAGTGCTGGTAAAGGTAAGTTTGTACTAGAAGACCATAGGACTCAGAAATCCGGTTAATTCTTCTTAACTCAAGAAGCAACCAGAGGAGGTTAGTCTTGATCAGTAACCTACTGAATATTTTTCATAATTTCTAATGTCTTCTCAAAATAGATAACTAAGAAGGCTAGAAGAATTTTTATGATTACATTTACTTTGACACCCTGGTAATCTGTGTTTTAAACACTGAAACTTCTGATTTATTAATTATTTATGCTGCTGGTTTACCAATCATTCCTTTTACCTTTTCATATATACATTTTTTTGTGATGGGTACTAATAGATACTCATTTGCTCTTGAACGATTAGAACTCCTGTAATTAGAAATAATACAAAAATTTGCATAGTAAAAAAAAAATCCCATTTTAAAATCACCGTCTTTGTTCCCTAACTCATGTACAGGCCAGACTCCTCTGATTTATAGTTTTTATTGACAAAGCTCTGGCAATTAAGCCTAAATCTAGATTTCAACCAGATAGGATAGAATCCCTCTCATCGTACCCTTTGCATAATAACTTTGCTTGGATTCAGGAAAGAAAAAAATTTCCTAGAAACTTGGTAGTTTTTAAAAGATTCATGACTCAATGTTTTAAGTGACTTCATTGCTGCAACAGAAGTATGAATGGTTTCATGTGTAGCACGAAATTAAAAAAACATTACCAAATCAAAATTCCCTGAGATTTCACTAATGCTTTGTGAAGAAATTTAAGACATGCTTTAGAAAGACTGAACATGTTTTGTCATAAAGGATCCCCAAACAAATGACATCATAAGCATTATTTATGGGGTTTTTGAAATAAATAATTAGATAAAGAGATTTCAACAGACAACTATAGTTGGTTATGGATTATTTTATATACTTGTCATAAGACTTCTGATTTGGAAACATCAGTATGTGTGTAGGATATATTGCTTGTCCTCCCCTCTACAGAGTTCAGACTTTGAGTATGCCCTCCCTTACAGATTTTTGTTATAATGTTGTTGTATACTCAAAGATTGCTGCACTTTACACATCTCAGTGTCCTTAGATCTCCAGAATCAGATTCTTCCTACATAATATGCACTTTAGTGTAATAAATAAATTGCCTACTCTCAAGATGAGCCACAAAGTAGAAATAACTACTTCTGGAATTAACAGAGGGCCTTGCAGAATAAATAGCAAGTTGTCATGACACTGGATTTCAGTTTACTGCAGTGACATAAGCGTTGTTAAATTTTTTTCAATGATGCTGTTTAATTGGACTTAGAAAATAAAATGTAAAAAAAATATTTGTAAATATGTTTCTCTTCAATATTAAGCTACAGACCATCTTTCACTGTGGATCTTGCTCTTGTAAAAACATGTTGTCCTACATTGCCCTACAGACTATTTAATAATCAAGCTTCTGTTACAGTCTATAAATGTTTCTAAGCAACCACAACCCACTTTAAATATGCTAGTCAATTAGCTCTAGACACCATCTTTCAGTGTTTGTCTCTATTATTTCTTTCTGGCTTGAAACATAAAAGACGGAGAGATAGAGGGAATATTTTAAAATAATACCTTGTACTGATCAAGGGTGATGCTGTAAAGTAGCACCTCTACAGATAAACACAGACCTCAGACAGCTTCTGTCCAAGAGTACAGCGATATGTGTGCCCATCAATCCCTTATCAACATATAAGCTCGAAAGAACAGAAACTTATCTGGCTGGTGCCAATATGGAAAATAAAAATAAAAAGGAAGATAGGTGGGAAGAATAGCTTCTCCCATATTATCCAGTGTTTTCATACTGTGTCTTTTAATATTTATTTCTTTCCATATAAAAAAAACCAAGCCAAGACAAAACAAAAAAAGATGAAAAACATATGAAAAAGAGTCTCCCAATAAAATAAACTGAATTCTTAGATACTTTCGTAAGAGAAGACTTTAAAGAATGATTTTTATATTCAAAAATTTAGTATCAGTTGAATTTTGAACACAGAGGGATGCTTAGTTAAGTTGCCTAATCCTCTTAATCTGTTATATTCATTTTTATCTTCTTATAATCATAAATTCCAGTTTTTACCTAGAATCACAACAACCTTTCTTACTTGGTGTGATCAGTTTTTCTCATTTTCTGTAATGCTTTCCACACTGTATTATTGTCTGTAAACACATTAGTGAGGAATATCTGAGAAGAAAATGCTGGCTTAATTTCATAACGTCTCTTATGGCTTAGTATAGCTCCCTCCATTGAGGCTGGTACAAAACAGAGTTTGTATTTACTGTGATTATGCAATATGATTTACCTAAGCAAAGATGAATCCTGATGGAACGTCATACCTAACAACAAGCTGTTCTGGACTTCTGGTATTGCCACTGTCATTTAACACAAGACTGAGAGTGTAAAAAAACATAAAATTCCATAAAAACAGAGATGCTAGAGAGAGGCTAAGGTATGTGTCTGGTAACTTATTTAACTCACTAGCTATATTTTGGTGTTGCTTTCCAATGGGTATCATATTCTATAAGCTGTACCACAAAAGCAATAATGGTCAAAGATCTTAATAATAAAACAGCTCCCCTGGGAGCTACTAGCTAATAAAGGAAATTTTGTGAAATGTAAGAGCAGCACAAATATATAGTATTACTACCCTTGGGCATGTATCCACATGACTGCTCCTTAGGGAGTTTCTGAAGCTAGAGGGATTATCAATGTATTTGCAGCTTTATGGGATTTTTCTTCCTTGAGCCCATAGCATATTTTGAATCTCAAATAACTTTTGTAAGAGGTTTCAGATTTTCCCTATAAGCTGCATTTGTTTTGAACTTTACATTTGTTACTTCCATTTTTCGGACCATAGTTTTAGTACTAGAATAAAAAATGAATGATTGGCTTCTTCTTTCGCGTTTTACATCCCAGATATGATTCTATAAACCTCTCTATGGTCTTTCCTGAGTTTGGGTCTCTTCCAGATTGATGCATGCTAGATACATATTCATTACTCATATGTTAACTGACTTATTATTTTTGGTCCTCCTTTTTTGTCCTTGCTGTTCATCTTGCCCTATTTTGATAATTTACTTTTGAGATGAGCTATCTAACTCAGAATGAAAATTAACTACTTTCAAATTATGACTTCTTGTGATATTAGGACTGTTTTTTTCAGGGAGTATAAATTCACATTTCCTGCACGCTGAATTTCACCTGACTATTATTCCTTCACAGGATCGTCTTAGGATTCTTCTTTATTTCCACTAAAATAATTATTTTTTCTCTAACTAGTTTAATAAGCCCAGGTAAATATGTGGTATAATTTCCACTTTTCAGCTTTGCTGTCAAAGTTTTAAACTTAATAGGTTAAGTTGTGAAACTTGAAGATTCCTCTTGAATACAGAAATAATTGAGCTTTTATAGTGTTACCAACACCCCCAAATTTCCTATATATTATCATAGATATATTTTATAGTATATAGAATATATTATAAATTGTCATTCCTGTACATGTATAAAATAATCACAAATTTTCCATGATGCTCTACTTACCATAAATCATTTCTCACTAGGGACTGATCTATTTCAGTTAGTACCGTACCTTACTCATTAAAAAGAGATAGGTCAGGTCATATGTACCTATCAATCATATTACCTTACAAAAAGTAGGTAGAAAGAATATTAAAAGTTTGGCACATCTTTTTCATATAGCTATAGCTCACAGAATATTTATAAGAATCAGTGTATTGCTGTCCAGTCTTACTCGGCCTTTACAGGTAACTATTATTCGTAGTACAAAAGCTAGTGTGAGATAGTACACAAAACAGAAGGCGAGAAGTACTCAGTACCCTTTTTAGTTACTGCTGCTACTCATTCAACGCATTCACTAAATTTCCATTTAACTCATAGCACAATTTAGCAATCGTGCTGTAGCAATCTGACTTTTTTCCAAAACTGCAAAATCTGAACTATGATCTTGATCTTGCACCTCAGGAGGTATCTATGTATTTATTACATAGTCTACTGATTCAAGCATTATGCTCTATTTCCTGACTAGAAGAAATTTGAATTTCAAACAGGATACACTTTTCAAGAGTTTAATAAATAATGCTATGTAGAAAGGTATTTGTGGTTTATAACACAAAACCCAAACCAAAAGAATTTGTAGGCCTTACAGAAAATGAATATGAAGACTTAGAAAGTGAGTAGATGTGAAATCTTACTTTGAAACTTTGTAGATTTTTCTGCTGTCTACTGAATTTCTCACCTAGGGGAAAAAAAAAAAAAGAGGCAAAATCAAATTTTGTGAAATGAATAATAAAGTATGTAGTTAGAGAACTTACATTAAAAATTGTCACAAGCAAGTTTTACTTTTTACTTCTTAATTTTGAATCTAAGTGAAGAGAACGTTCTGTACATTAAGTATTTAATCTCTAACAGGAAAAAGGTTCTATACAATTAAAAAGTACAATATTTTCTTAGATTTCATTCTATATAACATTAAATCCATATAATACAAAAGTCAAAATAATTATCCTTCAAATTATGCGTTATAAAAATGTAAACTCAATCTTCTTCAGTGCATTGAAATAGATACTCAGTTTCATTGTGGGAAAAGAAATAGAAATAGACTTGATAGAATATATCACGTACTTTGTTTGGATTTTTGCATGCAACGAATATTATTTTCAATTTCAAATTGAGACAATGAAAACATAAGAACCCAATTCAATACTTAGCTAATGTGATGAAAAAGCTTACGGAGACTCCCTCTAAGAGATCTAGAGGCAACTCTCAAAGGGAATTTCCCCTCAAGAGGTGCTGCACTTTTCTATTAAGCAGAAATATTTGCTTCCAAGGGATCTAACAATGACAGAGCATTTGTCAAGTTCAAGACATTGTGGCAGAATGTCTTCAGCTTAAATTTGGATTCTGAAGTCCAGCTGAAGATTTTAAAATCAATGTTCTATTGCTTATTTAATTGAAAAACTATCACAGAACCATAATTTATAGTGGAGAAATAGGAAAAGGACTTTTATGTGGGTTGTGGTTTATGAATGGTGCTGCCCAATTCAGTGTCCCTACTGAGACTCTCCTGAACCAAATATCACTCGCTTGTTTCCCTTCTCCCCTCCCACTTCCTGCTCCAGGATGCAGTTGAGAATTTCAGGCACTAAAGGTGAAGATCATTGGTTGAGATAAGCACAGTTTACTAGAAACAACAGTGAGATATAACAGAGAGCAACAGCAACAATATTAATTAAAAAAGTATACAAAAGAGAAGGTGATTCACATGTAAAAATGCTCACGAGTGACCTGGAGACAATGAACAATGACAGATGATGCCAGTACGGTGGTTTTTGAAAGGAAGCAACATCCTTCTTTTTGGAAGCCAGAGAGAGTCCCTTCCCCCACCCACAGGGTGGCAAAACTAGGACAATGGGTTTGCAAATATCACAGATGGAGTCTTCTGTTACTTAGAAATCTTTCCTTGATTACATTTTCCACAGGAGGGAATTTACTCATCTTCAGTTTTCTACCAAAATTTTTATTGTTTCCTTAGTCAGTCTTAAAAGAACCTGGGTAAAGAGGAGAGCTGTTACTTTAACAGCGATTTTGCTCAACACACTTCTGAAGAAACCAAATTCTTTGAACAACTCGTCTACTTCATACATTTTACATAGAAGCCAGCAGACAGTTACAGTTTTCCTTGGCAAACACCCATATATTTCAGATTCTAGAAATTAAAGTCATGTTATAGGAACCTGGTCAGCGTATGTTAAAGCCGGTGGAGAGAAGCGAAACTGACATGTTTTGTTCTAGCAGAAGGCCTCTTTATGTCCATCACAAGGCAATCAGGTCTTCCTGCCTTCCCTGGCTACTTCTACTCTCCCGTCTTTCAGGAACAGGGGATGGACTGGCTTAGGTATACGTCATCCTCCTGGACCTTGTGCTGGAACCTTGGCCATAGCTGGGAAGCAGTGGGTGGATCCTATGTGCACCGTGCTGACTTATCCTGTATTATGCCCGCATTGATGGCCAAAGAAGAAGAATGAACAGAAGAAATACGGCTAGAGCTAATTTTCATTCAGTTTACAGGACTGCAGCAGGAGACACAAAAATGGAAGGAAAGTAATCCAAATCTAAGCATTTGTTCTCTGTGCAGCAGATGCCTCAGGGCCCAAGAGGAGACACTGCAGCAATCAACACATTTTTTTTTTCTGTTCTTACCTCTGTACTGTCATTTTTGATGGAGGCTTCTGTGCCAGGCCAAGCTCAACAGAACAGCTTCACTGTTTGTTCATTTTAACCTGGCCCTGAATTTTGCTATGGTTCATAGATCATGAAGATAATCTGATTTTATGTCTCCACAGTACTTTTACTGTGTTTTTGAAGACACCCAAGGGAAAAATATTCTAAACTGGTACTAACAATTTATCATGATATGTTTTATTCTCTTATACTTGTTTGTTTTTTTGTTTGTTTGTTTGTTTTTGTTTCTTTTTTTTAAATTTTGTTTTGTTTTGTTTTGTTTTGTTTTGTTTTGTTTTTAATGAAAAGGCACTGGGAGGTGTCCTTAAAGACAGAACATGTAAAAGTTGCTCTTCACAAAAATATTGCTTGCCAGAGGGGAGAAAGCTCTCTTGGGAATTGGCAAACTGAATTTGTACAAACGAGAGGAGTAAAAAAGTTAACACCACATCTGAGTAAATTTTTTTTTGGTTTGTATATCATCTATTCAGGAAGCATGTCAGCACCACTTTGGATTTCAATGCAGTTTCCACCCTCTTGCCACATGCTTCCAGGTGCTTTGTAGCAAAATGTGTAATAAACAGTAGTTCCCATTTAAAGCTAAAAGAGTGATTTTTACTCTAGGTGCTCCTTTCCTCAGTAATTTCAACAAAAGAGACAAAAAAGTCAACCCTCCAGATACCTCCCTCTCCCTAACCTAAAAGGGAAAATTTTGAAAATACTTTGATGAATGAATAATTTTTCATGTGAATTGTCAAAGCGAAGTTCTACTGACAGGATAAAAGACATAAATTATACATGATTTACCTCCTTCAGTAAGCATTGAATGCAAGTGACCAACTAAGTGTTAAATACATTGAGCAAAGGAATGTCGCTGTGCTCTAAGGCAATTTAGGACATGTATTTCCAAAACTGTAACAATAAATAAAACAAATGTATTTAAAAAATAGCTCAGAGGAAAGGTATATTTTTAGAAAAGTAAAATACATATGTCACCATTGCATAAATAAAGTATCTTGTAGACAAAGAGTGAGTAGAACCTTTATTATACTTGAGAGATAAAATGTAATTAAGATAGATGAAGAATTGTTTGACTGCTACTGGGAAGTTTTCTGTTCCATTTGTAAGAATATTTTAAAAACATCCGTTCAAGTTGTCTTGGGGACCTCTACTGCTGAACAGATGCAGTTTTGAATTTGCCCTTTGTATGTTAAATTCATATGAAGTTCTCCCAGTAAAATGATATAGCGGGTTGCTCATTTGTCAGTCTTTGCTCTCTATTCTCATTTTTCAATAATTCTCTCCCTCTCTCTAGTCAGATGAGCTATCACTTAGAAATTATTTGCTGGCTTTGGAGCAAGCTGGTGTTCCCATTACTTTCCTTTTTAAATTTTTAAAAAATTATTATTTTATCTTCTTTCTTTTTCATTTCCCTTTTTTTAGCTAGACACCATCTTCAGTATTGAGGTACCTGTCCTTTTTAACAGACCTCCTAACTCATTTTTCTTTCTCATCATTCAAAGACAATCTTTCACAGAAAAGCCTATACTCCAAAATTTTCTCTGAATCTTTATTAATTTTATTATATTTATAAATGAAAAAGCCTAAATATACAGTTTCTCTTCAAGCAATAACTTACCCAGAAGCACTGCACCAAAGTCTGCTGTCTAGTACCAGTATTAGTTTTAGTATCAGTTTTAGTATCAGTTACAGCTCTGCTACTTCCAGTGGTATTGCACCTTTTACATGTTGGTCTACTTATCAGTAAAATGCTTCCTCTGAGACAAAAGTAAGGACTGTAGGATCATATTTTTAGTTTTCATAATATTTCATAGTAATTAATTAGGGAATCAAACAACTGACTTTTTGTATTTCTTCAGAAGAAATAGCTTATTTAATGCAAATGCACAGTTACACTGAGGACTAGTACAAGATAAATGCACTACACATTTAGAACACAGTCTTTCTCAAAAGTGATGCTATGAAACATTTATGAACACTGAAGTCTATACACATAAGCAAGCCTGCTAAAATTGAAAAGAGCTCCTTACTCATGCAAAAATAAGCAGGTGCTTAAGTGTTTGCAGGAACAAGTTTTAATTTCTCTCCATGGGTATTGGACAGATCCTCTGTGCAGGGATGAACTTCAGTCAATAAAATTATTAACAGCAGTAACACACACTGCAGGGAAGTGTATCCACTCCAGGAAAATTAATTTAAGTAATGTTAGCTGTGGTCTGATCGGTGACATGTAAAGCCTTAAATCTCTCGAGCTATATTACATTATAGAACAATGTCTGCAAGTATTTTACAGCAATGACTTGTTTTCTTATCTTGTGTAGGACATGTCAAGACTTTTCCACTTAATGAAAGGTTACTATTTTGGTTCATTTCCCCCAAAAAACGTATTGCCCATGTTTTCCATTTAAAAATATGTTTCCAGTCATCTCTGTTTACTTCTACGTTTTCTTATTGTGCTATTTTCCCTGACTAATTTCTAGTGTTTTGATCTTCCCCAAGTCTGGCTATAATAAGAGAAATGTCAGAATTATTTTTGAATGCCCTCTTCTAATCTGCAAAATTATTTGGAACAGAAGACACATACATAAATAAATCTCTGTTTCCTGATTTAATAGTCTATCTTGACATTGCCATATTCATGATTTCAATATTTCATCTTGACTTTGAAAAATCATTAAATGCTTTTAAAAATCTGAATTACAATATTCACCATTCTTCTGTAACGGTAGAGAAGTCATAGGATTGGTTCCAAATTTACTGAATGCAATGGATGAATTTTCTTGTGCCCCAGGATGTGGTTTGAATCAGTCCCTTAACTAGCATCAGAAATTAACTTTTAAAAAATTTTTAATTTCATACCCATACCAGAAAACCCTGTATAAATAGTAGCTTTACAATTGTTCCATTATTAAAGCCTAAACTCTTTGTACTTGTTTTTCCCAAAGGGAATAAACTGGTCACTCAACCCATATAATTTCTTTCTGTGGAGGGCTGCAACATCTTTCTAGTATTTTCTTCAAAGATAAATTAATCACGTTAAATTTTTAACATGGCCTCTCATTTCTGTAAGTGGTGCTTGAACTTCTCTGCCATTTTACAGCACTTGCACCTTTGTCTATTTCTTTTGATAAAATACCATTTAATTGTGTCTTAACTTGTCTTTACAGCCAAAGAAGGGATTACATGATATCCTTTTCTCGTTTCTCATCAAAAAATTGATATGGAAAATTTTTGGTTTTGGTACTCTGAAGCTAGACTAAATGTAAAGGGCTTACAAAAAGAACAAAGGTAGCAGCAGGTTCTGTGGTAATAAGACATTTTAAACTTTGACTCCTATTTCTTCATGCAGAATTCCCGATGTAAGGTTTTACAATATATTGACTAGTTCTGCTGATTAGCTAAATCTTGTGAAATCTGAGAATATATTTATATGTCTGCATAATTTTACATGCTGCTACGAAATACATACTTGCTGTTTCATCTCGAAAACGTAGCTTCATGTAATAACCTGACCACAGGACACAACCAGGTATATTAACACTCGATAAATTTACACAGAACTGCCATTCCAGAAATCACATACTTGTCTGATACACTAACAGAATTTTCATGCCTCTGCCCCAAAAATAATAGTACACAGAAAGAATATGAGTAACTGAAGGATAATAATATTGATAACAGACAATTTATTTCACGACATTTTGTCATATATTTTCTTATTCAAACAAGACAGGTTTTGAGGTTTTGAATTGGTTTGGCGTTTTGTTTTAGCATTGGTGATTTTTTGCTTGTTTGTTTTTGTTTTGTTATGGTTGTTATTATTTTTCACTGTGCTCTAGCTTATTGTTGTTCCAAGGCTATTTTATAATCAGGAGGACCCTGTTTTTAATAAGCTGAAATTGAGTTTAGTTAAGTGGAAATACACCATGGGAAGTGAAGAAATTTCAAAACATGCCTGTGACAACAATAAGCAATGTCCTCTGTGTCTAGTTGCTGATGCAGAAAGGATATGTAGAAATAATTTCATACGCAGAAAGAATTGTATACCTTTACAGTGTGCATATTGTATAAAAGAAGATCATTTGCAGTTAAGATTTGGAACAGATCAGTGCTTCATGATGACATAAGATGAATAACATTACTTAGTGTGTGGGCATGTCCTAAGTCACAAAATGAAAGACTGATCAGCAAAACAATCAGAAAAGTTACCATGTTTGTGGTTCAGATTACTTATATTCCTAAAAGCTCAAGCTTCCTCTGAGCATGTAAAATTATTTTGTTGCTTAAAAAACCCCTGTGGAGACTAGCAAGACTGTATAAACAAAATTCAGCACTAAAAACTGAAAAAGGAACAAAGTTCATATCCACTGCAGACCACTAAACCATTGGGGGAAGGAGAAAGGTGGTGTGGGAAGAAAGGGAGAGATAGTTTGTTATTGCAATTGAATAAGGAGACAGGTAGCAAAATCCAGGAGACACAAATAGAACTAGCAAGCTCTGTGATCATTCACATTACTTTCCTTTTCTTCTCCCTTTTTGTCATTTGAGTTCTATGGTATATGCAAACACAATTTAATGCAACATCGATTACCCTCCTTAAGAATGAAAAGTGGGATCATATTCCTTTAAATATTCAAATATGGATTCTGTAAGGCTCTTCAAACAGATAAAAAGAGGAATTTAACAATTTCAATATAGTGAGATAGTTGTAGGAAACAAAATTTATACAACATACTAACACTTAGAGGAGCCACTGCTAGATAATAATCCTCCACAAGATCTGCTACACTAAAGAAATATTGCTCAAATCAAATGACAATCAAAGTAGATATTTGTCATAAGAGACCTACCACAATTTTAGCTGATCCTTCTCTACCAGTGGATAAGTAAATGGAATACATATAAGTAGGGATAAAATAGGAGTGGAGTCTTTCTACTCCCTTCAGGGACAAATTATTTTCTCCTCAAATATTCCAGTAGAAGAATATGTAGGCCTTTATTATCAAAACAATGTAAAGTCTTGCTTAGACAGGATGCAAGAAGTTTGATGAATGAACACAATGATTTTTGCACATGTATAGTACTAATAAAAATTTCTGAAAGAGCAGCTGTATACTAGTATATATAAAGAGGTAGAAGAATAACATTAAATTACAGCTGTACCATCTTAATTTTCATGACTTTTAAGCCATGAAATACTGCATAGATCTAGAGCACTACTGCGCAATATTGAATTCTGCCATTTATCTTAAACTAGGAATAAGTGAAACACTGAATATCATTAAAGTTAATAAGGGAATCATCTTAGTTGTTCTCAAGAGGTAAATTTGAACAGGAAAAAAAACCCAAAACTGAGTTTATATTCAGAGTTGCTAGGGAATTAAATGAGATAGTTGCCAAGGTGAAATAATATCTGAAAATTCCTGACATATATCATCCAAAGGTTTCTGTAGTCTAATTTTCCATTTTGGCTCAGTGTTACCAGTAGTTTGAATACACACATACTGTTGCTAAGGACTGATGCTGTTGCCAGGTGAAAATGGCCCATATTAACCTGCCACAAATATCTAAATATGTTGATAGAAGTGTGCTGATAAAAGACAGGAGAAACATGTCTTGGAAAATTGGATGATCTATTATTTCTTATCCTCGATGTAACAGTGAAGTGACTTTTCTTACTCTTTGTGCACATGAACTCTAACCAATAAAAGTATCAGTAAAGTACCCAACAATAATGATGATATTATTAAATGAACATTGTGTTCTATAGAATATAAATCTTAATCAGGCATCCAATGTAACTTATAAAATTGTTACTGAGGGGACATGACTGAAGTCAGATAGTGTGTAATTCAGACTAGTAAAGACATACAATCATTGCTTCTTTATCTTTAAAATGGATCCTTGCAAGCCATTCTTTCTTCTTAAATATTATGAAATTTGAGCACCATTATCTCAAAGCAACTAAGAATATGCTTGAAGTAAAATAATGAAATGACACTTTGAATGAAAATGAACAGGTTCTTAGGCGTTGTGTATCACATAGGTAACAGGCATCTGTTTTAGATGCTGGCTAAATTGCAGTCTAATGCCTTTCTGGCAATTTGCATAGTATTGCAAATAATATTTTGTAGTACAATATTGCTTGTAAAATCTAAGTTATTTCAGGGAGAAGCCCCTTGTTTATAAATCAAATAGAGAAAGGAAATCAGCAGAAGCCATTAGACAGAAATATCCACACAGGAGGGCTTGAGAAATAGTAACAGTTCTAGCTTTCGTTTGTCAGTATTGAGTATAAAGCATTGACCTACACTATGCTACAGAAAAATCTGTTGTATTGGATGAAATTATACATTCTGAGAAAATTAGTTTACTCAAGGGAAATGTGTAAATGGCAAAGTCCCAGTGTTCAGCCGCAGGTTCCTCCCTCTTTAGGACCCTTCCTAGAGGACATTTAACCATCTTCTACATCTTTCAAGGCAGATTTATTCTTGCTTTTGCCAGGCTTTAAAAGAGACTTGTAAAAAGTCACTTAAGAGTATGATCTTTACAAAACATCTGTTTGCTCGACCCAAACTCAGAAGTAACTCTTGAAGTCACAAAAGCTAAGAAAGCACGACTGCTCTTGTGTTGGGGAAGTTTGTGTCTGTATGCTTAGCTTTGACTGACACATCATTTCTTCTCTGGACCCATCTATTTTCTGCCTCACTAAACTTACAAAACTCTGCATAAATTTTTCTTTTCAGCTTGTGCTGTAATCCTATGAACACACTGTCTTCCTGTTCATCCCAGTCAGTAAGTGCCAGCTGTTGGGTCCTGGAAACAGTTTTATTTATGTGAAGTAAAAAAAGTGGGGGGAAAAAAAAAAAAGTTGATCAGAAAGCTGTGAAAACAACAAGATTGCACTGAAGTGTTGAATCAGAATGTTTGAGTCAAGTAAAAGAAATTATTATGGTCTCCATCAATCAACATATAAACAAACTTAGACTAGATAAATTTTCCATGGAAAGATAAAACTCTGAGTGATTTCAGTCTATAAACCGAAGTTTTCAGTCTATAATCCCTTTCTGATTGTTCTGTTAAGCATGAAACAGAGGTCATGCTGAGAAATTAAAAAAAACCCATCTCTGTGGAATGAACGTAAACTAATTAACTTGATATGTTCTGCCATATTGCATCTGTCAAAAATGCCTTCATTTTTAATGGGAAACACACAACACACCATGCATGCCTATCATATTTTTACAAGTTATAAAAAGTGTGCATTTTCAATACTTAGAATGGAAGTATTCATATATTTTAGCCAAAGGCAATTAATATGCATATATATAACTAACACTGATTAAGTAACTCATTGTATGAATTACAATGGCTTCCAGGAGGCACTGCCTTCAGAGTGACCGAGTGAGAGAGGAAGTTGGTCTTTATGGAGATCCAATGGGAGAGAGGTTCAGTTTCACATGGATCTGAGTTCCCCTGCAGAGCTTTGAAGTTACATGAATAACTGTGATATGGAAGGGAATGACACTACTGGGTAGTGGTGCATTAATGTCCTGCCTTGCTGAGGAGCCACATACTCCTTACCCTTTTCTGGAAGAAAGAGACAGACAGAAGGTCTCGCCAACATACACAGCAGCAGTGGTATCTCCTGTCAAAATTCTTTGCATTTGAAGACTTTGCATAGGTCAAGAACATATCAGAAATTATAGATCTCTTAGGACAGTCTATCATGCTGTACCTGTTTCGGCAAGAAACAATATTGTTGACAGTACTCTCTTGTACAGAAGGTGTCACCTTTCTTGTTCGACTCAGCTTCCTTTTCCCAAGTAACAACTTGGAAATGGAGAAGAGTGGTCCACATCTCACCTCACTAGGTGTTGTCCAGCCCCTGCTATCCGCTGACTGGGGTAAAGAAAACTTGCTTAGTGTGTGAAACCTCAGACTTCTTCTCTATCACTATTTGTGTTCAACCTATCACTATTCTGCAAGACCGGAGACATGTAGCAGATCTGGCAGGGCTTAAAGTGTAGCCTTATTCTTGAGAAGACCCACTTTTTCCTCACTAGTTTTCTTGGAAACAGCTGATGTCTGAGCAAAGAACAGAAGTGGTGCATGTAGCTGAGGAGACTGAAGAACCCAGAAAGACTTGAAAGACTTTCGAATTGCTAGGATGATGTGTGTACTTGTTTTGGAGACCTAAGGAGTAACGCATGTCCAAACAGAAGTCACATTCAAAGTGTCATATGCCAAGATTTCCCCACTGCCAGTAAACTGATCCAGGTAACATCTTGAAATTCTGGTAACATCTGGAGTCTGGATATATGGGGTTGTTATTTTATTTTTGAATTAATAGAGTTCAGTGATAACTCCCTACCTGTTTGTCTTGCTCTTAGAAATGTTCCCAAAGGGAAGAACAGTTGGGAAGAATACACAGGCCTTCTGTGTTGACTTTTAGAGATCACTGGGCTACTTGTGGGTGAGGAAGAAGTGCTAGTTTGAACTCAAAATAGCTGTAACTTACCATGAGAAAAATAAGCAAATTTAAACAGAGCATTCTTGCCGTATTCCGCTGTCTTTAATCTTTGTGCCATCATGAATTATGCCTTTGTGATATGTAAAAGAATAGGAGGTCTAATTCAAATTAAATGTTCTGCAGCGACTAGTTGGTGTGATTGTTTGCTGTGCTAACAGTGACATTGCAATATAGGAGCTATGAATAACAGTATTGCCATGAATTCAGAAGTCCGCTAAAGAAAAGTACCAGGGATACGAACAGATACAGTACAATGATAAAACATCTGGAAAATCTTATCTTATGGATAATTTTAATATTTCTGTGGAAAAGAAATAATTTACTACTGTACACAATATATCTATGTATCTATTAGTATTCACAAGTAAATTTTAGTATAATTTTAGAATTTGGTGATAACAGGAAGAAACAGAACTACTATTTAACGAAAAATTGGCAAGCAAGAGCCACTAATAGAACAAACACCTTTGCATCTGTTTTGTTTGCTTACTGGTGAGGCTTGGGTGTTCAGTGTGCCAACACCGGGCAAGCCACACACTCCAGCATATTCAATGGTGGGACACAGCTGAAAGCCAGGAGCCTCAAGATTATGGTGAGGGCCCAGAAGCCCTTGCCTGAATATGCAGACCTGTCCCCGACCATTTTCTCCCGCTCTCTCCTCCCTTCCCTTGTTTATGGTTAAGCTCTGGAAAGTTCTTTGTCCCTCAATATCCCATTGTCTCCCAGTTATCCTTCCCCACCTACCCTGTACCTCATTGGTTCACTGTATGTTTCCCTGCCTATGTGCAACCCCTTTGCCCCACATTGATTGGTCCTCTGCAGTTTACGCCTCCCATTTTGTAGGGGTATAAAACCCCATATCAAGCCCTCATTCTTCACTCTTTGCTCCCCCGTTCCTGGACTTGTGGACCCTTGCGCCCCAATAAACCCATCCTGTTCACCCTGCAAAGAGCCCCTCCTGATCTCTTCGTCTCCTCCTGCGCCTTTAACATCGGTGGGCTGGGCGAGCCGTTCCACGGACCTCGCCAACCCTCCAGCTTCGTGAACAGCTCCACCAGCTTCTCCCGTGTGGAGAGAAGGGCTGGCCATCGACCACCGGAGTTAACCACGGAGGTGGTCGTTAGGCACACCGTGTCACTTGGGTGATGACAATTCCTGAAAATACTATGATAATACATGTACGGTCTTTTCTTCATTCTTTTGGCACAGAGTAAACCACTGAGTTCTGACAAGACAAATACCTACTTTTCAAACATATGCATATCAAATGGATTTCCATACATATAAAAAATGTATGTATATCATCAAATAAATCATCTAACTTATGGAATGGTATATTTTCCATACAGATGGAGCCAGAGTTCAGAGAGATCTCTGATTATAATCAGGACAAAGTAATACCAAATCAACATTTTAAGACCCAAAGGAAAAAATGGAAGTAAGCAAGAAATTTGTAATGCATAAAATGAAGTCACTTCTGGTTTTACAAAATAAATAGTAAGTACAATGCAGTTATCAAATATACATAACACAAAACCTGACTTGTTACACCAGCACACAGCATTTGGCAGATCATAGGGATTTGAAGTGTTTATAACTTCTTATGTCAAATGTCATATCTAAAATTTAACTGACTTTCCAAGCAAACATTTTTATAGGCAATATTGATGTATATAACATCCTCCCGACACTGTTTTACTTTAAATCACTGAATAGTTTTCAATAAAAACAACGAAAAATGTCCTTTTTCCCGAAGAGTATTAATGAAATTGGCACAGTCACAGTGATGACATAAGCAGCAACTATTGTTTTCTAATTTCTGTGAGTAGTGAAAACAACTACCACAATAAAAAGGCCATAACAGAAGAATTCTAAAGGACTGATTTCCCTCTTTTTGGCTATATAACCTGGTGTCATTTATACCTACATGTCCCTGTACTCAAATTTATGCAAATGTTTCCTACTTGAAGGAGAAAACTGTTTTTACATAGACTTGCTAGAGAACCATCCTCTTTTTCCCTGATTTCCTTTTCTACCATAGGATTTTACACTCAATTTATCAGGCAATTAAAACTTGAATCAACAGTTACATAGCAATTGTGCTATAAGGGGAATATATTACAAACAAAGGTTTGATTAACTCTGGAACATGGCAGTAAAAACTGTAGCTGGGGTCTGTGTATCATCCTGATAAGAAAACAAGCCACTTATTCTTTAATTGCTCTCTCTGGGGCACAGAGGAAAGGATGGGATGTAATGGGAACAAGGATAAAATATGGACTAGGCAACAGGTAGCCAATTTCAAACTTTGGTCCGTGAGTAAAAACAACTGCTTCCTTGTATCTTTTTAATCACCATAAAGTGATTTGATCTTACAATAGTTTCTTAAGAATTCCATACATTACAGATGCTCAGCTGCCACTAGCAGATATTTTTGATTCATAGTTTCAAGGCAGAGCATAAACATAATGCAAGGAAAGCTTGCACTTTTAGAGAGGAATATGATTCAGACTAATTTCTTAGACAAAAGTTTGTGCTCTCCTGCTGGATATACTTATTCAGAAGTTGAACCTGAACATGAGGAAGAACTTCTTTACTGTGCAAGTGACTGAGCACTGGAACAGATTGCCAGAGAGGGTGTGGAGTTTCCCTCACTGAGGGTATTCAAGACCTGTCTGGATGTAATCCTGTGCCGTGTTCTCTGGGATAACCCTGCTTGAGCAGGAAGGTTGTACCAGATGACCTGCTGTGGTCCCTGCCAACCTGACCCATTCTGTGATTCTGGGATACTGAAAATTTGATGTACAGGTTGGTAGTTTGGCTTTTCCTGTGATGGCCTCATGACCTTGGAAATCAACACCAGCTTTCAAAGTACTGCATAACAGATACATCATACAGAGGAGCTTGGCCCTCCATTAATTTCTCATATAACTTTTATTCCATAATTCCTTTTAAGATGCTTTCCTGAGTACATGACGTCTGGATTTTGTGGATTTTTTCTGGTGTAGAGTAGCTGTTCAGAAAAAAACGTGAAAGATCGAGTCTAGGCACTGTTTTGTGATGCAAGCTGTACAAGTATGTCTCTAGAGAAAACTAAATATCAGGTATTTAGTCTGGTTACACACAAAATTATTATAATATCAGACTTGTCATTCCTCAGGTGCTGTTTTCATGGCTTGAGTGGATCTATAGGCCTATTGTGACTGAAATAATGAAATTTCTTATTTAAAAGTAAAAATCTACGCAAGTTGCACTTCTAAAATGTTTTCTCTACAAGGAATCTCTGTTCTGTGACTAGGAACAAACTATGAGCTGTCAAGAGAATTCTTGAGCAAAGAAAGAACATGGACAATAGGAATGCAAAGCACAGGTCACATCATGACATGCTTGCCTGCATAAATTCCAGACTGAATGGTCTCTGCTCTCCACTCTAAACAAATAATTGTGTCCTTCATAGCATTTTTTTTTAAGAGATAAGGCCTTATCCAAACCTATGAGTGGAAATGAAGACCCTTGCTTAATTTCAGAGTTTTACATAAATTTTCAGAGATAATGAATCCCAGAAAATAAATTTTCTATGAAGGAAGAGAATAGAGATTGGATGTGCATAGAAGAGGGAATGAGAAATGAGGGAGAAAGAGAATAGAAGAAATAATGAAACTGAAGGCAACCAAAGGGAAGTAGGAAAGGCAAAAGAAGGAAAACAAGTTTAGAGAAGTAAACTTAAAAAAGAAAGAAGACATTTAAAATGTAAAGGGGAAAGGGAAAAGGAATAAACGGAAAGAAAGAGGAAAAATAAGTAGAATGAAGAGAACTGGAGAAAGATGAAGTGATCAAACATTCTTTAAAGTGTGAGACTTGTTTACATAATGGAGAAGTAAGAAACAGGGAAAAAGATCAAGAGAAAGTTAAGAAAGAAAAAGAACACCTGCTCAACATCTGCCAATGACCTGGAGGAGATGGAGGGCACATGCATCATGTCTGCAGAAAGACCAGTTAACAGTTCTGGGGCTAATAACGTTAACATGAAGAAAAGGTTAAAAGCTAATATAAAATATTGAAATATGAGAATACTATACTTTAGATACATATATCAGTGTTTCTCTCTCCTTTTCTATAAGTAATTGCTTTATAGTTCATAGGTTGTTTCACAATTTTTCCTTCAAAAAAGTTGTTGCTGTGCTTTCGTATTACAGGTAGAATTCTCATTTAAAAGAGTTTTATAAGGTTATTATTGTTCAGAAAAGACCTTGACAATTAAGCAATATATTTCATATCAGTCCTTTTTGAAATTCCAGTGTTGAATTTGAAATTATCAGTGTTTCAATATTTAATTTATTCAAAATTAAATCTTTGTCTGAATTACCAGGGTTATTTCTTTGCTTCAGTTGATTTGTCAGATTTATACAGGAGTTGAAAAAGCAACGTTTTAAATTCAGAGATGCCAGCTTGTCAGAACCTAAATCAAGGTGTTTCTTTAAAAGCTCATCTTGCATCAGAAAGACTTCTGTGAATATGGGGATGCAATACTGTTTATTTGCTCTTCACTTCTCCGCAGAGTTATGGTAATATACCATTGTGATTAAGTGACAAAGTGAATTTCCTCTTTTATCCTTACTCTATGGGATTTTTTTAATTTTTGCTTTTTCTCTTAAAACTAAATAATCTCTCAAGTCACCCTGTGGGTCCAAGAGTTTCTAAGATTTCAAATTAATTCTTGCGGTTTTTTCATTATTACTGTAACCAAATTCAGAAGGAAAAAGAAGAAAATTCAAAATATGTTCATTTTCCACCAAAGGAAATTTAAGCAACTGTAGCATTTTCTGTAGTGTTTTAAAGATGTCTTTCTTCCTTTAAAACTAAAGATTAAGGATTTACACTACAGTGTAAAACTCCGTAATCTCTGTACTAAATGAAACATTTAAGAAGTCTACAATACTAGGTCTAAAGGTGGATGGTTAGTTGAAATAAAGCCCTGCACAAGAAATTATATCCTAAAAGCTGTCATTGTGTCATTAATCCCTGAAATCAACAGCTGTGCCTCAAAGGCTGAAACGTAGTTTCAGTTAAATCAACTAGAAAATACCTAGCACCTAATCTCCCAGTGCCTTCGTTGATAGCATGCTTCTACCTTGAAATTAATAACTATATATATATATGGTTATATATATTTACGCATATGTCCTTATCTATATTCAGCTAATGTGTTTGTATCAAAGAAAACTAAGGAAGTTTTCCCAAACATTCTCAAGTAAACGTCTAAAATGACTAGCATGAATACTCATTTACTGTTGCTTAAGTACTCAGAGACTGACCATTTGTATGTATATTGGTACAGCTTTAGGAAAATCCATAACCATAAGTCTAAACAAAGGCCGCCTCTTGACACTGAAACTCAGTCTAACTGCCAAAGAACAGAGTATTGGATTACCAAAAACAATTGTTCAATTAATTTTCAAAGCAATTGGGTCAGTGAAATATATTATGAAAGCAGAACTTTTTGGGAAATTCCTTATTATAGTTTGAGACCTTAAGAAGTATCTATCCACCTCTTTGTTAATCTTTAGTATTTCTGGTTCATATGTTAATAGTAAAAATTGTGTGGCAATGTTACTTACAGAATTGAAGTGCAGCATACAGTAGCTTATATGAAATGACAGAAATCTGACTTGAGGAGTCTATGACACAAATATAGTGTAAAAATGCAGGAGTACTCATGCAGGCTTTATTCTGCTATCATTTGCCATGATAATAAAATTCCCCATGAGTTAGTAAAGGCAAGGCCTCAGTGTATGTTTTCCAAGGACTCACTATCTGTGCCTCTTAAGTCTTGAAAAGATGACCAAAAAAATAAAGGTAGATGAAAATTGGAAGAAATTTATTGTAATGTATACTTTCTGTTATTTTTGTTTTACTGGGATATCTGTAAGTTTGTGAAGGAAGACCAGCCCCAAAGTTTTTTGGAAGAGGAACACCAACCACAAAGGTTTATGGAAGAGGGAGCAAGGCTGAAAACCACATGAAATATAAAAAAGAAAAGTCCACATTTAAATGCCAGAAAGGAAAGGTAAGTATGAAGGAGGTCTTAGGAGGCACAGTTTTGGGTACAAATTGATTAGATACATAAGTGATCTAGATACAAAGAGTTTAAATCATACAGTTTTCAAAGAACACATTCTACTAGAGATTAACAACACTGAATATCTTGCAAACTAATAGTAAGGCAGCAACAACTTTTTTCTCTTCTCTTGCATGTAATTGGCATGAGAGTTGAAAATCCTGTTTGAATAATTTGGATAAATTATTTGGTTGTGCGCTTGAAATGACCTGAAGAAATTAATGTGTTTAGAAATTCAAATTTCATAAATTAGCTTTTGGATTTATTGCTAAATCTAATCAGAGATGTTCCTGATTTGTGTAAATATAGCTTCCTTCAAATGTCTATTTATAGGAATCAGGAAATCCACATACATCTGATTAAAAGTTTTCTTTACCTGTACTTTTGTATTTTATGATGTGCAAATTTCAACTCAGTTTTAAAAATGGAACTGACATTTCCATAATAAAGAAATTTTCACACTGACTATGTATTCACATTTCAATACTACAATCTGTTGTATTGCTGTAATGTTTTATTTTGTAAGCATTAATAATCATCTCTCAGAGCATTGCCAGAGGCAGATAATATAAGTATCACTAGTGTTTAAAGGAGAAATAGCATAGTCTTTTATCAAAACCTGTCTGATAAGGTACCATTTGGTGAGGGGTGAAAGTGGAATTGAATATTTTATGGCAGCAATAATTTTAAATATTTTTCAGAAACACAAAGATCTACTGCAGTAATTCTCAGTTTAAGATGTACCTGTTTCTTTCAGAAATACAGCATAGAGAGTAAAAATGACTTCTTAGCTAGCTGGAGGCACAACTCTTTGTTGCAGAATGAATTATCTTTTTTTTTTTCTTTTCCTTGAGACCTTAATTTTTTCTATTAATTGAAATATAATGTCCTCAATATCAAATGCATTTTAATATCAACCAAATACATTCAGAAAAAACCTGCTGCAATAGGATGAGATCAACAACATTTGACGTTCAGTCATAACGTGTTTTTTCACTATAATTACCTGTTTATCTCACAACTACAGCAAGGCAATTCCCCCTTCGCTCTTTTTACTGTTAAAAAAAGCTGCACACATTTTCTGTATTCGTAGGCATGGAAGGCCTGTTCTTTTTACTGTACATGGAAAGTGTTACCTTTTTCCAAATGAAAAGGTATATACTGCTCATGGCAAAATTACTCATAATGAGCTTGCTCATTGCTGAATTGCTAGACTTGGCCAATATGCTGCTGGCTTTCCAGGAAATGTTGTTATGTTTTAGGCAACTGGGAAATTCATGGACTATCTTCTGCCATTTTACTAAAAAAGGAGGAAAAACTTTCAAACTTGTTAACAGAAACTATTCAAAAGATGCAAGGTTACGTAGAAATTAGAGCTTCTTTCCCCCAAAAAATTGGTTGGATCAACACCCCAACTAAAGTTCATGTACACCAACGCACTCAACATAAGCAACAAAAAAAAAGAAAATCGAAGCTGTTGCACATCATCAATAGTCATCATTGTCATAATTGTCATCATAGAAACATGATGGAATGTCTCACAAAACCCCAGTGCTGCAATGGATGGCTATAAACACTTCAGAAGGGATAGGCAAAGGGAGAGAGGTGGTGGAATAGTCCAGTATGTTAGAGAGTGTCTTGACTTTCTAGATCTTAATGATGGTGATGATAAGGTCAAATTCTTACAAGTAAGAATCAGGGGAAAGGCTGATGAGGCAGATACTGTGGTGGGAATCTGTTATAGACTTGGAGTGTAAAGGCAGAGAAAATGTTTTATAAGCTGATGGGAAAAGTAGATGGCCTCAAGTTCCGTCAGGGAAGGCTTAGATTTGATATTAGGAGAAATTTCTTCATTGAAAAGTGTTCAAGCACTGTAACAGGCTGCCCAGAGAAATGATTAAGTTGCCACCTCATAAGGTATTTAAGGGGTGTGTAGATGTGGCCCTTAAGGACAAGGTTTAGTGGTGGACTTAGTAATGCTGGAATCAATGATCTTAGAAGTCTTTTCCAACCTAAATAATTACGTGAAATATATATTAAAGATATATTATCCCTTCTGGAAAGAAATACAGTAAAATAACCAAGCCAAAACGTGACTTTTTCTCTTGCTATTTTAACTAAAAGAAAAAAATGACTAAGCAAATCAAAGAGCAAATTACCCATATTCTGATAACAAATTACACTGTGTCCCATGGTGTCCTGGTTGCAGAGAAGGGGCAGAGCTTAGAGCCTTGTGGGTGTGGTTAGGCTGCTAGTCTATACCTCCCACATTATCTCTGAGGGTATGATTCTGGGGAGAAGAAAATGGTCAGGACACACAGGAAATGTGCCATTTTGTTCCCTTCATGTTTGGGGAAAGGTGCCTGCTGTGGTAACACTGTGGGTTCTTGGGACGGGCTCTGGAGACTTCTGTTGCTCCGCTGCTGCCTCCTGTCCTTTCCCGTTCCTCTGAGACATAGCTCCGAGATATGGCAAACACTGTTGGGACATGGCTTCAAGAAAGCCACTTTGAGGAAAAACAGTGAAGTGGAAGCAGCTGCAGGAAAAGCAGCAGCAAATGAGGTTAGAGGAACCAAGCGTGAACTCAGCCCGTGCCCCAGCCGAATGAAGCAGTCAAAATCAGCAACATCACTGGAACCAAGCCGCAGTGGAGTGGAGTGGTCCAGAAACAGGCAGCACGGTGTGACACGGACAGTGTAGCTTTTGCGGGTTTGTCCATCATAGTTTTCCACTGTCTTGAGCTCAGAGAGAACCAGCTGCTGGGAACCCCTGCTGTCTTTTGTTTCTCTGGGAAAGCCATGTAATGCTGGGCATGGGAGGAGCTGCTTTTGTCCCAGCATCTACATGGAACTAAGTTCCACCAGAGGGGGTGGACACCTTTTATGTGTAAAATACCTTTTATTGTATGATTTTGTTACTAATATTGCTGCTGTTACTGTGCATTTCTTGTTCTATTGCTGCTTGCTTTCAGTGAATTCTTATCTCAATCTACAGTCTCTGCCTTTGGCCCTTTCTTACCAGAGGGGGCAGGGGGAAAGTGAGTGGAGTTTATTTGGAGCTTAGTTTCCAGCTGGTGTTAAATTACCAACATGACTTCTGCATCCAAGACCTTTTACTACAAGAACAAACAAACTGGAATCCAGAAATAAAACTCTTATGCTGCTATATAAAACAATCTAGCTTTCAGCGTGTTACTATCTGTAAGCAAAATGATGTAGATTTCAACACAAGTCATAACTATTTTTCCCTAATAATCATAGAACTGCACCTATTCATGCTACCAATGCTCTGGGTCCTTGGATAGAACTGTTGACAAAATAATTCCTATCTGAATGAAAAATAGCTAATGTCTCTCTCAACAAGCTTAGAAACCCTCTATCAGAGGGCTGTATTTAGTTGTTGTAGGAAGCATTTTTCTATTACATGTAGCTGGTAATGCTGAATGAAACCTGAACCTATATATTTCAGTACAATTCTTTCACACTCTACCCTATACACACAACCAAAGACTCAAGTAAGGTCTTCAACCTGGAACTTGGTTTTCTTCCTTCTTCCAAAATACAACTCTTTTAACAAATATTGTCATGTAATGAATTCCCTGTTCTCCAGCTTACATACTTGTGAAAGAGGATGAGCTTCACTGGGAAGTTTGTAGGGGTTTTTCCACTAAATGATGTAGGTGTAGAGGTCTCAGCACCGAGCTTTTACAGCAAAACCTGATCTGACTCTTGCTTGGATCTGTATATTCCTTCTGTAGAATTCATGGAAGTGTTTCATGTTTAGCTACTGTGATAGCTTATAGCTGGTATTACACATTACAAAGCAGCCTATAAAAGGCTCTAATAACTTCTTTGTGTTGTGTGGCAATAATACTCGTGGCGCTTCTCAATTACCGAAAGTCACTAAGACCACACATATTTATATATAAATGATGCTGCAAATCTGATGATAATAATAATTTCACATGTTAATATAGTTTAATTAGCTCTAGAACTTTGAAAACCATGCTCTGGTAGACCACAAGAAAAGCAAAGCATGGGACTTGGTACTAAAGACTGTACCATACACTTTTCTACATAGTTTTGTCCTGTCTGGTGAGGTTGGGCTGAAAGCCAAAGTGGGCTATTGCATATTCATGATGATTTTTCCTTCTGCTGCACATAGAATGTAACTTTCACAACCAGCTCCTACTTTTATGAACTGAAACTGATTTTCACTGCTTTGTGTTATAAGGGCCATAGAAGTGGCATGGATCTACAGTTTGTCGTGTACTGAGTCATCTGCCTTGTTACAAGTGCTTTCTTCAAGTGTTCCTTGCTGACCTGCAAGAAGTGGGTATAGTTAGCTGACTTCTGATGTTAAGCAAAATTTGCTGACTAATTCTAAACCTAATTGCAATCAATGGTCTTCTCGTGTTTTGTGGATGAACCTTTAAAGCAGCTTTAATCCATTTAATTGATTATATCACTTCCAACTGTGGCCTGATCTCACCTTAGACAGTCTTAGATAAAGCTGGTTTTTTAAAGGAAGCATTTTGGTACTAAGCTGTCTGATAATACTCGTAATCAGATCTGATTTTAAAGTCTCAAGAAACTTCTTTGTAGCTAAATTCCTTCTCAACAGCACCAAATCTGATTAATTGAAACCACCATTTCCTCAAAGGTCATATATTTTCAGGGAGCATTTACAGAGTGATATTTACATAGCAAGACTTCCCTCTGTAGTACTAAGCTATGTTTTTCAAACTAAGAGTGTACAGTTTTGAACAACAGAATTGCATGCTGAGTAATAAAGGTAAGGTTTAGCATTTTATGGTGCACATTTTCTATAGATAGAAATAGGTAAACACCATTATCTCATTGACTGGACAAGCTGAGATCAAACACTCCAGTCTGAATTAATTAGCTCTGGAGATGGTAACATTGGTGAGTCTTCAAAGCATTGCAAAAAATAATGAACCGTGTTTTAGAAAATGAAATTTTATTTTGGCCTTATGTTAGACAGAAATTGGGAATACCCACTTGGATAAATTCATCAGGAAATCACCAGTGGTAGTTTCCTCTTCCCTACCAAGAACAACCTTTAGAATTAATTGACTCAGCTGGCCTAGCAAGCAGATGTCCAATTATGTCATGGAACATGGGTCGCAGTGTCTCTTCTTAAGCAAAACCTGTAAATATTCAAAATATAACATGGTGCTGATGTGAAGCTTACATATTTACACTTGGCATCTGTTTACGAATTCACTTTAAAAAGTAGCTGTGAAAATGTGGCTATTGAACAGTATTATTTCCAGGAACAAATACAATTCTGCAAACATTTAGCAAATGTTTTGAAATCTGGCAACTGCTCATCTCAGAGGGGGACCTCTCTTTACTTGAGAGTGTATCCCTAGGTGGTGAGTAAAGAGAGATGCTTGGCTTGCTATCGTATCTCTAAACACATCAGATAACTATGCCCACCAGCCTACTTGGACACAGCAGTGGGTTTGACCATCTGCTCCCAAATATGACTACAACTCAATTTTGGCAATAGAATTCATGAGAAAAAAGCTAGGGGTACTAAGAAATACTGGGTTCAGACAGGTGCCTTGAAAATTTAGCCTTGGTGACATGTGTTGTTGTAACAATGATATGCATTCATTTCCACAGCTCTTTGAAAGTGCACAATTTGTGTTGGCGTGGGACAGCAGAAGGCTGTCACTTCTGGTTAGTACTGCTTTCTGTACGAACTACTGTTCATGTGCTGTGTACTCTAGACCAAAAGGAAGCAGAAGAATTCTACTTAACGGAAAATAAATACATCCCACTGCATGATGCTACACATCTTGCATAAGAGTCAAATTTTCATTTGCTCTTACCTTCTAGAAGAGGGCTAAGTGGATATAAGGCACAGCTATGACCCCTCCTCCATTCATTTAGTTAATCAAGTACCCTTTACAAGAGATGTTGCAAAACAGTGGAGAGAGGCCACTATTGAAGCAGTTACACAAAAATGACATAATTGTCAACTGTTGCTCTCTTTTCTTTCCTTCAAGAACCATTCTGGAGAACTCTTTGCTTTTCTGACCTTCTAGTAGGAACTCTCCTGCCATCTGAAAATGGAATAAAGTGGTAGTATTAAAGGTGACTTTTTAAGCCATTCTCAAAATAAGAAAAATAAGGCTGAACATTACAAGGAAGCAACCAGGTGTGCATTCATAAAGGAGTGAAAGTAAAGACATGTTATGAGAATTGATTCAGACTGTTTCTCCTCAAAGTTTTTTCTCTTCTCAGATACCTAAATGTGCCTTGGTCCTGGTGATCAGAGACATGTCATGTGGCCTATTTGGAAAACTTATTTTTGTTTTTTTCCAGTTTCTCGTGAAATAAGTTTAGTTCTACTTAGTGAATAAGATAAAACCCAAATTTGAAAAATCTTGGCCCAGATTGCCTAAATGTGAACAAAACTTGGATAATCTAGATACTTGCTCAGAGTGCTTAGCCTAAGGAATATGTGGTTTAGAGACTCTGAATTGGAAAATTCTATGTAACTCTGTATATAACTGTCATCAGTCCTAATTGGTTTTTTACTCTTTTTTGTTGCTACCATCATCAGAGAACAAAAATATCTCAAGTTTCTCAGAGGAACGAAAATTTTTTAAAAGAAGTGTGTTCTTTGAGACAGAAGAAACCAAAGTGAAAGTTAATTCCCTTTTCTATTAATCCAGATTCCTTCATTTTAAGATGAAGATTTTAACAACAGAAGAATCTTGAGACCAAATAAGCTTAAGACCAAATAAGCTTAAGACCAAACACCTTCAGGAAAGTTCAGAAATATGTTGTGAGGGATTAAGAAAATCAGAAGACCAGATAACTAGATACCTGACTAGAAAAAAAGCTAAAGTGTGAGATGAAAATATTTACAGATAAGATGATTGTTACTGTTTTCTATACTAAAATAGAAATATTAAGAAAGAAAAAACAATTACTAAATTTGTGCTTTCTCAGTGGTATAAAAAGTGAGAAAGTTAAGAAAATGAAGAAGAAGGAATACACAAAACCAAAGCAAAAAAACCTGATAACCCATTCCAAATATGTTTGTCTCCACCTAATACTGGTATGAATGAAACCACACGAAACACTGAACATCTTAATGACTGTGGCAAACTACCTCTTTAACCTTTTTACTCCAGACAAATTTTTTGGGTTTTTTTTATTTATTTAGCAAACTTTTTTGAGTTTTTTTTTTGAATATTCCTTTAAGGTTTTCATGTAACTAAGTCAACCTTTTTATTTAAATTTGTGAATAAAAGTCTTCTAAACAAAGAATGTTTTCAGTTAACAAACATACATTTACAGGAGTCAAGACACAGGATGAGACAAATAATAGCCTTGCCATCCAAATCCCCTACCAATGAAAGTTCTCTTCCTTCAGGAGTTTTTTCAGAAAATTGGTCATATATTTTAAATCAGATTAAGTTTTCTTCATCTGACTCAAAATATAGGACTAATTCCCTGAAAAATGTACTGAAATAACAAAATCTAGAGGAAGTTCCACTAAAACAGAAACCTCAGCAAGAATTGCCCGGACCTGGATTCTGACCCAGGGACTTGACCCTCCAGCTGGGGTTGGACCTGTGTCATCTCTATGCAATACATAGTATTATTCCCTTTTATGAAAATGAACCAATGAGAAAATGACACATTAATTTCAATTAGAAAATGGTTGAAGAAACAGAATATTTTACGGTCTGATTACTTGCATTTCATTTCATGCATCTTGCTTCATTTCATCACTTTTTAAAAATAATATTTATATTTTACCTTTTTAAACACTGGGTATTTTTCTAGTTTAACAGCAAGTCATTCCAGGCTGACTAAGTCATTTTATTATCTAGCACAGGCAATATATTTAATACAATGTTTCAAGGGATAAAAACATTCCATTATTGCTCCCTAAAGGAGTCTATTAATTAAACGTCCTGGCTAAATTCCTCTGAAATGAGTGAGCTGCTTGTTACCATGTTGAACCTCAAATGAAACAGAGAACGGATTTTTGAAAAGGAGGCATTCTGCAAGATCTACCTAAGAATTTCAGTGCAGAGACCTCTGCCAGCTCAGTGGGCTGACCTGGAAATTGAAACGCTGCCTAGATCTTTCAGGGGACTATTGTCTGTGGCCAGATCTCAGAATGCCCATATGCCATACTTTCTCAAGAAGGCCTTAGGAGGCAATCCTAAACTTCCTTCCTTCCCTTCATTTGCTGAGACCTTATGAGAGCAACTATTAAAGTCTCCCACAGAGAAACAGACATGTGACATTCTTCCACAGATTTCTCTTTTTGGAGTGGTGAATTCGTTTCCAGTACTTGTTTTCTGTCTTAGGTTGAGAAGTAGGGTCTGCTTGCTCTTCTCAGTGCTATCACTGTACCTTGGGAGGCCTCACATTGAGATAAATACCTACAGAAATTAAAAATTCTTTTTTCTTTATAGAATTGTTTTAAAACCACCTGCTGGATAGATATCCTCAACAAAATAAGCACTATCCTCAGTGTTACCTTTCTCCAAAATATTTTCTGAAAATCTAAACTTTGTGTCCAGTATGGAGTCACATCTCTTGTAACTTTACCTATTGTTCAAGATAGGCATAGAGAAGATAGATCCCACCTGCTGTACTGCTTCCTGCTGTGGTGGAACCAACGTAAGAAAGATGTGGACCTGGCTGGACTGAGTCCAGAGGAGAATCACAAAGATGATCAGAAGGCTCAAGCACCTCTCCTATCAATACAGGCTGATAGACCTGGGGGATTGTTCAGCCTGAAGAAGAAAAGACTCTTGGGAGACCTTAGAGCACCTTCCAGTATCTGAAGGGGGCTACAAGAAAGCTGGAGAGGGACTTATCACAAGGACTTGTAGCGATAAGGTAAGAGGCAACCACTTTAAACTGAAAGAGGATGTGTTAATATTAGATACTATCAAGAAATCCTTTACTGTGAGGGTGGTGAGGCATTGGACCAGGTTGTCCAAGAGAAGTTGTGTATTCCCCATCCCTGGAAGTGTTCAAGGCTAGGTTGCTTGTTGCTCTGAGCAACCTATTCTAGTGGAAGGTTTTCTGTTCATGGCAAGGGAGCTGGAATTAGATGATCTTTAAGGTCCCTTCCAGCCCAAACCATTCGGTGAGTCCATGATCTGTCATACATTCAGTTAAATGATACCTTGCATTAAAAGCACAGTTTTCTCTTTTGTCTTTATAGAGCTACCCAGGAGTGGTTTTTGTCTTGGATGAGGGACAGACAATATATTTTTACTTGTTTACTTTGTTTAAGTTATTTTGTTAACTGTGTAAATAACATCTAAAAGGCTGACACTTATTGTTCTGTATGTTGTAGGAAAATGTCCTTGCAAAAGGACGAGCCAAGTCAGAAACCATGTCATGAGACATTCAAGCACTATGACTGTGAAGGACAGTATTCTACCTCTCCTATACCAGATTTCTGCAACTGTGCTGTGTGCAAAGCAATGCTGAGTAAGACTAAAAAGTTTCCAGGCTTCCCACAGGTTATAAAATGCTGTGATTTAATGATCAAAAATGTAAGACTATCAGGACTTTCAATCATGACATGGGTTGCATTTTGACCATAATTATAGAAATTATTTTTCCTCTAGTTCATCTCAAAAAGATGTGTTTTATAAGTATCTCTTATCAAATAAGAATGAAAACCAGCTGAGGTATTACTGCTCTGAAACCTGTGCTATAGTATTAACCTCCTTATGCAATTAAATTTGTATATAATAAAAAAACCTAATGTATTGAAGTTTTATTACTGCAAAACCAATGGAGCTACTAATACAATAAAACTGTCTGGAAAAAAAAATCTGTTTTTTTTAAAACTTCTTCACACTATTTTTCTCCTCTTAGGAAGAACACTATGTGAGAGAAAATTCTGTTCGCTAAGTAAAAAAGTCTACGTGGATGATCTTTTAGATTACAATAGATAAAATGTGACAGAGATTGTTGCTCTTAGTAATTTCTAACAGTATAGTAAAAGTAAATTTATGCCAGATTTCATTCCTATCTTACTGCATTTCTTTTTTTTTCTGGTTAATCTGTCTTTTGTGACTCTCACAGTATCATAAGATAATATAATTAGGCCAAAACAGAACTTCCCTTGACAGAAAACAAGATACTTTGCATATGTTCAGGCAGAGAGGATTAAATGTGTAAAAGGAAACAGATATACACAGAAAAGTTTGGCGTGGTTTTAAGCCCAGCTGAAAACTAAGCACCACGTAGCTGCTCACTCAACTCCCACTCTCCCCCTCCCCCCACCTTGGTGGAATGAGGAGGAGAATCAAAATAAAACTTTCATGTTGAAATAAGAATAAATTAATAATTGAAAATAAAGTAAAATACAGTAATAATGGTGAATGATTATAATAATGATGATAATAATAAGGGACAAACAAGTGATACACAATAAAATTGCTCATCACCTACTGACTAATGCCAGAAGCTCCATTCCCAAATCCAGATCAACCCCTTCCAAGTAACTGATCCCAGTTTATATACTGGGCATGACATTCTATGGTGTGAAATATCCTTTTGGTCACCTGTCCCAGCTGAGCTCCCTCCCAGTTTCTTTTGCTCACCTCCTCTCTGGCGGACCATGACACAAGGAAAGTTCCTTGATTTGGGATAAATATGACTTAACAGAAACCCAAAATATTAGTGTGTTAACAACACCATTCTCATTCTGAATCCAAAACACAGCACTATAACAGCTGCTGAGAAGAAAGTAATTCTATCCCACCCGAATCCAGAACATCCAGTCAGCTAGGAGAAGAGAATTTCGTACTATACAGAGCTAATATGTCTATACCAGTTGTGATCCTGATAACTGAGTTACACTTTTTCATCCCACTTGATTCTTGAAGTTAACAACCATATGTAAGTGGACTGTATTTCCAAGAAATTTTAAGACCAAATTCATTGTTCCCTGCAGAGAAAGCAGTTCTCCTGGTAAAAATTGTCATGATAGCAGCAGTACTGACAAACTAGGATAAGATATTTGTCCCACACTGGGTTAAAAAAGTTGTCTCATGACTCGATTCTATCTTCTGGTACAATGATATTACTACAATATCTAAGCATCTAGGCCAATTTATTCTACAAAAAGGAGCTGTACCAGACAGAACTTGAGTAAGGCAGGTATCAGTATGGATTAAACCAACTTGAGAGTCTTCCTAGATTTAGTATTGAGAAGAGACCCAGCATTTCTGATTGCATTGTGCAAAAGCCAGATTCACTTACCTCAGCCTCCCTCTATCTCGGTGGAATTTTCAACTTACTGTTATGGACAGAAAGGATTCCTCTGTCAAAAGCAGATTGTTTTAAACAGTCAGGTCATAAAGGAAAATCTGTCCCAGTCTTATGACATGTCTGTTTGGCATATATTTCTGACAGTGAACTAGCAGTGTGACAATCACAGACAAGAATAGAATGGTTATCTTGTTCTAGAGGTAATTATGGTTTATTTCTTATAGTAATTTTGCACATAGTGCATTTTTTTCGCAAGTTGTACTATTTCAAAATTACTTAGTGTTTGTTCAGACTTTTCTTTTGTTTCCATTCAACAAAAAAAATATTCAGACAGTTTAAAACACTTGGCAGCTGAGGACTATTTTTAAGTTTCTTCCAAGTGAAACACATCCACTAGAATATGCTTTAATTTAGATTTTCCTTAACACTGTCAAAATTTTATTTGATGTTGAGTAGGAAGTTAGTATTAGTAATTTTGTCTAAATATACTTATAACCTAGAGATCCCAAACCATCAGGTTAAACAATAGGGGAAGACATAAACATAGCAAAATTATCTTTCTACTTCTTTCTAGTCCTTTAGCAAATGGAGAAAATTGTATACATTTAGGCTAAATACAAATGCAGTCATCTAATTCAAATGTAGTCACATTTCCTCCCAGACCAAATGAGTGCAGGGTATTAAGTATTCATTTTTCATCTGTCTCCAATTTCAAGCTTCTAACACTGAACACCTTTATTGCTGAGGGTTTTTTGTGAGGCATTGAAAATCCAAAGGTGAAAAACTCAAGCTTGGATAAAACAGCTCATTCAGGAAAACAATTATAATGAAATTCTGTACCGACATACTACAAAATAGAGAATTCCCCTGAGTATTTTTCTGAGGTGTCAGGATAGTGCAGTAAATGAAATAAATAAACTGTATGCTAAACTGTCTGCCAGATTTGAGAAGAGTGGGTCAATGATGCCCAGATGGTCTCATGCATTTCCTGTATCTGCAGTGCATGAGATTTATTTGCAAAAGAGATAAAGAGCTACGCATATGCAATCAATATACTTACACAAGGGAAGAGGCTTAGTAACATTTACAAAATGCTCTATCCTGAGCAAAACAAATCTGTGGGAGAATACTGAACTTCCATATTTGCCTACAAACCCATGCTTAACACAACAAACAGTGTGCTTACATTTAAACCACACTAAATAGATCCTAGCTGTTAATACTGTTCTTGTACAGTATTACAAATATTTTGCCATAATTTAATGAATAAAGATAGATCATGTATTAAGTGTGAAAAAAAAATGCTGTAGTTTTGCTGTAGTTATGCATGTGGTGGATTTAGGTTCTGCTGTTGTAGTAGTTGCTTGGACTGCTGCCAAGAGGTCTATGCCCTGCCTGTGACATGTGTACACTGTCAAATTTTAACTTTAAAAATCATATGTTTTCAATTAATATTTTTTCACTGTTAGTTTCATACTTCGTTCTGTTGGTTTTAGTGTAAATAAGAGTATTTGTTTTGTATTAAAAATAAATACGTGAAGAGTGAAAAATTCACATGGCTTTTTCTCCTTGCTGTCAAACAACACATATCATTGATGTGATAGAAGAAAATATGTAGATGTATTACCCCCCCTTAGTAGAATGGAATATGGAATAAGGATGATCCTTGTAGCATCCTTGTACCAAGTAACACTCCTGTACGTTTAATCCTGCATCTTGTTTAGCTCTGAATTCCCTCACAAACCCCATCACCACCAGCCCTGTTCACTATTTCCTGCAGCCACAAATTTCAGGTCAAATTCAGATTGTTCCTGCTGACCTTCCTGCAAAGGCAACATACCTACTACTCACATGTGACATGCCTGTCATTGATCTTTCTTGTCATGAGATGTGGTTGGTGGTGTACCTGCTAGAGAGCTGCTTACACTAATGTTTATAAGTTTTTTCACTTCACTGAGCATCATATTCCCATATGGCTATTCCTCAGTTTAGCTCTAGGTACTATTTAAACTGCTACTTCCCCTGCCATACCATTCTTAGGTGTCTATTCTTGGAAACGTATCTCTTTTTACCTTGCATTTACTAACTTTAAGCAGTCTGACTGATAGTTCATATTACATGTGTTGCTGCTGTTACCTAATCAGATTGTCTGCAGATTGTTTTCACTGCAAGACCCAGAAAAGTGAAAATATAAACTAAAGGCTCAATCCTGCAAGCATTTACTATTATGAGAAGCCATGTTGGAAGCAACAAAATTTACTTTGAGAAGTGCTATGACCAGTTTGAAAGGCCTGCAGGATAATATTGTAATGTGTAAAGAAAGTCATCTTGCTTAAATTCTACAGACTTAGAGTATGATGAATATTTACAAGAAAAATCTTGAAAATTATGGAAAATTTTAGTCCTCACCAAGCCTCAATGCAATGAGGTGCACTGAATAGATACTAGTAAGTTTGTTACACTGTAGATAAAAATGACATTTTGTAAATTTTTAAGTGATATGTCACACATAATGATTTCGGACAATAAACTGGGAGATCAACGGAATACAGGGTTGAGTGTTCACTTGGAGATGCTAAGATTTTTATGTGAAATCTAACTGTATTGCACATGTACTCCATATTTCAAACGGTCTGTATTATGTTGGCATGGCAAGATTTTGGTAGTGGTGGACCTACAAGGGTGGATTCTGTGAGAAACTGCCAGAAGTTTCCCCATATGCAATAAAGTCAGTGCCAGTTGTCTCCAAGATGGACTTGTTGCTGACCATGGCTGAGCCCATCAGAGACGTTGATAATGCTGTGGAGATAAAGGATTTGAGAAGGAGAAAAATGCTGCTGCACAAGAGCAAGTGTCTCCGAAGCAGAGGAGTGAGAATGTGAGACGAATAGGTCTGCAGACACCAAGGTCAGTGGAGAAGGAGGAAAGAGCAAGTGCTCCAGGCACTAGAGCAGAGATTCCCTTGAAGCCTGTGATGACAGAGAGTGTGTGCCTGTAGCCCAGGAGGTCCATGGCGGAGAACATATCCACCTGCATCCTGTGGGCCCCATGCTGGAGCAGGTGGATTCCTGAAGGAGGCAGTGACCCTGTGGGAAGGCTGCACTGGAGCAGACTCCTAGCAGGGGCTGTGAATCCATGGAGAGAAGAGCCCATGCTAGAGCAGGTTTGCTGACAGGACTTGAGACTCCACAGGGGACCCGTGCTGGAGCAGCCTGTTCCTGAAGGGTTGCATCCTGTGGAAGGGACCCACACTGGAGCAGGTCAAGAAGTGCAGTCTGTGGGAAGGGGAATTTCATGGAGGACTATCTCCCATGGGAGGGATCTTCTGCTAGACAAGGGGAAGAGTGTGAGTGGGAAGGAGGCGCAGAGACAACGTGATGAACTGACAACAACCTGCATTCTCCATTCCCCTATGCCACTGGGGGAAGGAGGTGGAGAATTTGGGAATGAATTTGAGCCCGTGAAGAAGAGAGGGGTGGTGGAAAGATGTTTTCAAGATTTAGTTTTATTTCTCATTATCCTACTCAGATTTTAAATTAAACTAATTTCCCCAAACTGAGTCTTTTTTTCCCCTGCTGAGTTTTCTCTCTCTGTTATTGTCTTGTATTGTCCACAAGCCTTTCATTGCATTTTGTCTCCCCTGTCCAGCTGCAGAGGGAAATCAGAGAGGCTTTGGTGGTCACCTGGCAACTAGGCAGGTTCAACCCACTACATTAAAACAGTCACTTGCAGAGGTCAATGACCAGCTAGCAGCTAGCCATTCAGCCTTCTAAAGAAGTACATTAAAAAGGACCCCATACCATTACATAGCCATAACACACATAGTTCGTAGGGATCATATGATGTCATACCTATCATATGTGACTTTTCACAGACATAAGAACAAAACTGTGAAATAAAAGCAAAAAGAGTAGTGACTTCATAACTTTAGGTACTACAGCTTTTCAACTCTAAGTATGATAATAGCTGGTTCATGGTGTATGAAGTTACAGACTTTTCCACTTGTCTGAGTTAAAGACTAAACCACATGAGCTAAAGGGTAGAGCTTACATCTGTCTCTTTTGGACTATTAAATTTTGCATATATTAAATACATAATTTGACTGTTTTCTGTGTCTTTCAGTTGAGTTGCTAATGTTTAATTAAATAAAATCAGAAAATGGGGTGTTTTGAAGCAGTAAGAACTGAATTTGCAATGATTGTAATGTTCACATTACTTTCTGCATACAGTTCTGCCACAAACAGAGATCTCTTATCTTTCCCTGATATTCTTTTCTTTCATAATCACTGAAGAAAACATTGACTCTGCTTAATCTGTTACATCAAATTATCTTTGCATTGGAGACTAAAATTTCTCCCTTTCAGTCTTCTTCCAGGATATTAGTTTTTATTTTACATTGGGTAGTGAAGGGACTCTATTCAGCAGAAAAACTTGAAAGGAAGATATTTTGCTTTTGAATGCTGCCTCTCTGCACTTCAATACATGCTGACTGTCCAGTGCACATGTTCATTTAGAGCAGGACAGTAATCTGCCCCAGCAGTCTTCATATGTCGCACTCTACCCTACTGCCAAACTTCCACATAATTCCCTTCTTCGTCCTCCCCCTTTAAGATGTGCTATTAGAAAAAGCAGTATACACACACCACTCCTCTCTAACAGCCCCTCCCCCCTCCCCATTTTCTAATGGTGTCTGGGCATGCAGAAGAGGCCCATTTGGAACATTCGAGAGTGTCTTCTAACCCAGTATCTTAGAAAATGTGCCTGGACTTACAGATCTGGAATTTCATGGAGTTTCACATCTCCTGGTACAAGGCCCAGCTTGAGGAACACCAGTGCTTGGAAAAATGCATGTTAGAAACTCCAGAAAGTAGGATCTTGTGGTAGCCTCCAAATTCACTAACCCATAGTCAATGTTGTGGGTATTCATTTCACCATTCCCCTAACAAGACACCACAACAGAGGCAGTGGAACAATCCAGGAGTAGGGATTCCATAGCACAAGACCTGGAAACCAGAGAAGCATGGATGCATTTGTACAAAGGTCTGCAAAGGTCAACAACAAAGGTCTGCTGCCTGTTATGTTGATGCCCCATGTCTTCATTGATTAAAAACAGGAAGTGTGAATTGTAGCAAAATCACAAGTCAGTAAACTATGGAAATATAAAGCCCTAACTTTGGAATTTTTACTGCTAAAAGACAGAATTACATGAGCTTTTATATAGGCCGTTAATCTAGTTATTTGTTCTCGTAAGTGGGATGAATACCCTGGGATATAAACATAGTGTATTTGTCTGATTGACATCTCTTTTCTGCAGATACACAAAGTATTAAAGGTTCATGATCTGGAGTGTCCTGCCTGAATCATGTTTAGTTTAAATATGAAATGATGTTCAGTCACAATTTTACTTATTTGAACTGTCCTGGAAACATACTTAAAAGAGAGGTATACAGAGGGTATATCTCTAACATGCTGACTATTCCGGGCTCTTAAAAAAATGCCCCAAATGACATACTAACCATAAGAAAAGTAAAGAAGTTAATCCCCGCTCAGTAAGTAGATAAAGTGCGTTTTTAATGTTGGAGTTTACTTTTGTATATTATAGACAGTGCTTCTTTCCACAGCACAACAGAAAAATCTTCCTATTAGCAGTAAAATAAGCAATAATTATCAATATTTATTTCAAAACATAAATGTGCCTCAGCTGGAGATAGGAGTTAATAAGACATTTAGACTATTAAATCTTATGCAGACACTATGTGTATCCATTTTGCAAAGTATGGTAATATTATAGTGATTACCTCGTTCTGAAAAATAATATGAAGCCCTAAGATTCCTAAATGCTTTTGGAGAGACAACGTATCATGGAAGCATGTGTGTTTTGTTTCACTATTACTAAGAATATAAATAATCAAATTTAAAGATCTCCCGCCTTGCTTGGAACAAAGGTCTTCTTCTTTTATTATTTCAGTGATATAGCTGAAAAATGACCCTGTGCATCTAAATAATATGCACAGATTAGGTGCAACTGTGATCGCAAAGACCTTTAAATTACTGAGACACAGTGATTTATGTATTGTTTCCCCTCTCTTTTTATTTTTTTCCTAAAGAAGATTCTTATAGGTCTAATATTTCACATTGCTGAAAACTTTTATTTTAAATCAATTTAACTTTTGAGTCACTGTCAACTTTAGAAATAAAAATTTAAAAGATTAAAATTTATATAAAAACTGTTTGAGTTCTGATTTCTTTGTAGATTTTTACCTGCACAGCATATAGTGCTTCACTGAAATTCCATGTCTCTATACATTAGCACATGTAAATAAAAATAAGGATTGGTGCTACAATGGTGGCAATAGTAAGTCTGATCAAACTGATGATTTCTGTATTATGCTTCTAAAACATCTAACTTAGATTTAACAGTTTTCCTGTCAGCTGCAAGCTGCATCTGGCTGAATCTTAAAGTTCCAAAATACAGCAGTATAAAAAGGTCTAAATTCCAGTTTGCTGATTATTTTACTAGAAGGCAATGCCATATACCACATTGAAAAATACTCCCAAGCAACCTTCTTGCATTCTAGTGTAGCTATTTAAATGTAGACAGTCTGGGGTAAATTCAAATTAATACAGCAATTTTTTCCAATTCCTTTGAGAGAAAAACTCTCCAAGTTACACTCAAAATTTTGAAGATCATGAAATATGCATTAAAATATCAGGAAGCTAACTTAAAACTACTCATGAGACTTCTTGAAATATATCATCTTAGTTTCTTTTCTCTTGCCTTCTGATGTTGGCATATATATATATTCTACTAATACTACTTCTATTAAGTTCTATAGTTAAGTAAATGTCATTATTACTTTTTTTTGCTGTTGCTTTTTTCTAATACTCATAGACATATATAGTAAAAAAAGGGGTAAAAAGGAAAACATAAACCCCCCTGGTTTCTCCGTAATATTCTTGTATCTGGGGCTTTCAAAAAATGAGTTAATTTTTAAAGGGCCTATAATATAAACTCCCCAGCTGTATTGGACTTGATCTTGACAGTGTCTATTTTCCATTTTTTTTCAAAGCATGTCTTATGTATTAGAATTTTTAACTTAAGTAGGACTGATGATACACTAATTTTATAGCTTTTGCAGAACAGCATTTCCACAGCATCCAGGATTTCTCTGTCTCTTACTCTGTCCCTACAATGAGTAGATTGTGGATGCACAACAATTTAGGAGGCAACTGAGCAGATGATCCAAATGAAGCAGAAATATATTCCAATCTGTATAATGTAATGGTCATAAATAAAAGGGAAAAGAGACGATTTTAGCAGGGCTAGCCATCTATTGCTTAGGAACTGACTGAGCAGCAGTCAACCCATGGGAGCTGGGAGTGCCTATGCATCTTTTGTCTTTTGATTTTTTTTCTCTTCTTCCACTTATGCTTCACTTATTAAAGAATAAATATTATCTATTATTAATTATATTAATCTATTGTTATATTATTTATTAATAATCTTGATCCCTATGTTTTCTTGCTTTTATTCCTCCTTTCCTCTATCCCTGTTCCACTGGAGGCAGTAGGTGTGGAGCCTGATTAGCTGCTCAGTTGCCCCCTGGCAGCTTACCCACAAGTCCAGCTCACCCATATAGGCACCTCTTCTCTCCCCTTTCTCAGTACACTAATTCTGCCATTCTTCCCAATGAATTCTATGTTCCACCACAAATATTTTTCTAGTGAAAGAGTGAACTGTGGTCAATAGTGCACCAATATGGTGCTCATTAATATCTACAGAAGAGCTTAAAGAGCCAGCACATTTAATAAAATAAAAACACATAAATATATTTTTTCATTGTATAATAAAATGCCAAAAGCAGGAAAAAAGAACTTGCATTATTATTAGTCACTCTCATGACAAAATTTGTACTGGAACACCATTTGCTGCCTTTCTTTTTTAACCATCTAGAAAAGGGCTAGGCAAAGCTTTCCAGTCCCTGACTGATTATTCCCTACAGACCTCAGTGCAGTCACTTAATTCCTACTTAACAGACAAAACAAATTCAGAGAAAGACAGAAAAAAAACTTATGAGATGAAAGACTGTTAACATATCCAAAATGTAGACAATTTTTTCTTTCAGAAATAAAGTACAGAATCAAAGAACTACTACTGTTATTACTTTGCTAAAATACATACATGGAATTAAAGTCCTATACATGCTAAAGCATGCTGTATCTGAAGCTCATATGCCAAGATACCCTGCTTTGGTTCCCATTTAACTGTTTCTCATGGAGGTTGGAAGATGAAAAAGCACATAATCTTGCACTTAATGAACTCTGAAATAGTCTTCTGCTACGTTTTTGTTCATTTTTAGCCAAGTATTTATATTTCAGGGTGTCTTTCAGTAGAACTTCTGCACAGAGACTTTAAACATTACTTTCCCATTATCATTAATTGGATTTAACCCTGAAAATAGCCTGCACTTTTGGTTAGAGACTCACAAATTTTTTTTATCCTCTGTTCCATTTTATTGACAAGAGCCCTGAACTGTCTAAAATGCAGTCTTGCTCTGTTAACATAAAGATTCCCTAATGACAGAGGAGCTACAGATAGTATTGACAGCTTTTTCATAGACAAAGACAAAGACACAAAACTAATGAAAGCCTTTACGAATCTGACACATTTTTACTATTTCTTGTCTTTGAAATGACACTCTAATTCACAAGGATTTACGATTCTGGTGGCATCCAAGGCTTAATTAGCAAGTCTACTAGGGCTAGTCTTTTAATGTAGATAGCTCATCTGGGAATGGGAAAGGTATATGAAGAATAAGCTTTATTGGTCTCACGGTTGAAAGTTTTCTTGTGAAACTGTAGTGCATCTTATCTTAAGTGTTAAAGAGAGAGGCGAAAAAAAAAACCTTTTGGAATTTCAAATAAAAGAAAAAATATTTTTTCAACCTAGGTGCTATATGTCTATGCCCGTGTAGGCCGTAATAAATGAGAGTACTAGCCTTTGGATTTAATACATTAGTGTTAAATTAGTATTAGTGTTTTACACAGTATTAGAATAAGGATTCCTTGAAGAGCTGCCATTAGAAGTCTGGAGGATATATTTTTAAATACATCCTTCTTTGTATGTATTAGTCTGTCATGGTTCATCTGTATTATTCCATGGAGGAAATATTTGAGTTCAAATGCGCCAATTTGCCACAGAACGCCTAGGGCACCTAAGCAACATTGAAATCTGTATCTAGCCATTAGCAGTATAAACATACAAGAACTTGTTCTCTAAAAACCAGCCTTGTCTAGCATCTTTATTTGCTCGCTTTTAATGTTAGTTTATTTGAATTCTTTTTATGGTAATTTAAATGAAGTATCATCAGTGTTACTGTTTCTCTCCCACTGTTCCCAGTAATGTATATGGGCTATAGCTTACACATGCTTGACCACCATGGCTGTCATAAATATATTTAATTTTTTTTTACTTCCTTTTTGTTAGAGATTTTTTTTTTCTTCCTGTGGTATCATCCTGTCTGGGTCCCAGTTTCAAAATTTCAAAACAGTATATTTTAACAAAAATTGCAAAACAACCAGAAACTTACCTAAATTTGAAGAAAGATCTTTGTTCTGCTTTTAGCTGAGCAGTTTTAAATTTGTGGATTTGTTAATTTTTCAGTTACATAGCCAACATGGCTATAATAAGGTACTCCTGAGTTAATGTAGTGCTTTATTTTTTCTTGCAATGCTCATTATAGTACATATTTCATAGTATATAGTGGATTTCATTGGTGTTTAACAAATGAGACGAGAAAATTGATGACAAAATTATTTTTAGTAAATAAAAATGAAAAAAAGAAGTAGATCTGCTTTTCAAAATTTTCTTGTAAACAAGACCTGTTTTCTTGTAATAGGGCTTGCATGAATGTATAACATGGATAAAAATTGCTATTAGATCATATTTATATTTTTTATTTCTGACTTTCAAGCTGTGGTACTTACTGGTAGATTTAGTTGGATTTCAACCTTATTTTGATAGCAGAAAAAGATAGAAATCTTACTTGTAGTACATTGCTGTACCACACTGCAAATATCAGTCTATGGTGGTTGCACAACATTACTTACAACTCGGCTATTTTTCTTCCCTCTAGTAAGGTAACTGCAGTAAAATTTATACTTTCAAAACTAAGGATAGTTATGAATTGCTTCCAGACATTGCTTCTGTTATTGTGGGATATTCAGGAAGAAGGAAAGAAAAAAAGAAAAGAATGGAAAGAAAAAAGAAAAGAATGGAAAAAAAAAAGAAGCTGTATTTTAAAGTTATCTTCCTAATGGCTATTCCTCATCTTGGACACAAGAGAGCTTGATCATATTCAAAGAAGAGTTTCCATAAAAGTAACAATATTTGTAATTTGCCCCTAAAAATTAAACATGTTTCTTTCCTAAAAATTCTCAAAGTAATTTGTTTTGACTTATAATGCAATCACATATTTTCAGGTGAAGGTGGCCTATGGCAGAAGCCTAATACAGTTGTCTATTTCTTATTTTTTCAGTTCTCAATGTGCTATTTATGCTATTGGTCCAGATCCTTCATGCAATCAATTCAAAAATAGAAACTTGAATGCAGATATACAGAGAGTCTGTGGGATCCTGATTTGGGAAATTATATTTGAAAACATTAAATTGTAAATTTAATAAAAATTACAGAAGTGATCCTAGAAGTACTTTTAAGCCATTATTTGAATCTGTCTAGATACATGTATCCAGGATGATGATGAGGAGCAAATTATTTGATGTTATGTTTGTTCAGGAATTAGCACACCTGAGGGCATAGTCAACTATATCCCACACAGATCATTCATTATTTGGAACATTATCTTAGTTGCTACTTAAATATAATCAAATATCAAAATTGCCATGAACCACTTCTTAGTCAACTACCTTGCAAGAAGGTACATTTTCTTTTCTATATGAAGTGCAGTTTTTAGTAATTATAAAAATTTCACTTTCATTTGTAAAAATTTCACATGTGTAGTTTGTTACAGAATATGTGAAATTGTATACACACAAGAAATAGGGAATGTTTCTCTTTTTCTAGTGTACAAATACGCAATTCCAAATTGTGAAAGAAAAGTACATATATATACATATATATATACACACACAATACCAGATACAAAAATCTAACTTTCATATGTTACCTCAAAGCTTTAAATGCTTCCTAACTCCTTAAAAAGTTTAGCTGGTTGGAAAAATCCATCTGAACTGATACAGCAGTGTATTGGCATAGTTATTATTGAAAAAAAACCTAGAAAACCATTAGTGACCATTTAAAGTCATCACAATTTCTGTCCTAAAGCAGAAGATTCTTCCTGGTATCTCTCAGTTAGCCCTAGGTACTGTGAAGTACTGATATACATATTTTATGCTTTTGTAATTTTTTTTTTTTCCCCCCAGGTATTCAGGCAGAAGGAACAGCTATCTCAAATTTCTGCATTGAGGATTAAGTATTACAAACAATTGGGGGATCTTTATCAACTAAGGATTTTATAAATTATGAGTAATGGAACCTATAATGTAGCACCAGAGTATTTCCAAAGAACAGAAGAGAGACAGTTCATTTCAGAGGAGCTGTGCAACTAGAAAATCACGTGTGTGATGAAGAGTACTGGCTATATTTTATGTGTTATGTGATGACTGCTATTGCTATTACTTGGCCTTCTCAGAATCCTATTGTAAAAGCTCAGTCTAATGATGATGCAGGTAGTTCAGGTAATGGCCATCCAGGTGAAAGAGACCTGAAAGAAAAAACTTTTCACTGGTATAATGGGCAGAAAAAGAACTTGATGTTGTCGTATATCTAATACATTCAAGCTGGAGAATGTAGAGAGTAATCTCACAGAGCCTAGTTCCTTTTTTATTATTAATAACTTCTAGGATATTTAATTCAAATCCAAACTGGGGGGCAAACATTCAAACCCAAATCAGAATTACTATCCTCTATTTCACTTGTTCACTTGTCAGTTCTTTCAGCCATGAAGAAGATCGTGGGGGCTAGAGCATCTTTTTAAGAAGTCTTTCCCCCTTGACTTCACAGGACAATCTCTTTCAAAATATTCAGTGACTGATGACAGTGAATAGACTCAGGGCAGTAGTCAGAATGCTAATGAATACCCTGATTGTGTGGAACATGGGCTAAATGGTCCTGCATCCTGGTCCTCCATTTATGAATTACATTGCTGGCCATTGACTTTTTTCCTGTTGGCATTCTAAATAACTCTCAGAGGAGTGTCAACATTAGTCTTCTTTCACATGCATGCAAAGCAAGTAGTTTTACTGGGTATTTTTCAACTATTTGTCTGTCAGCCCTTGTGCAGAAGTGAAAGAATTTGAGGCAACAAAATATAATTTTCTTGAGATAGATTACTAAAATATTTTTATGTCAAAGACTGTAACACTAAGATTAAAAAAGACCGTAAAATCAGAAAACTACTATGACATTTTGTAAAATTAATAAATTTAACCTACAGAGAATTTGGGGATCTTCTAAAATCTAGCATCTTTTACCAAAAGCTTAGAATATTTAACAAAAAGCTTTCCATTTGTATGACTGGAAATTACATACATAAATCTTTAAAAATAAAGTGTTTAAGCTTTGAGGTATCATATATCTTTGCAGAACTTGTGGCAGAAATAAAGGATGACCTTTCTACTGAAAGTGTATGGTAAATGACTGTGAAAATAGGAAATTAAATTTGTAAAGAAAATTGGCCTTTTCAGACCTAACTGATTCAGATAATTTTGAAAATCCCAGCTTAGTTTAAGAGTACAATTTTCTATTATGTACTGTTAGAATTTGTTTGATGTTTTATTGCAGACTAACTGTAAGATATTATTAAACCTCAAAAAACATTGATTTTTCATCAGTTTCTCATATAGAGTTAATCTTCATGATGTGCTAAATCCTCCCTGTATTAATAAAAAACAAACAATATCAGAAAGGAAACAGAGCCCCGATTCTCCTGTTTAATTACTGAAATGTTTGATTTTGAATGCTTCAGTGCTTTTTCTTTGTACTTAACCAAATGTAAGATTAGCATTTCATGTATTGCAGAATTTAAATTCTACATCTTTTCCCCTTGAGGGTAAAAGATGATACTAGAAAATCAAGACTGCTGACACAATCTTTAGATACTTGTTTTCATCTTAGCTTACCATTAGAAAAAATATTCAAGTAGAAAGCCACTTGCTAGTTTCTTGGTTAAAGGAAAATTTTTACAGATGTCCACTTAAGGTTTTGTCCTTGTATATGCGTAGGCTATAATAATGGACTGTAGCAAACTTAATTGCATTTAATACAGGAAGATATTTCCATCATCTTCTTTTCTACCTTTACTGCTTTAAAATATTTCAAGACAAAAGCATTTGGAAAAGTTATTTGTTTTTTATGGGACCACATGAAAATGTGGTGTGCTCCCTCTTTTGGCCTTTCTGTAACTGACAAATAAGCAAAAGGCATCCTTTCATTCGCTCAGCCCACTCTCCAAATGTCAAGCTGTTGATCAGAAGTGTTTTTGTACAATAAGGCTTTCTGTGCACCAGGAAATAGAAATGTGCACTGTTGTCAAATAAAACAGCAGTGTCAATTTTAAGACCATTCAAAAAGACAAAGAAAGATCAATGCTTGCCAAATAGAAAAGTCTGAAATTGGCAGACTTGGCTGAGGTGGGGGATTCTTTTTTCCAAGTTTTTGAGAAGGTAGCATAGGCAACAGTGAGTAAACAAGAATTAAAAACTTTAGAAAATGCTTGAGAGCATCCTTTTGAGGTAAAGAGACCTTTAAAAGCCTCATGATTTAGACCTTGATCTGCCTGATAACTGAGATTATAGTAATAGTGTTAATTCCTTGTGAGTAATTTATATTATTTTGTTCTAACTGGAACAGTTACAAAATTGGAAATTGAGATGGACATTCTTAGTTTAACTCACTGTTATTTCCCAAAGAAAGGGACTTTACAGTCTTGTCTGTTGGTGGTCTTTGAGCAGAATAAAGCCACAAACTCAGATCCTACTAAAGGCAGGAAAGTATGATTAGCTATGCATTTTCTGGATCTAGTAGCAGAAATGAGAACACAGAATTATTTTAGTGTTGTATTAGAGGCCATAATCTGACTGTCATATCAGAAAAAGGCATTGCTAAAGAGCATTAGCTAAAAAAAGTCAGTCTGCTTTCCAGTCCCTTCAGGACTAAGCTAGTGAAGTGTTTTTATAGGCATGGGACAAAAGAGCTTTTCTGTATTTTAACCTATTTAAAACTTCTAAAACAAAGCATTTCTCTTATCTTGCTCGTATTTCTTCTGTTGCAAGAGGGATTAAAAGGGATGTATGGTAACTGGTGACATTACAGTATGTTTTACAAAGCCTGGAAAGGGAGACAAAGGCTACAGCACTACTCATATAGAAAAAATACAGCGATGGTGGTAGGGTGTGTGTGTTCCTCCATAAAAATATATGATAAGGCTCCTAGTATTTAACCTGAGACCTGAGTTTGATGTGGGAGTATTTTTTTGGCATGAATGCAGACTGCTGTGGGTAATATTTTCAGGTCTGAAAATTTATTTTCTTTTTTTAAATGTATGTGAGGAAAACAGGTTTCTTTCTTTCTCTGCTCCTCTGTGAAGCTGAGCAACACAACATTTCATTTCTTGCATGTAAATGAAACATTAGTATTAATCCCCTGGTGTTTTGACGCCTGGAGGCATATTTTCAGATTTCACTACTTCATCTAGTGTTGTATTGTAAGTAATTGACTGCGGCAAGAAGTCAATGCTCATATTGCAGAAAGTGACAATGACACTACTGTTGCAAGTGCTTTGTCTTTCAGATTAATTGTTTTATATTTGATCAAAATAACATTGTAATAAGAAAAAAAAAATAGGGAAATGTAGCTTTTTCATTCTGATATCTACATTCAGAAAACTATATATAAGATACCAAAACATTTTCCATCCACTTACTGTATGATCAGGAGATCAATATATGGTTTTGTGCATTGCCCCAGTCTGAGCAACAGCCCTGCCTTAAGCCTGCATTAGAGGAAGGTAAGCCTGAGTTTAGCCTCAAGGTGACTGAATTGATTAACCCACAATGAAGAGATTGGACCCTTGTCTCTCTCTGCTTGGGGCAAGAGGAAGAACCTTCTGCCTTCCTTTAAGTGCCCCTGCAAAAGATACAACACTGAGTTCAGAGAATGAAGACCATGTGAAAAACAGACAAGAGCCAGAAGAAGACAATGCAAATTTATTCCAACCACATACCAGTGTGTGGAACCAGTGCCACCATAAAAGCTCGTAAGGTATTAGTATTTGGAGATTCCTTACTGAGAGGCACTAAAGAACTAGTTCGCTGTCCAGATAATTTCTCTAGAGACATTTGCTGCCTCTCAGGAGCTTGCATTAGCAATGTCAATGCAGTGCTGTCAAGCCTGGTGAACTCTACAGGTTATCATCTGTTCTTACTGCTCCATGTAGGGCATAATAATGACTACATGATTTAGAACTATCAAAAAAGATTGTATGACCCTTGGCACAAAGTTAAAAGGATCACAAGCACATATTCTCTCCTATTCCCCCAGTCAGAGGAAACAGTTCAAGAAGGAAGAGAAAAACTGAGCACACTGCCTGGCTGAGTGACTGGTGCCATAAGTAAGGTTTTGTCTTCTATGATCATGGATTTATCTTTGAGATGACGGGCCTGCTGGGAGGTGATGGAATTCACCCGCCCAAGTGTAAATAGAGGATCTCACTGACAATCTTGCTAGATGTACGAGGAGAAATTTAAACTAGATTTAGTGATGGAACAGGATGGAATTTTTAATAACAAAAAGTTCAAGAGCCACTGATGCCTTAGAAACCAACAGGGCAACAGACCTGTGAAATGTCTCAGAGAAATTAGGGCTTGTTCCTCTAAAAAGGTGCCATGTTTGATAGAACAGCTGAAGTGCTTCTTCAGTGCACATATCACAGGCAACAAGCAGGAGTTGGAAGCCTTTGTGCTGCTACAAAGCTGTGATCAAAACGCTATCACTGTGAAGCCGGTGGGATGAACCACATGACTGAAGCACTGCAGTCAATGGCTATAAACTGCTCAGAAGGGACAGGCAAAGAAGGAAGTGTGAGGACGGTTGCCCTCTACATGAAAGATTGGGTTGACTGCAGAGAGCTGTCTTTGAAAAACAGTGATGAATGGATTGAGGTCTTATGGGTAAAAACTAACGGCCAAGCCTGCAAAGGAAATCTCATGGTTGGTGTTTACCATGAGACTGTGTGCTCAACAGGAGCAGGCTGATTAACTGTTCTTAGTTCAACTACAGGAAGCATCACATACCCAGGCTCCAGTCCGGCTGGGGGCCTTCAGTCATGATGACAACTGCTGGATAAGTGGCACTGCAAGATGTAAACAGTGCAGAACATTCTTGGAGTGCATTGAGAATAGTTTCTTAATTCAGAAGATAGACAGTCCAACCAGGGAAATCTACCAACCTGGATGGAATAATTAGAGTTGTCAAGAATAGCAGCAGCCTATCCTTCAGGCTAAGAAGATCATGTCCAGGTGGAATTCAGAATCTTGCAAGATATGGGCCAGGTAAGAGTAAAGTCAAGACCTTGAATTTTAGCAGAGTGAACTCTCAGTAATTTAGGAAATTACAATACAGGACCCTCAAGAAACCGTCCTCAGGGATAAATGAGTAGAACAGTCCTGGAAGGTCATTAAGGATTTTTTTTCATAAAGCACAAAATATTTCCATTGTTTGAACGAGCAGGCAAGGAGTGCAGGAGATCAGACTGGCTAAATAAGGATCTCCTGGTCAGACTGAAGCATAGGAAGGAAACGCAGGCCATTGAACCAGAGACATATATACTGGAAAGAATATAGGGTATTCTCCATGGATTTGAAGGGATAGGGTCAGAAAAGGTAAGGCACAATAAGAGAAGAATTTGGCAGGGGATGTGAAGAACAACAAGAAGGTTTTCAAGAGGTTTGTTTACCAGAAAAGAAAGATTAAAGAAACCACCTTCCTGATAAATAGATGGGAATAGTGAGAATCATCATGGATTAGGCTGAGGTTCTCATAATTTTTTTTTTGCCTCAGTTTTTGTCACTAGTTATTACTCTTCCCACATCTCTCAAATCACTGAACCTCAAGGCTGGTAGAATGAAATCCATTCCACCATACGAGCAGATCAGTTTTGAGACCACCTGAGGAACCTGGGCCCATGAGACCCAAAAAGTTGTATTCCAGGGTCCTGGTGGAAGTGCCAGCTGTAGCTGCTAAGTCTGGTAGACCATATTTCAGAAATCTGATGGGTGAAGTGTCCAGTGACTGTAGAAACAGTATATTGCACCCATTTCTAAAAAGGGTAAAAATGAGAAACCTAGGAATTACTGCTCAGTCAGCCTCATCTCCATGACTGGCAAGATCAGGGAGTAAGACTTCTGGAAAACATGTTGAAACATATGGAAGATAGGAAGGTGACTAGAGACATCCACCAGCTTCACTAACGGCAAATCATGACTAATCTAGTGGTTTTCTATGATGGACTGACTGCATCAGTGAACAAGGTAAGAGAAACTAATGTACTAGAATCAGAGAATGGCTTGTGTTGGAAGGTACCTTAAAGATCATCTAGATCCAAACCCTTGCCATGGGCAAGGAACCTTCCACTAGACCAGTTTGCTCAAAATCACACTCAACCTGGCTTTTCAGGGAATACTTCCAGGGATGGGTCATCCACAGCTTCTCTGGGCAACCTGTTCCAGTGCCTCACCACCACCACAGTAAAGAATTTCTTCCAAGGGTATGATTTAATTTGGTCACTCTAAAGACTTTTTTTTTCCCAGGCTGAACAATCCCAATTCTCTTAGCCCTTCCTCACAGGAGAGCTGCCCCATCCCTCTGGTCATCTTTGTGGTTCTCGTCCAGACTTATTCCAACAGGTCAATGTCTTTCCTGTGCTGGAGTCCTCAGAACTGGAAGCAGCACTGTGGGTGGGGTGTCACGTCATATTCTTGGACTTCTGTAAGGACTTTGATTCAGTCTCCCTCAAAATTCTTGCCATTAATTTGGAAACATATGCATTTGATGGATGGATTATTAGATGGACAAGGAACTGGATGGATGGTTGCATCCAGAGTTACTGTCAAAAGCTGCAAGCTTATGAGTTTTATGAGTTAAAGATTATGAGAAAACATTGTAGGATCAGCGCTCAAGAGTGGACATTATAGGTGAGACCGTGTTGAGACTCCAAGTTAACAGAGCTTTGTCTGACTATTATTGCTAAGGGATAAGAAAATAAGAAAATATAACAAGAAATAAAGAAAGTATTTTCCTTAAAATTGATAATTTTCTGAGACTGAACCAAACTTATAAGCACATGAGCACTTTGGTTTTTGAAGTTGTGTCAACATTCTAAACTACACTCAATTCAGATAAGACACACAGAAATATTTTTAGCAAGTATCTTTGATTCTGCAAAATAAGTGGAAAATGTAAATTTTCAGGAGCTAGAGGAGATCAGTAAAACAGGTAGCAGAAAAATCAGCTATGATTCCTTCATAGACTCCTGCCATGTATGAGGTTTCTACTTCAAACCGCAGATTGTCAAAAATCCTCAAAGAAATTTTTTAATTTTTAAATATTTTACACACATTGCAAAAGTCATCTTTCTTTCTGAGGCTTGCTTTAGGAAGAAGCATAGTCCTGTTTGTTTGTTTGATTGATTGTTTAAAAGTGGTTTGTTCATAATTTGGCAGAAGATAATAATCGAATATACAGGACAGTTAGTATATTAGAGTTAATGGAACAATGAAGACTAAGATCTTAATACATGAGATATTCTTAGTTGTGTCGAACTAATTTAACTTGGTTTCGTCTATCACATGCTCTTAAAATTACCATGGTGTAGGTAATAGACGAAAGGCATATAACTTGACACTTTCTGGAATTTTCCATGCACTTTATGGCATCCAAAGAAAAAGTAGTTTATTAAAAAGAGTGAAAAGAGCAACAGAGTGTTGACTTCTCACACAATAACGCTCTGCAAACTGCAAACTCTTCTGAGGTAACCAAACATACCAGGCAAAGACTATGTTTCATTTTAAGTCTCTTAAGGAATGGCATGTGCTTAGTAAAAAGCCTCAAAAAAAAATAGACCATATTTGTAGGAATGTCACTTTTGTAACTGTACATGAAGACCACGAACTAGGCAAAATCTTGATATTTCATTTCAAACAATTATCTTTCTTTTCTAGATAAAAGCCTTAGGAAGTGTATTTCTGGTAATTAGTCCTAGTATGCTTTCCACAATATTTTTAGTATTATCCTCTGTGTTTTCTCTCAATATTCGTATTTCCCAGTACTTTCTGCACAGAATGGCACTGTCTTTAGAGAATTCATTTTCTCGGCATGTGGTTACACTGTTTTTGCTTTTTTATACAAATCATTAATCTGTCATGTATGCCTGTTTTCTGTCCTGACTCATATTCACAACACATTCCAAACAATATTGTGAATTTTAACACTGTCTCTTTACTTCTGCACAAAGTTAATTTAAGATTTTAAACAGAGTTAGTCTTGAAATCAAATCTTCCCTTTTAGTCTTTTCCAAATATTTAAAAAATATACTATTTAAGCCTATGGTTGCTGTAATGTTATATTACTTGGTCTTTCACTTACTTGTAGAATAAGTGATATATTTTGTGAATTCAGGTAAGCTTAAACAGAGAATCCTGGCAAAATCCCCATTTCCCACAGAAAAACTACTTCAGAAGTTTATCTCGAAGACAGTAGAAAAAGCTGACGAACTCAGATTGCTTTGAAGAATTCAGATGATTTGCCTTTATAAAGGAGGGATGAGTTTTTTGAGGGTTTCTTTTCTTTCTTCTTTCTCTCTCTCTTTTTTTTTTTTTTTTTTTTTTAAATTAAATGGCTTCTACCTGAGGGTGTTGAACATTAGAAACCTAAAAAGCAACCACAGAAGAAATTACAACAAAGACAATGTGGACAAAATTACCAGAGAAGTGATTTTCAGAGGCAAGGGATACACTTGATCATTGTAAGCAAAAGCAGACAGCAAGCAGGTGTAATGAGTGGAAGCAAAATGTATGTATATGGTCTATGCTGAAACTTAATGCTTGTTTAAATTAACCTGGTATCACTGATTTTTCATTTTTAAACAACCTACTGGAACAATAAAATTGCTTTCCTTACAGTACTTTTGTGTTCCTATTTTTTCACACCAAATTGATAGATCTTTTAATGCAAGATCATTTTCCTATGCCTTCCCCACTCCTGCGTAATTACACTGCCAGAAGATGCCTAAAAGCAGCTGTTGGTCTGATGGCTACCCTTCTCTCTTCTCTCATAGTAGTTTTTTACGGTAAAATGGTTTCTGTAGGAAAGAACATGATGTATCTTATAGGGAGCAAACATATTACTCTTCTTCTAGCCTAATGAAACATTTTGATGGAAGTGGAATTCAATACATATTTTTTTTTTCTACATCATAGTTGTCAGAAAATATTCCATTCTTACAGGATAGAGAGGTGTCTATGACGATAAAGTAACCTGGAAGACTTCTTTTCTCTTCAAAAGGCAAGAGTTGCTCTCTGAAGCATAGAACAAAACTTGTGAGCCTTTTTCCTTTTCTGTACCCATTCTTACCTCTGATATGTCCTGTGAAAAACACTGGCAGACACGGCTTCCCAGATATTGTTAACAGAGATTAGTAAAAGAGGAAATGTAATTAAAAACACAACCCCAGACATTATAAAAGTAGATGTCATGGTGGTTCAGTGCTTCAGCTTTTCTCCACTAGCAATTTGTGTTGACATTTGTACTAGGTCACACATGCAGTGAGTTTGGTTCTTAATTTAATCTTCAGTGAACATTTGTCTATATCACAAAATCAGAATACATTTCTGTATGACTGATAATCTGTGCTCATGAGAGTCCTAGGACCAGAAAAGCAAGGCTTCACAGGTCAGAAATTAAACACACTGGTAGAACTGTGCAAGAAAGCTTGTCTATCACACATGGTATTGTACTTGCCGTTTTTGTTCTGTGGCTGTTTGAGTATCTGATGCAGACTACAGTATTACTACCCCATCAGGCCTCTCTGATCAGGAAATGGTTACATAAATATGTCTGTTATTTTGTACTGGCTGGGTTCTACTACTATGTCTTTGCTAATGGCTTTCAATATGAGTATTTCCCTGTTCGATGAGAAGCTTTGGAGTCTGGAAGAAGTAGTATCTGTTTCCATTATACTTATAAAGTTTTCAGAAAAAAAATATTCACCATTGGTTCTTTATTAGCACTGCCATCAGTGAAGTGACATGAATAAGATTCAGTCAGTTTTGACCTTTGAATCAGACTTTCAGTTCAAGAAAGGAGAAACATAGATATTCAATTGTGGGCAGATGATGAAATAAAAATAGACCCAGAAAAGATTTTTTTTTAAAATGAGTAATATTAGTGAATGTCAGCATAATAATTTGAGTGGTAATCCTACGTTTGTTATTCATCATACTTTATTGTATTTTTATTTTGCAAGCATAATGCAAATAATAAGATTGCATTTCATAATACTGCTAGTGCATCTTTTAAAAAAATTCTAAAGGTGAAAAAATACTTCTCAGTCTATACTGCATATATTGCACAGCAATTCTTATATTTCATTTATCATAAATGCTTTTTAATAGCTTTCACTAGCTATGTAATTTTAAAAAGCGTTTTCCACATCTTGACTATAGCTAGTCTAAGACTTCCAGCATTGTTTTATAGGCAACAATAGCGTGGTCAGTTCTTCCATGAGGACTCTGATATCACGTCATTCCATACAAACTTCAGACAAACTAATTTTGAAACTGGCTCTTCTCATCATTGCAGATTCATAATATGTCGACACAAAAAACTGTTAAACAAAATGATGTGATGGAAAAGGGAATGTTTCACCAAGATAGATTTTTATTTCTGTTGCTTCTGTTATGTGACAAAACCACAAGTTGATATGCAATCTACAATGATTTACAAAGCTCTCATAATAGTTTAGAATTGTATAAATGCTGCTGGGGTGTCTCAAAATGATTTACTGCAATTTGTCACATTTTGAAAGTCTTCCAAAACAGACTGATGACATATACTAAAGAGCTTTCAATGAAATCTGAAATGGTTCATTTGTTATGTCAACTGGAAGGCATTAAGTGATATCTGAAAATCATTTTAAGATTTATTGAAGTGATTTAAAATATCTCTTAATGGTAATTTGGCACACTGCATAGGCAACATTGTCATTAAGCAAGATAAGAAAATCGTTTCATCACATTTTAAAATTATTCCTATCATTCTGTGGTTGTAATAGCACCGCTAGTGAAATCTATCACTTTAAAAATACAATTGCAGTGGAGCTCAAGACTGCTGTCAACATCAACACTGGTGAGCGGTAAACTGAAAGGGGTGTATATTTTATATATATATATATACACATTATTATTGCTGAAAAGATACAGTTCAAAGCAAATTATGTTTGAAACTGAAACTAATTACCACTTTCCAAAATCCCTGTAAAAAACAGGGCAACTACTTTTAAAGCCAAGTATCTTGCCCTTAAACAGTGGTGATGTTATTGATCCATTAAAAATTTACGCAGTATCTTGTTGCACCAAATAAATTAGTAGTTACCATCAATACGCTATCTTAAAGCTAAAAAAATTGCAACAATTGCTGCTCCTCTTATGCATAGTATGTACAGTTGGCAGCCAATTCACATATATTCTTTCCAGCTGATCAGGGTATTTTCCATTCTCTAACCATTTTTATAAGCACATTTGGGTTATAGGTTTTCATTATATTTTAAGTAGAGAAAGAACATATGTGCAAGTGCACATGGGTTACACATGCCCGCACCCTTATATTGTGCATCCAACCACAGGAGGCTGCTTACAAACACAGTGTTACCTACTGCAATAGACAGAATTGACCAAGGTGTTTCTAAAAGGATAAAAGAGAATGCTTTCAACACATAAAATCATGTATTAATGCAAACTGAGTAAATTTTGAAGTTGTAACTCACAGACTCATTGCAGTGCAATGTAAAGGAATTAGCCCTTGAAGTCAGTGTTAGAGTTGATGAGCAATTTTAATAATTATAAAGTGAATATAATTCAATATATTTTATAGAAAATCTATTTACGTTAATGAAATTTTGATAAAATATTTTCCTGTTTAAAAAATATCCCCTCACCATCCGCCTAAATGCTGCAAATATTAGTGCATACAATTTTTACCTATTCAGTTGGTAAAAATTCACCTTTTTTTAACTAGAGTATAAGTGCAAGCACAAAACAGTCTTTTCAGTTGTGACAAGAAAAGACAACCAGGCAGTTTTCATGGGAGAAGAATGCTTTCTAGGCACGCACATATTATTTTCACATCTTCTGTAAGTAACTGCACCCTGCTGAACAGGTTAGAGAACTATTTTACCAAAGGTTCTTACATTTGTCAAGTTCTGAATTACCTAGAAACTAATGACTGATACATAAATATAGTGGCATATTTTAGTGTTTCTACTAGAAAGCAATATTGAAATCTCTTTTCAATTAAAGAGCCTGCTTTAGAAACAAATTACAAATAAAATGGGGTTCTTACTAAAGCAATACTACTTTTTTAAAGGTATGAAGTATTCTGTCTCCTTTAAAATTGTCAGCATTGTTTCTTCAAGAATGTTTTGATGCCATGCAAGATCTTGTCTTTATAGAAATAAATGCCCTGTAATGGATTTGAAGAAAGGTCGTTTTTGTCATGCTTTGCACTTCCATGAAGCCTTACATGAATAAAAAAGTATCTAAATCCATCTAATTAGTGCCGTATCTTAGTTAATTATTTTTTTATGATATGAATAGGAAGTTGTTTTCATCTCAAAAGATGTACTTTCTACATTTAAGACAGAACAATATTTGAAAAAAAACAACCCTTTCTGCATTTAATGTCCAAGATCCCTTTCGTTGTCAAAGATTCCCTTTTGTACATCTTTGTCCTTTTAGTTTTCCATAGAAAATTGACAATTCCTTTCCTACTGTATATAATTTAACATATTTTAATTACTCTTAGACTACAACAGGTCATAATTTTGATTTCTTGACTGTACAGAAAATGTGCAGTGAATAAGTAAACACGATGTGAAAATTAACTAAATATCTAGGGTGCTTTCTGAAGCATGCAGAGTCAAGTTCTGTCTTACCACTCCCCTCCAAAACATGGTTCCCTGTTTTTTTTTTCTTTTGTTTTTGTTTTCTTTGGTTGTATTTTGTTTGTTTGGGGTTTTTGGTTATTTTTTCCTCTAGTAATGTGACAGAATATTGTAAACAAAGCATACTAAATTTCTAATGCCACCAGAGTCCAACGAGTACTTGTAAGGGTTAAATGGGACTTCTCATCTGTGCAAGTGTTTCCTGTTGAGAAGGAAGAATTTCCCTATGACCATTTTCACTCACTTTTCTCAGCTCCTGGCAACACAAGCAAGCCAGAAATATGGACCTTCACACATGACAAACAATGCCTTCAAGCATATCTTCACACATGACAAACGATGTCTTCAAGCATATCTTCAAATCTGACCTTATTTTCATGTGAGCATTATGATATTGAGTAATTTTATTGATTTAAAAAAAAAAAAGAAAAGACAGATTATTGCTGTGATCCCTGATGTGTGAACATTTGTGAGTTTTCAAATTAATTTAAAATTCATGCCTCAACACGTTTTACGTTTCAGGCTTTTGAGATTTAAAATTAGTATTTCCCTATCTGCTGTTTAGATAAATGCTGACATGCAAAGCAGATTTTATAAAACAGAAATCTTGAAGTATGAGTGAAAAAAAGGTATATGCATTCAGAATACTCATATTTTCATGAATTCTGCAGTTTTTGTTGCTTTAACCTCTAAAATTCAAATACTAAATCACCCCTAGTGCTGTGACAGGTTAATGTCTCATACTAAGCCATTGTTTCTTATGAGAGCTTCAAAGATATGTTAGTGACTAATAAAATATTACTTGATAACTTGTGTTGGCCAAAAGCAAGAGATCAGATAATGGAGATGGTTACTCAGCAGGAGCACTCTAAGGAGAAACAAGCAATATCTAGAAAGATATTTTTATTATTTCCATTAGGACTTCTGGAGATTAGCATATGCAAAATGTTATTAATTTCATAAGCACTTTGCCTCTTGAGTGAAATCCTATGTCTATATTCCTCTCAGTGTTTCGCATGAAAGGGACTCTTTTACTGATCTGAACCTTTTGAGATAGGTAAAATCTGATATCTTTGCCATTTTCTAAGTATCATTAAAAGGACATGCATCTATTTTTGTAAAGAAAAAAAGGAAACTGCTTTCTTTCTGAAGAAAAAAGGTTTCTCTAAATCTATTCTGTGATTTCAGTTTCTATGATATTTTTTATTTTCTTTGCAAAAATGTGCAACTGTGGTGTTAAAATAACTGCTATATTGTATAATGGATATGTAGATGATACTTTATATGTAATCAGAGTGCAATCCTTCAGGATAAAAAATAAGCACTATATGAGTGATATTTGTGATCTGAAAAAATTACTAGAAGCCAAAGCTCAGCTTACGCAGTGCAAGACAAGTTCTGTCATCCCGAAGTAAAATTTTATTGAGACTTTCTGGCATTTTTATGTGTCTCACTGATGAATGACACAGCCTTTGGACAGGCATGTGTTACTGTCTCATCTTCCACGATAGTCATATCATTACATTGTTAGTTTAAAGGGAAGAGAGAAGAACAAAGAAGAAACCACAGGAGGGAAATTCATTTTGGTAAGGACACATGAACCATGTTCAGCGTGTGCACTCTACTATTATATGCTCATTAAAATATCGTAGAATTTTATTACTATATTTATTTAAAAGAAAAACATCTGAAAAAGAACTACACTGAACTACAGATAGCATAGTTGAAGGTTCTTTATATTAAAACACCAAAGGCATCTTTACTAATTACAGTAGACTCAGCATGCCTTGCTAGTGCATAATCATCCACAGAAGTGTACGTATAGCATGTATTATTTTATCTAAATATAAATATAGAGAAATAGACATTAAAAAATAAGAATTTATGGATAATGAGGACTTGAACCTTTCATTAGACATAGATTTGATCAGGATGTAGCCCATCTGCAATGATGGACATTCATCAGACCAGTACTTTTGCAGCTCGAGAATAGTGCTTGATTGTATGTAACTATGGAGAAGAACAACTGATTGATTGTTTGCCTTTCAGCTTTTTTTATTTTGTTTTGCTTTAATGAGTTATATACTTTACACACAGCTTTGTGTCCAGGGGACATAAAGTTTTCAGAAAATCAAGGATTTGGCTGCTTAAGAGATCCTGCCATGGGCAATGCCAATGGTCTTCAACACTCAAGTGAAAGATGGGAATAATATAGCACCAAGACTGCAAGGATTAAGAACGCAGCAAGACTGAGTCCTCGTTCAAGAAGAGTTTAGGAATACCTCAGGCACAGATCTTCAAGTTAGGCAGCCATAGGCCTTAACAGGATTTAACCTTAACAGGATTTAACTTTCAAAACTTGCAGAAATTATCAAGGATCACTTTTTATTACCTTTTTCTAGAATTCTGAAGAATTTGTAGCAATATCTTTGGAGTGGAAGTATTGCTGGGGTACACAAGCACACTATTTGTGATAGATGCATAGTCGTATGTGTAAGCATAAATCAACATTAAAATAATTACTGAAATAACTTTATTATTGAAATATCTTACAAAAACTTCTTCAACATTTCTTATGATTATGAGCTTAGGAAAAAAAATTAAAGGAAAAAAGTATCAATAATTTCATATATAGCATTTTATTGCATTTTGCTCTGCTTTTTAGTAAAATCAAAATATATCCAAGTCCCTCCAGCTTCCCTCCTCCAAAACATTGCCAAATTACAATACAGTTATTTTAATATTTTTCTTTTCATTCTGTAGGAAGAGGTCACTTCATGTAATATTGAATGCAATAACATTGGTGCAATAATTTCTATCTAATGGTCAGGTATTAACTGGGAAAGTCTTATGATTTTTACAGGAAGCCCATCGGACAAGCAAGATATTTTTATGCATAAAAGAGAGGGAAAAGTCCCATGAAGTTTTTTTATTGTGGAAATATAAGTACAAAACCACAGATGATGTTTTTTCCCCTTCTTTTGTTGTTGTAGTAAAATATTCTGTCTCTTCTCCCGGTGTTCTGGTCAATCTATATGCCCTATATCTTCATTCCATCTAATCACCTTTGTGTTTTAATAAGAAATAATGCCAAACTTTTTTTTTTTTTACTGCTTGTCAAGATATCATTGCTGACATCCTCAGAATTATTATTCATGCACACAGTCTAATCAAATCATAAAACAAACCCACAAATTATCTCTTCTATACTCTGTTTTACACCAAGGATGCCAAAGCAGAAAACCGGCCAGAAGGAAAGCCATAGCTCTGAAACTCCAATGTGTTTCTAAAGTGCTTGAGAAAAATGTAGTGTTATTACTGCAAAGCAAGCATTTATGGTTCTCTCCCTAGGAAATTAATTATTGACTCTCAAAACCTCTATCAAGAAAGCAAATTTACAAAATGTTTGTAAGATCTCTTTGTGATCTTCCTCCTTTTTTTTATTTTTTTTGGTTACTCCTCCTAACTGTCTAGCAATCTCTCAGTTTTTCCCACTAAGAGGTTTTTCATTTTAGGAGATCATGTTTCCTACACGGAAATTCAATTTTTTTTAATCATCAGAAAAGAGTAGATGTTAATTCCTCACTCCATATTGTATTAGCTTGTTTCCTAAGTCAGTGCTATTTTTATGAATGCCATTAATAAGAAGAATAAAATTAAATCATTTATTAGGAAACCAAACTGCTGAAAGGTATAACTTATTTGTACTTTTGTGTATTTTCAAAATACATATGAAAATTAAAACAAGAAGTAGAAGACCTTTGCTAGACTTAAATGTTTTCTTAAAAGTAAGTAATCATATCAGTTCATAGATACAGCTTTAATCCACATTTTTTTTTCTTTAGAGAAGAAAGAACACAACTAATGCTATTTCCTTGCCATTATTTCCATTGAGATTTACGTTTCTTAAATCTTTTCAATGTGCAGATGAAAGTGCGTGACTTAGATGTTTCATCGTCAACAGGACAGAAGGATTTAATAGCAAAGATATAGTAGAAAGACATCAAAATGTAAAATTAATTTTAAAAAGTTCCTAGAAGATTCAGCTTCTAGTTCAGCAGTGGAAACCATCTGTCTCATATTATTTTCCTTGTAGTATTGAGTATGTCACAGGATGGATGCCTAAGGACATCTGTAGTAAGATCACTATTTATTTTACATTTCAAGTATTCTCCAAAATTTTTGAAAAATGCTGCACGATAATGGATTTGAAAGTGCTAATGTATTTTAATACCTTTAATAAGGTATTAAAACTAGTGAGAAAATGATTTATTACAAAACACCATTGAAAATATGTACTTGAAAATATAGGCTCTCGAGATAAGCATATACAGCAGCTGTTGGGCCAGCTGCAACACAGCACTATTTTCTCCAAGCTCTTCACAGAAGCCTAACCATACAGTCATAATTTTAACAAAACGTACTCAGAAACATGTATACAGTAAAATCTCTGATTTGATGGAATAGTCGCAGGACTCAACAGGAGTAAAAGACTGTTTTAAAGCATATTTGTATAGTGAACAGTCTCTTTGGTGACAGTAGTATCATATTTGACAGAACTGTGTCCTTGGACTTCTATTGTGAGCTGGTCTTCAGTTCTAAAAAGCAACTCTGATTAGCCTGACAAAGCATCAGCACAGTTAAAAGTGAGTGAGCCAGAGTCTATTCCTGTCTACGTGGTGCCAACAGAACTGTTTACTGAATTGCAGTTACAATGTCAGTCAGTTATGGTGTGTAATTCCTTCTGCTTTTCTCCCTCCAGGAAAAAAATGAGACGTGTCATCAGAGCTTAAGCTGAGGACAGAAGCGCATCACCAATACCATACATGTTTTGAAAATCCTTTCATACACATTACTGCTATTCTAATGAAAGAATCCAAAATAAGTTTCAGATTCAGAAAAAACCAGACCAAACCAAACCAAACCAAACCACCATAGCTAAATTCATTTTAATCATATACAAACATATCTAAGAAGTCAATAAAGCACAGTAGATAGAATTCCACATTTTTCTGAGTCAATATTTAAAGGTGAATTCTACTGAGAGGAGATAGTGGTGTGAATGCAGAGCACAATATTTGTGTAACAGAGTGGGGTGTTGTGCATGCATATTATTCAGGATTGAGAAGAAAAGAAGTAAAGAAGAGTTTTTCTTAAAATAATAATTATACTGGTTGTTTTTATTGCATAATATTAATGCAATAGATAATATAAATATTATATTTTGATTAGATATAATTATAATTTTTTAAAATTCCCAGTCAGCCTATAACATCCATACAATTATAATGTATGATAATATGAATATCAAGACCTTTTTCTGTGCTATGCCTGTCTCTTTCCCATTTCTCTAGTTCTTTCGAACTATTCCAGCTATAAGGCAATAGATGTATCTTCCTCTTCAGGGAGCCAACATGTTTTGGAGGGAAAAGATCATGAGACAGCAGGATAAATAAAATAAACTGGGCCATAGATTTTCCCTACTCTGCTTTCTGGATGAAGGAAAAGCAGGCTGATTATATTCAGTACAGTACCAGCAAAGCCAGCTAAGAAGTTTTTTTCTCCCTGTGTGTAGAGAGAAAAATGTTGCCACTTTGCTGGGATGACTGGCTCCACTATCTTTGAAAAATAAATGAGGTAGACTATATATTAGGCCTTCTGAGTTACTTGAAGCAATCCATTTTCCAATGAAAGCTTTAGTCAGGTGTACCTAAGTGTATCCAGGGAACTGGTCAATGGTTGTGATACAGAGCAGCAGCTTTTTCCACTTCAAAGTTTCTTTTTACCGGTAAAAATAGGTCTTCATAGTGACTGCTTGCGGTACGATGATAAATTAAAGAATACTTTACCACTGTTCTACCAACTAATAATAGTCAGAGCAATTACAGCCATTTATTACAATACCACTTTCTCCTTGCCAAAGTGAAAACATCAGCTGCATTAGAGCAGAGGCTAAAATACAAGCCTTTAACCATTTTTTAAATCAGACTGTAAATCTCAACAAAAAATCCGTTCAGGATGTGTGACAATATACAGGATATGTATATGAGGTGTTTCTGTCTGTAGACGGAATGGTTTAGCTACTACATCAATAAGTTTTACTAAAATTACCTACTGATTTTCTTTGCAAATATGCATTAGGTTATGCAAAGTCAGAAGAGCTCCCTTCAGTGGCCAAAAAGCTTAAAACTCAAGAAAAGTCAACTCCGGTATCTTTCTCACTCTAACACCTAAACAATCTTTGCCTGATACTTTCATGAAACTGAAGAGTAACAGTGTAAGTTTGTCTAAGTTTTAACCATATGCATCTGTTTATCGTAATATACACTGTTAAAACACTTCTGGAACGCATATATGCATACAGACTAACTATAATAGCATGTAGTGGTTCTCTGTAGAATGAACTATCTCTTATGTCAGAATAAAAATGTGCCCTAGATGACCTTGAAAAGCCAGAAACAGCATGATCCAGGAGGGCCTAGGCTACAAACATGTCACAAGTGGACCTTTGCTGGCCATCAAAGGAGAGAAATCATGGGGTATGGGCCAGTTTTTGCGGTATGAAGAGGAGGAAGGGGGACATAGGAAGAATGGCAAGGGCCAGTAAGACCAAAACCAAAATAAATGGTTTGTGTAAACTGTAACCTGAAGGAGGGAGGTCCCGTAGAAAGGGTTCCCCCACCGTCCCAAGACAGTACAGGTGCTCACTAAGTGTTGGTGCTGGGGAAGTACTATGCTGTTGCATATATGTATACTCTGTATTCTGCTTTTGCTCTGGGTTAGCTATCACAAATAACAGGAGAGAATATAGGTACAGTACTGTCAGTTAGTATGTAACTGTGATTCATATGTATGCATAGGTAAATATATTCATACATACATACTATCTATACATAGAGAGAGAATAAAGAGAGAAAGGCCAGTGGTGCATAAATTGAAACTAATTGTGTAACTGATCAATCAATTGCCTGATATATCTATCAACCTACACTATATCCAAACTAATGGTATAAAGGGTTAACTAGCCATGTTCCCTGGGTGGACATTTCCCTTCTTTTCCCACCCCTCCTTCTGTTTTGGGTTTTGATTAAGATAACACTGATTAACATAAAATTCAATTAAAAACGAATATTCAGAAAAAAAAAAAACTTTAACATGGTTGATCAACAGTGGGAGGTGGAAAGTTAAGAAAAATAACAACTGAAAACACCTACTCCTTTTTCAGTGCTTTTAAATGAAACTGTTTTTAAAGAGAATCAGAGAATTTTTTTGATTCTTAAAACTGAGAATACTTCACCCATAATACGCTAAATAAACATCTATACCATTCTATATACACCAGAATCAGGTGTATGTAAAAAAAATATAATGAAACAGGCTCTATACACAAGCATCAATGTAAACCAGAAGGCAGTCTCTTTGTCTAATCTACTACATGGCCAATGTTTCATGTAGACTTTGATATATATATTTTTAAAAGGTTATTATGCACCAAAGATGGACAGAAGCCATATGATGTCTTTAACAGAGAGATCATCTAGACATTTCTTTGAGTTTTTCCACTCTTGGAGACTGCACAAAATTTAGAAAGAACTAAGATTGGTTGTCCTAGAGCTAAATGTTTTTTAAAAGTCTGGTTTCACTGACATGGGAATTCAAGTCTTTAGAAAGACTGATTTACTGTTTCTTATGCCAGAGATCAATCATTTTCATGTCCTATTATGGTAGCACTCTGTAATTTGTTATATGTTCATAAAAGAGAACTTTTTTGTAGACTAAGTTGGGGTACCATTGCTGCTGCATAGCAGTTCCATCAGGTAGTATGATTAAACTAAGATATTTGGAAATTACAGTTTAGTTTACCAGAAAGGAACTGCTTTTAACTTGGACAGTGTTTTCCAGGCTCTCATCCAGCTCCTCTGAAAAGGTATTGGCTCCTGCTTCTGAGCTTAGAACTGAGAGCTGAGACATGAATAGCTGCAGAAGCAACTGCATGCATAGCACCATGAAAGGTACTGATAAGGTAACCAATTTCTGTGTAATAAAAGCATGATAACAAGCCAGCAGGATGCAGACACTTTTTTTTTTGTCGGTTGGAGTTTATGTGGGCTTGATTACCCTGTCAGTAAGGAATGAGATGGCCTTACTCCACTCTCAGACGCAAAATGATACAGATCCTATATTCTTTTTATCCTAAAAGGAGACAAGAATAAACTTGTAAAAATTCTAAAAATAAAATTGAAACCTTGATTATCATAATATATTTGCTAGGTTCTGCTTTGGTGAAAATGTATTTGATAAAGAAACAAACAAATTAGAGGGCTTGACTCTCACAACTGTTTGAAGTTTAACAAAGACAACTGCCAGATTCTGCACCTGGGAAGGACAAGCCTGGATGTGTGTACAGACTGTGGAATGAGAGGCTGAAGAGCAGTGCTGTGGAAAGGGACCTGGGAGTCCCGGTCGATGGCAAGTTGAACATGAGTCAGCAGTGCCCTGGCAGCCAGGAGGGCCAACCATGTCCTGGGGGGCATCAGGCACAGCATCGTCAGCCGGGCAAGGGAGGGGATTGTCCCGCTCTGCTCTGCACTGGGGCGGCCTCACCTCGAGTCCTGGGGCAGTTTTGGATGCCACAATAAAAGAGAGATATAAAGCTATTGGAGAGCATCCAAAGGAGAGCTACGAAGACAATGAAAGGCCTAGAGAGGAAGCCATATGAGGAACAGCTGAGGTCACTTGGCTTTTTCAGCCTAGAGAAGAGACTGAGGGGGGACTCCGTCACAGGCCACAACTTCCTTGTGAGGGGAAGAGGAGGGGCAGGCACCTATCCCTTCTCTGTGGTGCCCAGTGACAGGACCCAAGGGAATGGCCTGAAGTTGTGTCAGGGGAGGTTTAGGTTGGATATCAGGAAAAGATTCTTCCCCTAGAGAGTATTTGGGCACTGGAACAGCTCCCCAGGGCAGTGGTCATAGCACCAGCCTGACAGAGTTCATGAGTGTTTGTACAATGCTCTCAGACACATGATGTGACTCTTGGGGACGTCCTGTGTATGGACAGGAATTGTACTCAATGATTCTTGTGGATTTACAACTCAGGATATTCTATCATTCCATGATTCTACCTAATTTTAGTGTCATCAATGGAGCCATATTTGGTCTACTGAAAAGCTAACCAAAAGCTGTATATTCAAAGATTAACTTGAGAGACAGTACAGTTTTTTCAAAATGGCTCTGTGTTAGCAGCCCTGGGATAAATCATATGTAATGGCTTTGGGCAAGAAATCCTGAAACCATGAGGTTTGACCTGGATTTCCAGAAAAAAAAAACAACCAAAAAAAAACAACCAAAAAAAAACAACCAAAAAAAAACAACCAAAAAAAAACAACCAAAAAAAAACAACCAAAAAAAAAAAAACAAACCAAACAAAAAAAATCCAAACAAATGTAAAAGTTCAAATGGAAATTCCATCTTTCTCTAAAATGGAGTTTCATATTTTGTAATGAGAAAATATGGACTCTAACATAGAATTAGCTCACTTTAAACCAACAAGCAAACTTTGGAGGAGATCTATGAGTGCTTCTAATCCATCAGTGGTAGAGCAATTTTCTATTTTCAATACTCTGTATTTACATTAGTGTTTCTCAATGACATATCTAAGCTAAAAAATGACAAAATAGAGTAGGCAGCTTGATCTGAGAACAAAAAAGTCTTTAAACGAATCTTTAGTTTGTCTGCTCTTGCTACCTCATTAATTCTAAAAGGTGTCAGTCAGTAAATCTAATAGCTATGAGTGTTAGTGCTGTGGTCAGTTCCAAATTATAGTATTGATTAATTGATTGTCGTCTTCCAGTTGTGAATTATATTAGTTCTGGTTCAGGCTGGCTGGCTGAAGGCCAAAACTTAATATCTTGGGAAAGACAACAAAAATGTCTTGTTTCACTGCTGTGGATAAGTGACTGATTGGGAAACCAAAATTTCTTGAATGATTATCTGATAAAAAAAGAATATGTGTGATATAATTAATAAGTTGTTGGTGATAGTCTAATTCCAGCTGCTTAAGCAAGAAACAGACTCCTTTTGTCTCCAGAACTGTACATGTTGGAAACAGGACTACTAGCTGCTGAATTTTGAATGTTTATGATGGAGTCATAGGATGGTGAAGAAAAATAAAATAGCCACTGTTTGAAACTAGTTTAAGGAATTAATACCATCAGTTTTGTCATTTCAAACCAAAATTAAAATTAGAAAAGCAAAGCCAGGTCATGAGTCTTACTCACATTGCTGCCTGGAGAAATTTGCACAACACTTGTCTATCTCATGAATGCCTAATTTTCCAGAGCATTAGGCATTTTAAAAATTTACATAGAAGAGAGAGAAAAGTTGAGGTGATGTTCAGATTTTTGATTAAATAAGAAAGCAAGTTAATTGAGGTAGTCACCATTTCATCTCCATACCTTTCAAATAACGTATAAGAGAATGATTTGGAGATATGTTTAGCCCTCTCTTTTTCCCAAAAGGGAGATGTTACTGGGAATTGATATACTTTTCTATGTATCTTAGAGTGGGATATGCAGTTTTTTTTAAATTAAAACAAAAACATCATGGGCGTAAGTAATACTTTTAATATTTGGCATTTGTTTGTTCAAAATCTGGGCCTGACAACGTTCATGAAATCTGATATCTTTTCCTGTGGAATCCATAAACCAGTAATATTGTTTTGCTGAGATTTAACATTAGAGAAAAGCCATAAAAAGTTCTGATTCTTAGGAAATCCGTCAAACACACAGCAGTTTGGTAGGGTAGGTGTGAGATTGGAGCACCTTTCTTTTGAGAACAGGCTGAGAGAATTGGGGTTGTATAGCCTGGAGAAGAGAAGGCTCTGGGGAGACCATATAGCACCTTCTATTAACAGGAATCTACGAAAGAGATGGGGAGGGACTCTTTATCAGATATTGTACTGATAGGATGAGAGGTAACCAGTCGCAGACCAAAGGAGGGTAGATTTAGATTAGATATAGGGTAGAAATTCTCTGCTTTGAGGGTGGTGAGGCACTGGAACATGTTGCTTTGAGAAACTGTGGATGCCCTGTCCCTGGAAACGTTCAAGGCCAGGATGGCTGCGGCTTTGAAAAACCTGGCCTAGTGGAAGGTGCCCCTGTCAGTGATGGAAGGTTGGAATGAGATGATCTGTAGGGTCCCTACAATTCTGTGTAATAAATAAGTGCAAAAAAGGGAAATTAATCATAGTGGTATTATTGTCCAAAACAATAAACATTTACTACCTTGGACTTAATAATTTGCAGAAATTCAGAGAAATTGAAGAACTCAACCCTGAAGCCAGCTATCATGGGCAAAAACAACTACTAAATTGTAACTCAGTGCTGACAAATTATCCAATTTTATATTTAAATTGCTGTAATTGTTACCAGTTAGTAGTAAGGTTTAGTAAACTGCAGGAGGCAAAATTCCAAGGCTATGTTTAATGAAAGCAAAATTACTGGACACCATCTGTACCACGAATCTTACAGATTAAGATCAAGAGAATGGTTTTGCTGCCTTTTTGGTCTATGTGTCTGCTTTTTCCCTTCCTCCACAGAGTTAAGACAATGTATAATGGCATTTTTCTCCCGTTTCTAAGGAAAAAGAAGCAATGGAGACAGATGATCTAACGTAGTGCTGAAAATGACTTAACCGCTTTCAGAATTATGACATCTTTCTATCTGCCTATATTTGCTGTCTCATAAGCTAGAAGGCAGCTACAAATACAGGACATCCAAAGCACTACAGCAACCAGTGTCGGGAATCCCATGGATCACACATGGCAATCAGAGTTTTTATATGACAGAGAAACAGATGGACAGGAGTTATTTGCCTAAACATAGATGTCTGTTTGACTGTCTTACCTACCCTCAAGCTGACACCCAGAAGGGGAATGGTTCCCTGTAGTCATTATATCGTATCTGCCCGTCATACATGAATGCTCACATATTTTAGTGCACTGGAAACAGCATTAGGTGCCCACCTTAGGAAACTGAACTCTGCACAATATATATCTGCTGCTTGCTAAAAAAACCTGAGCAAAGAAAGTCTACATCCACAGAGCACAAAGAGTATTTAAAAGCACAAGCTATACCATGCAGCTACACTGGCCTGGAAAATATCTTGCTTATGTAGAGATGGGAGGGGCAAAGTATTCATCCAGGACCGTATGACAATCTGTTAGTCAGGTCAGGGTACCAAGAGGCGACCAGTGCATTATGTAATTCACTTACTGTTGGTAAACAGAATTTAAAACATTTGCAAATATTTTTAATCTATTTGGTGATGTCTTTCCTTGGTTTACTCACTCATTAACAACAGTTGTTTTCCTTCTGAAAGCATCCAAAAAAAAAAAAAAGAGATATACTTGAGACTACAGCCCAGGGCTAATAAATGTCATAAAACCAGCAACTAAATTCAATCAGCCTTGATGTCTATAAGCATCTGCTGCTTCTCTTGGAAGATTTAACTCTTTAGATCTCATTGCTTTCCATTTTCGCTCATCCAGGAGATATCTGTTCTCGTCCGTTTTATCTCTACTTTTAACTTCTTATTTGCAGTAAGGAAACATATGTAGATAAGAGAAAAGAAAATAAGTACTTTTACTCTCTATATGAAGAGTAAAAAACATTGAAAGGAATAAAATTTCTGGCATTCAACAAATTGAGACAGATGGAGTGGAATGGAGGATCTTCAAGACAGCCCATGGAAAGATGACAAGAATGCTAGATTTAAAATGGCACCTCTTAGGCAAAGGAAGACACTAGAGACATATAAGGAGTCAAAAACTTTCTCCTTAGCTATTGTGCCTACAATGTCTTCCTGCACATATCTTTTTTTTCTCATGCTTCTCCTGTAAAAGCAGCTGAAAATCCCAGATCACACAGGAAGAAAAGGTACAAGTGCTTTGTCAAGAAATGGGTTTGATGCAGTCCTCTGTTGAGGGAGATTAGATTCACATCTTGTAGGGCTTTCCTTGACTGGCTGTCTATGGTTCACTTACACTGAAGAAGACCAGTGCATACAGCTGATAGATGTTCGTTCGGAGGAAATTTTTTGCACTAACGTATTTCTGATGATCTTATAAAATGGAGCATGAATCCTTAAAACCAGGGAGACGGGAAAATACATTCATAGAAATGTTCATTGCCAAGTAGTCTCGTGCCAATAAATGGCTCAGGACACATGTGGATAATGAAATGAAACAGAAAATTCTGAGCAACAGAGTTTTCTGGGATAGATTATTGAAGTTCCTCATTTTCTGCCAAGAGTCAACACAACAGTGGTGGTTTCACAAAACTGAAATGCCATAAAACATAAAGATTTTCCCAGTGCATAATGAGCCAAAAGAAAAAGTTCATTTATTCTTCATACCATGTACATACCATTATATAAAGATAGTGAGAAAAAGCCCAGGAAATGTTAAAGTTTTGAAATACTAGAAATATAAACCACACTTTTACTTTTCTAGGGAGTCAGATGATGAAGAGTAAATGAAAACCTAAGAAAGTCTAATGTGACAGTTCCTATCACTTATAACCAACAAAAATATTTTAACATTTAATTCCTCACTGAATCTATTTTAGTTACAGTATGTTGAAATTAAGAGTAGTTACTGCTCTGCTTCACAGAGAAAGTGCTCATAAAACAGATTACTTTTCTTACTACATGTAAAAAATTGTCATGTTAGTCTTTTTACCCCATATATTTGAAGTATTTTGTCTTTTCTCCATTCTTTTTTACAGTTAGTGCAAGTGAAGACCATTTGCTTTATTAATTCTCCTCTAATATTTTCATGGAACAAAAGCGGTACTATTCTTTTAATCCCTAAACCAACAAAAAGTCCAGAAAACATTAAAATTAAAACATATGAACTGATTGTAAGAAAATTAGGCATTTGAGAGTTTACAACAAGAACCCATTTAGAACAGGTGGAGATTTTAGGTTTTTTGCATTTCTCCAAGGTACAGAGAAAAAGTGGGGTGGAGTTTCTAGTGCTGTTCAATTCCACAAAATCCACATCACTGCTCCAGGTATGGTTTTGGCAGGAAAAAGCTGAGCTAGAAATGAAAGTTCCCCTGTCTCACTCTGGACAGTCTGAGGTACCGGGCTCAGGACTGCGCTGCCACTCAGCACCGCACTGGGAGAGCTGCAGCATGAGAGTGTCCTGCACTGGCACTGGAGAGCCCCAAGCACTGCCATGCCACACTGGGAAGCCCTGCTACAAGACTCCTGACTGCTGCTTGGCACCAGGAGAGAGACACTGCATCGGGAGAGCAGCAGTGGAGACCAAAAACCCCAGCCAGAGCAGAAACAGCTGCACCAAACACTGCCAAACTCAGGTTCCTTGGTTTTCTAAGCATGCCAGTATTTGGTAACTGACAATAAATACAGTAAAGACAGAAAACTGTTTACAAATACAAAAAATATGAGAGAGCTGATAGTACTAAATAGATAATAATTTTAGAAACTTCCATGGTTTTTGAAAAATTCAGCAACAGCTTGGGTCAGAATTGTACAGACTACCTCAATCTTCATAGAGATCCTCTTTAAAATATCTTAGGGCAAAAAGATGCTCACAATTACTAATTTGTTCTTGAAAGCTCTTGCAATAGCTATTTTGGAAATTCAGATTATAGCAAGTCAATATACAAACTGTTGCAATATAGATTAACAAATAATTAAAGAAAACATTTATAAACTACTAAATATTTATGATGCATAATTTAAGACCAAAATAATAATTCAAGGAATTTTTGCAGTTCATAAGACCAGAGAACTGAATTAATGCTTAATTTATATGATTCCTTGCATTGTTCATTTCAGCCTGGTTACTATTCTAACTAGTGAGCAGTTACCACTGTGCACTCCAAATAGTGCTGGGTTTTGGGTTTATTTTTTTCTTTTTGCCCTTTATTAAACTTAAGCATTTGAAACTCTTATTAACAAACATGAGACTTCATCTATCTCTTAGTTTTGTACTAATAATGCTTTTGATACTAATTTGATACTATTTTGTACTTTTTTTTGTACTACTAATAATTTTGATAATATCAAAATATGTTTTTTGCTACAGCCATTCAGCCTGCTCCACCATTTACCTGCTTCCTTCCCTCCAGTTCTGCACTTGTCAGACAGGCTCAGGGAATCCAGTGCAAATTATTACTTAACCATTTGAAAGCTACAGGTAGATGTGTGTTTCTTTAACAGGGAAATCAGGGTTTCAGTAGTAGTCTTCTATATGTCCCAGGGCTAAATATGTGTTCATATAAGTGGGTCTGTTTGTGTGATGTTTGCAACAAGGAGGGTTTAAAGGCTGGAAACCTGACTCTGTGCTTCTGTCTGTGTCACCCTGGTATTACTGACACTGACGAAGGAATGGTCCCCTCCTGCTTCTCCTGTTATTCTGTGAACATTTACCATCACACAGCTCTTCCGTCTTAGCTCAACTGAAATATTTCTGTTTCCAGGACTCAAGGCAATTCAGGCATGTGCAAGCTTTGGTTTTAGTTTTCGAAATAGGCATGTCAAGATTATTATTTTTCTTCTTTTTTTGTAACCAATAGAAGATTTTTATACTTTTTTTTCCCCCCTACAAAAATAGCAGCCATGCAACCTTTTTTTTATTTATTGTCACATGGATTTGTGACACAATACATGTATAATTTACATGTTTGTAATGACTTTTTATAAACTTTAAAGATTAAATATTTTTTCTTCTGTAGGTCACTCACTTTTCTCACAGACTTGTTTCACAGATAAACTAGTACAAACAGTATTTTGACAAGAACAATCTTGGGCAACTACGCATTAGGAACTTTAGAGTATCTGCTTGAAGAGGTAAGCAATATAGTAATACAGGAAAGCAGAAATATTTAATGTAATCAGTTCTCATGAAAGCAAATGATCTGAGATCTAGTACTGCCTTAAGGAACAAAATTTTTTATAATGCAGCTTCTTGTGCTTTTTGTGTGGAGAATGGCATTATAAGTAGCAGGCCAAGGCTTTACTATGCTTTATCAATTTGCGATCAAAGAAGATACCTTTTCTAACATGTCTTGTTAGCCTAAAAAAGGGGGCACATTATGAGCCACTCTTTCCTATTCCTCCAAGATGGGTCACATTTAAAAAGAACAGTGAAAACCCAACATATAGCAGAGGTTAAAGCAGAGAACTGACAGATATGAGACCATGAAAATTGCAAGCTGATACATCTGAAGCAAGAAGGGGGAAAGGATTTTTTTTATAATCCTTGAAAGCCTAACCGTGGAGCAATAGCTTACAAGACTCTTGATTTTGCCAGTCGTAGATGCAGAACATTAGTGCTCCTAGAACATCAAGCTGATGTGTAGCAGGCCTCCAGTTTTGCAGCAGTCTTCTTGAAGATGCTGTATACAATCTTTTAGTCAGCCTTGCTTTTACTCCATGTAAATCTCTAATGAATACTAAGTTTTTCCTTGAAGACATAATTCATCATTTCTGTACTTTACTGCAATGACTACACAATCCCAGCCTCATGGGCTTTGATAAAAACGACCAAGGGAAAGTTGGGTGAAGGAGAAAGTGGAGCTTCAGATACAGACTGTTATAAATCATGGATAAAACTAGGGCTGTACTACTCATTACAAATGCTTCTTGAAACCAGTAATAAAATAATCTTCTTTAAGGAAATGAGAATAAAAAAGAAGGGCAGATGTCATTTTCAGGAAAATAATTGATTGATGAGATGACAGAAGAGAAACAGGAAAAAACAACATCTACAGGAAATCAACTGTTAATAAATATCAAAAACTGCAGTCAAGTGACAAGATAAGCTGCAGCATATGTTCCTTCAGCTACAAAATGGAAATCATTTTCTATAGAAGAGATGCTGATAAGCCTGCCTCCTCCCCAAAAGGCAATCATTTTACATTTTATATTATTTGAAAAGAGCCTGATTATTTTCCTTTGAATGAAAAGAGATGATTCACATTTACCTGTCAACAGAATTTTCAATTCATCTGTTTCGCCTGCATATTTAAACGCATGTGACCCAACCACAGCATTCTAGGGGGGAATTTTAGTGAGATGTAAATAAATAATAATCCATAGCCACAAATATTGCTTTACCTTCATCCTATTCAAATTACTGAAAATTAAAACCCCAAGAGTTTATTAAATATGTCTTTTTTTTTCCCCCAGTAACAGATAACATTTATGTGCAGTATTCTTAACAAGGTTAGATAGGTACCCCCCCAAAAATAACACCCTATGGAAGGCAACATACGAAAACAATTGGGATGTCATTTGAAGTCCAGATTTAAAAGGAAACGTTTTGTCTGAGATATGTTTTGCAGTTCTCTAAACAAGGTTGGTGCAGCAGTGCCTGCATAGACTCTGACAGGAGGCAAAGAGAACAAGTGGAGACAGTGAAGAATCTAATGGGCATCCGGTTTTCATTACCAATGGATGAGTGTTCAAACCTCTCTTTTATTAAGCAGGAAAGCTGGAAAGTGGAGTCTGATTAGGAGTTGAAAGGTTTGTGAAATGCTAATATCTTGACAATATTTCAATGATCCTTCTCATGACTTCCTGATGCTACTGCTTCTTGTCATATTTTAAGTCTACTAAGAACAGACAGAGATAACAAATGCAAATGGGGGGCTGGATTTCTTTTGTTCTGAAAGTGCCTTTAAGTCAGTAACTGAAAGACAAGGGGATTCACTTTTTCCCAACACATGGGTCAAAAATAAAAACACACCTTCTGTAGAAGGCTGAAAATCCCCCAAAAACAGCCTTAGAAAGGACAGAACTGATTCCAGTGATTAGGCTTTACAAAACAGTTTTTTAAAGAAGGATTCCTCTGCCTTTATCAGTGGTGTACCAGTGAGGGTACTGTATCAGCAGTGCTATCTTTCTGCAAGGAGGTCTTGGTAGAGCACTTCCTTAGTGGAAAACTCACTCCTTGCCCTACTTGCCGGAAATTCACACCCTTTCACTTTCCTCTTTCACCAGTGCTGCCCCAGGCAGCTGGAGGGCTCCTCTGCAGACTCATGCCATCCAAACTCTGCCTAATTCACACTGCATCTAGAACTTTCCTAGTGAACATGGAGGTACTTGACTTTGGGATCTGTCAAGAGAAAGTACAATTTACACCTGACATAATTTGAGTGGAACAAAATACCTTTCAGTTTCCTTCTGTTTGAGCCAAGAGAAGATCACAACTTACATAGAAAACCACATTGGACAACAAGGATTAGAATAAGATAGTAACTCATGAGCCCGAGTCTGAAGAAACTTGTCCTTTTTCCAGATGTGATTAATTCCTATAACAAGAAATAATGAAACACAGAGCCTGAGTGATTTTGCTTACTGAAGCTAGGTGATGCCTTAGGTTCTAGCTTTTATATTTTTAAATCCTGTACTGCCTACTGTGTAACTCTGAGGTTTCTTGTAGCCTGTTAGCTGCTGCTCTCTTATGCCAGACAGACATAAAAAAGCCTCTCCAAGCGTGTTATTCAAGGACACTTAAGCTGTCCTAGGCCCAAAAGGTGTAAACCAGGGCCTCTGGAAAGGTGGAGAAATTGAAGAAGTTTCATCATTAGCTAAAGTTTTAATTGGCAATTTTATGCTGACATGCAAATGAACGACACCTATAAAAGTGTGAAGAACTCGTGACTTGTCGTCCATCTTGGGGTCCATCTTTGATGTAGCCTTTGGCTCCCCAGGGTGTACCTTTGAAGGCCTTTCAAATAAATATCCACCTTTATTCCCTTACTCCTGTCTAGTCTCTGTTTCTAGGTACCCACCCAAGGCATCATAGGCACCTGGACTGAACAGACTTGCAAAGAAGTGACTTTCTGCATAACACTGAAATTAGTCCTGATATAAACAGTAATTTAGAGCTGCCAGTATTAACAAGCCCATAGCAAATAAATAACATACTTATTAAGTAATTATACAACATCTACTTCTCCTTGAAGAGCCTTAGAAAGAAAGTTACCTAAAATACAAAATAGCAACCTTTTTGTAGTCAGATTTATGTCAGGTTCCAAAGATGATATTTTTTATTCATGGACACTGTCTCTAGAATGATATAAAGACAAATAAAAAAAAAAAAAAGTCCTTTCCTAAACATAAAAAGCTTTTTGGATATTGACAATATAAGAACTACTTAACATATCAGGGAATTTTAAAGTACTTAAGCATAATTCCATGTGGCATTATTTTCGGAAGAAAAAAAAAAAGAATCTAGGTAAGTATGACGAATGTTAAATATTTTTCAAAGTTGGTATAGAAATGTTCCTTGCCAATGGAAAGTGTTAAGCAGGAGCAGATGCTGAATTTCAAGTGTTTGTAGCTAGCATCTCATTGTGATCACAAATAGTTGTGCAGGTTAGTTGTGTGAGAAAGTCAGCAGAGCAACTGTAGAATCAGCTACCTGATGTTTTATTTAAATTCTACAAAACTCTGAAACATCGCCATTCCCCATCTTACATCCATCTTTGTTCTACAAGTTTCAACTCTTGAAACAAAATTCATAATTATGCTAACTGAGACTTTCTTTCCTGGCATAGGGTGTTTGAAGTACTTTTAGCAGTGATTTTCTGATTGAATCTGCAACTTGTACCACTATGACTCCACGTTTTCACTCTGCTCTGTGTGTGACAATTTTGTCCCCATTGAGATGACCCACAATCACTAATACAATGCTTTAAAACAGGTTAATTGAATAGGGAAGTCATCATTGTAATTATTCCAGATGATACCAGCACTACAGGGCTTTTCAAGTGAATTTAATTTCAGAAATATAAAGACACTGTTTTATCACTCCATTCATAAAATATTAAGGTTTTGTACCCCATGGCAAGAAGTTCTGTAAGTCCGCCTTCAGGCACATTTCTCAAATGTACATATAGAATATAAACAGCCACAACATAGCAAGAAAGCTCTGGTGTACATTCTCACTGGAAAATAGCCTCTCTACACAGTGTACCAAGTTAGATTTCAGGATGAAAAAAATAATGGACCCACACACTATGCCTGTGCTGTGTTCAATTGCATCAATTTTCCACCAAGGAAGGAGAAGTAAAATCAGAGAAAAGAAGATACTCTCTGTGGATGGAAAGCTTTTCTAACCTTAGTCAAAATCACAGTACAGTGATGAGTTCTGGCCTTGTTCTATCTAAATGCAAAGAGAACAAAAAAATTCTTTCAAACTTGGATTCTCCTAGTGCTCTGACTAGTCCCAGGGTTGCTCTCTGCGAGCTTTGCAGTTCTCTATGCAAGTTTTCTCTATTCAAATTCTATAGCACTTGTCTCAAATAAAAGCTAATTGATCTAAATGTCTCTTTAAATTCATGTGTGACCCAAGACAAAACACTTTTCTTTCCTGTACCTGCATGCCGACTCTCAGGAACACAGTGGACAGGAAAAAAAATCCCAGCTTCTTCATTCTGTGTGTTCTGCTTCAACAGTTGCCCTGCTTGAACAGGAAGAGATGACATCTCACATTTCTGCCTATTTTTACTTCTGCTACTTAAAAAGGAAGAAAATCAAATGTTGCTGCTCTACATGACTGTATAGCAATGTGCAGCTGACTCAACTAAGCAATGCACAATGGAATTGCATCTAATTTTGCATTTTCACATAGTAGTAACAGATACTCTGAATGTTCTGATTTTCTTCTCAGCTTCCAGGTACTGCAAGCCTCAGAACCTTAATGGTTGCATTAATGGTTGTTGAACTTTACTTAAAAGTAACATCCAAGACCCTCAGCAAGCAGAGGGAAGAGTTTGTGCACCAGTTTTTGGTTTGGGCTCTGCTTCTGGGATAATCTAGAAATTTCTCTAGGAACCTTCGGCTGCCTTGAAAGGGTCACTGGGACAGTTTCGCTCTGGGCAAGCTCTAGCATTCATTTCTGACAACTCTTCTCTGCTCCTCCCAATAAAAGTGCACTTCAGATTTGGTTTGCAGCCAGCTCTTGCCAAGGGAGGAACCAGATGGTTTCTGGCTGGTGCCGGGTAGGGACGCATGCATTGGTGTAGTCTGGTGCCACAAGCAGAGTTACAGAACTATAGAATATCCTGAACTGGAAGGGACCCACAAGCATCATCAAAGTCCAACTCCTGGCCCCACACAAGACAATTCCAAGAATAATACCATGTGCCTGAGAGCATTATACAAACACTCCTTGAACTCTGCCAGGCTGGTGCTGTGACCCCTTCCCTGCTTGTGAGGTGATAATCCTCATCCTGTAATGGGCGGATGTAACTTCTGCAATCCCTTTCACCACTAATGTATTTAAACCCTCTCTTTCTATTGTTCCCCACAGTTCTGGCCATCTTCAACACCAAGAGATTTGGTCACATGATTTTTCTCCCTACAGAGGTCAACAGCATCTCTGTATTCTTCTCACATCACCTGACTTTTCTTTTACTGGGCATACACCTTCCTTTTTGCCTTGTCTTCAAAAGGAGATTCCTGCTTAGCCAAGCCAGCCTTCTGCCTTGTCTGCTTGAATTCCAATGTTTTGGAATTGCCTGATCCCGTGACCTTTGGAGGTGGAGCTTAAATAGTGACCAGAACTGATGGACACCAGCACATCCAAAAGCATTTTCCCAGGGGACTTTACCCATTGGTTCCCCGACCAGCCTGAATTCTGCTGTCCTCATGTCCAGAACAGAGGTTTTTCTGTCACTTTTGCTCCTGTCAACAGAGATTCTACACTAGATTGCCCTGTGGTCGCTGTGGCTAAGATAGCCACCAATCACTACATCACTCATGAAAACCTCTCTGTTAACAAGCAACAAATCAAGAAGGGCATCTTTCGTAGTCAGCTGCCTTAGTACCTGTACCATGAAGTTGTCTTCCCACTGGGTGTGTGAAGAAGGTCTGTTGACCTCTGGATGTAACAGGTCCATATTAAGTAACAACGGGGATGTGCCCCAGGTCATGACTTTGAGACTCTTTCTGAGGGTCAAGGACTTAAGGGAAGACAGGAGCCACCTGCTAAGATGGGACAAGAGCACTCTTTCCTAAAGACTGGACAATGTGGTGAGGAAAGGTTTAGACTGGTGAGACAAGGGAGGGAGTTTATGACCCAAAGTCAAATGCAAACAAGAGCAGAGGGGTTGGATGGCAAAGAGGGCAGGATGGTGGGAACAAAGGAGGCCTCAGGACTGATGAAACAGGGCAAAGGGACACTTAACTCAAGTGCACCTACATAAATGCTTTCAGCCTGGGAAACAAAGTAGGAGGTTCTAGAAATGCATGTGCAACCACAAAACACTGGCAAAGTTGCAGTGGCAGATGTGATGGCTTAGCTTGCACAGCCAGAGTCAGCAATGGGTAGATACGAGCTCTTCAGGAAAGATAGGAGGTGAAGATAAGGATAAGAGCTGTCTTGACCTAAACTGACAGCTGAGATGTGTGCAGCTCAGCTATAGCAGGCCTGCTGAGAGTTTAGGATCCAGGCTTTGATGATAGGTCTGCCACACTCTACTGTGGCAGGAATGTACTACCGGCCATTCATCAGGGTGGCAATGTGGACAACGTCTTCCTGAAATAACTGTGTCACAAACACTCATTCTCACATAGGCTTTATGCCCCCTGACATCAGGTCAAAGGGCAAATAACTGGACACAAGCAGTCAAGATTTCCGAAGAGTACTGGGCATAACCTTGTGAAAAAACACTACGTGAATCCACCAGGGGAGATGAACAGTTGGATCTGCTATCCTCTCATATGGAGGAAAAGGCTGGACACGTGACAATCAATTCTATCTTAGCTGTAGTGGTCATATTACTAGAGAGTGCAAGAGCTGGAAGTGAACGAAGAAACAGTAACAAAGCATAGGGCTTCAAATAAGCAGATTTTGGCTCTTCTGGCTCATTACCAAAGTAGATTTTGGCAGATGTGGTAAATAGGCATCCATATTTGGTAAAAGGGTAGATAGCACTGAAAAACAAAGCCACTTAGAAAAGCCGGCAGGCCTTTAAGGACAGCATCAAGTGTGAGAACATCCACCATGGTACCTAGAGAGACAAGCAGACATACCGGAAGCTAGGCTGGCTAAGCAGGGAACTCATGCCAAAGCTCCAAGGCAAAAAGACAGCACAAAGGAGCGGGAAGAAGGAATAGGCTAGAAAGGAGGAGCTTGGAAACACTATGCAGATATGAAGGCTTGGTGCTAGGAAGACTAAAGTCCAACTAGGTTGAGAAATGTCACAGTAACATCAAGGCCAATAAGAAATTCTACAACTGCAGAAAAGGTCTGAACAAGGAAGTGCTGAATGGGAGAGGTGATTTAGTGACAGGAGACAGATTTGAGGCTGAGGTGTTCTGTGCCTTCTTTCCTTCTTTTGGTCAGACTTAACCAGCAGGGTTTCCCAAGCCTCCATGCTTAATTAGAAGTGTTCAAAGTGGGGAATGGCTAGCAGTGGATGAGGCTGCTTTGGGGATTACTTGAGAGAATTTCACAGATCTGTTTGATCTGCGTCTGATAATCTGTAACCCAAAATGTATTGCATTCCACATCCATCTGTGCCCAAAAATTGTTACTGTCTCTTGTAGACCCTGTGCCCAGAAATGAATCACAGGGGCAGCAGGTGCTGGTCTTTTTAAAGTCAGGTTGCACAAGCAGAGCTGTCTCTTCCCTCTTGGCTCTACTGGCAACTCTACGAACCAAGAAGCTGCATTTCGCAATCAAAAATTGCTGCAGAGTGAATTTTGCAACACCTATTGATGGCACAGAGTCTGAGTCAGAGCCAGTCTGGGGTCAGGCCGCTACATATCAGTGCTCGAGAGTCCATTTTTTTCCCTCCACTTTGCAGCAAGGACCCAAGGCAGCAACACCAACAGCAGTGGAGTCCAGCAGGTGGCAGGAGGCAGCAGTGAGCAGCAGCTCTGACCTCACACAGGCTGGGAATTCCCATATGCCACTAGAAATGCTTTTTAAGATCCTGCCTTCCTGGTTTTTTTGTCCCAAGGGGAAGGTTGAGCTGAGGTGGGTTTCTCCACCATTTCTCTTTTGTCTCCCTACACACGGTCGTCTGTGGAGGGCACCATCTTGGGGAAATGTTACTCTGCCATTTTGAGGTTCTCTTTGTTCCTGGGGAGTCACTGAGATTTCAGCAACTTTGCAAGTAGTGACTATTACTGTTATTTTTTGCCTGTTGCTATTTCATGTTTTTAGTTAACTGTCATTTTTTAAAAATTACATTTACTTGTATTCATTTCTTCTTGTTGGTGGAAAGGGCTGGTTAAACTGGGGGTTAAACTGGTTAAATTGGTTAAAAGGGGGGTAACTCATTTTAGGGTGTCCACCCCTTAAACTTGTCTCCCACCAAGACAACCTTTTAAGACACAACTGAGGTGGTATCTTTGGCTAGGCCATTCTCTGTCACCTCTTTTAAGTCAAGGAGATGGGAGTAGGATCTCCAATGACTCTACAAATGCAAATACTGCATGCAATTGCACGAAGTTCAAAGGGAACAAGTGGAGAATTGTAGATTTCACTTTTGGGACCACATTTTGGGACTTAAAAAGGACAAGATGGATTCAATACGGATTTTTATCTCACTGGTGATACAATGACTGGATACAATGACTGGTGGTACAGTATCACTCTGGTGATACAATGACTGGATCTGTGGACATAGATGTCATTTTCCTTGACTGCAGCAAGTTAGATAGAAGTTCGGAGATCAGAACCTGGATACGATGACAACCAGTAAACAACCAGTTGGATGGTAGGGCTCACAGGGACACTGTTAACTGGGCTGTACTCTGCCTGGAGGCTGTCAGTAAGTGGTGTAGTGCAGGGTCTACCCTGGGACTTGTTCTGTTAAGCATCTTTCTCAGTAACCTGGAGGAGAGAATGCAGAGCACACTCATTAGGTTTGCTGATGACAGCAAGGGGGAAACATTTGACACACTTCAGGACCAGGCTGCCTTCTGTTGACCTAGATAGATGGAAGGAAGGTACTGCAAGTGAAATTCTGCTCAGAGGCTGAGCCCTAAAACCAAAGCCCTGCAGCAACAGCCCTGTAGGGATGAGGAACAGTTTTGTGGAGATGTACCTTGCTGGACAGCGAGCTGGGCTCCTATCCACAGCCAACAGGGATAGCATCATCTGAGGTGGTGTGAGCTGGGGTACAGCACAGAAGAATCAACCTTTAGTCAGTGCTCGCTGTATCACATGTAGATACAGTGTATATTTTTGGGCTCCGATGCAAGAAAAATATAGATAAACCAGAATTAAATCAGCAGAAGCCACCAAGGTTGGGACAGAAGCCCTAGCCATGTAAGCAGAGGCTGCAGTGCTGGGCCTTTCTGTTGGGAAAAGGGACAGTTCTGGGGGTGCCCAGTGGCATCCCGACTATCGCTGAAAGGGGGTAGAGGAGATGCAGATGGGCTCTCCACAGTGGTGCATGCAAAGAGGGTGAAAGGCAGTGATACAAGTTGGAGTCCTGCTCAGGCTGGAGATAAGGAGCAGATTTTAGCCAGAAGCTCAAGGAGGCTGGAATGCCTCTGACTTTGGGGAGTTTCATGCCCCAGCTGGATGAAGCCTCAAGCATCTTGGTCTGACCCCAGAACTGGCTCTTCTCTGGACGAGAGTTGGACTAGGGACCTGTGTCTCTTCTAGCTTGATTTACAATAAAATCTGAAGGTATCAAGCATCAAAAAATAGTCACATTTATTCAACTGAAGCTGAAACTTCAATTGTTAAAATAGGAGAATACTTTTACCTCCTCAAAGATGTTATTTTTTCCAGGGAACGTGTCCAATAATAATCTAACTGAAAACAGCAATATTTGCTTATGAGATTTCTAGTTGAGATTGTATTATCAATAGAAAAAATCTGGAAATTAAATGCTGCAGGAATTTATGTTTTCTTTAGCCTAATGCTTGAGCATGGATATCCAGTGGATTTGTCCTGTTTCTATTTATCTCCTTATCAATAGGAAGTGAAAGAATGCATACTTTCCTCAGACAGGCTGTATTGCAGAGGCCAGATGTGTGTAAAAGCTGGTTAAACTTGTACAATGCCAGTATTCAGTCTTTTAAGGTACAACATGGTCACTGTTTTTTCAAAATGTGAGGACATTTTCAAGGCTGTGAGGTTCCAGCTGCTGAGTGACAAAGATAATGACAAAAGCTTTTCCCAAATGAAAGCCAGGAGCAGCAAGCAGTTACTGTACATGCATTTAATAACCTGACTCAAGGCATTTAACATTCCCGTAGGACTTCCTGGGGTTAGTAGCAATCTATCCTTTCTTTCACTTGATTTGGGAGTAGTAGTAGCAGACAGTCAAAGCCTAATAGTTGTGCAGTTCATGAGGTCATATTTTCAAAAGTTATTTCGGTAATTAAACAAGCAGATAAATAAATATCTAATGCAATTTTCAGCATGCCGATATGCTAGGCACAGAAGTCAAGCACCTTAGCAGACAAAATAGCTTCAAATAGCTTAGGATCATGGAAGGAACACAAGTACTCTAACACTGTCCTTTCTGTAAGTGAATTCCTGATACCTGAAGACAGGAATGAAATCCTGTGTCTGTGTATAGCTATAGTCCTGTCATGGTTTAGGAATGGCACTATCCAATTTAGTGCCCCCTACCCACAAGACTATCCCAAACCAGACACCTCTCACTTGCTCCCCTTGCTTTCTCCCCCCACTTCCTGCTCTGTGGATGGTGTTGGGAACTGGAGACACAAAATGTTAAAATCACACATTAAGAACAATTTACTAGAAACGACAACAATAAAATGAACAGTAACAGCAACAATATTAAAAATAGAAGTATACAAAAAGAGAGAATGATTCACATGCAAAAATACTCATTGCAGAGCTTGACCCAACCTGACTGCTGCCACATTTTCCTGACTGGAGAAGACATACCTCCTACCCCAGAAGTGAGCGAGAGAGTCCCTTTCCCTCACCCTTGCCAATGACATCAGATGATCTCGAACAATATTAGGGTCCTGGCTGTGCCCACACTGCCCCAGGCTCCGCCCTATTATGGCTACTGCAGAAGGTGCAGCTGTTGTTGTCTGAAACAAGGACAAGTACTCTCCCCCAAGCCTGATGGAATCTGATGTCTCAGTGACTTCCCAGACAGCCAGTGCTCCAGCTGATTCAGTTCTTAACTCCAGTAACCTCTCTATAATATCTATCAAGCTTTTCTTCTAATGTCTTTGCAAATCACAACCTAATTCTTTTTGGCTGGTGCAGTATTTTGTGGTAGCCTGCTTATAACTGGGTGCACACACAGTGGCTAAAGAGAAAATCAGGATCATCAACAGTTTCACAAAGGCTGCTGCAGTGTGAAAGATACATATTCAAGGCAAAATTGAACATGGATTTTTAAGACATAAATTTAGACCTAAATGTTTAAATCATATTTATTTCACATTTTAAACAAATTTAAATCTAAATAATTATACTCATATATATAAAAAAAAAATTATTTTTGATTGACTGGCAGTGTTAAAAGCAATTAAACAAATACTGATTTGTACTTCAAATTTAGATCTGTAGGATGTATATGGGTGTCCTTTGCTCATTGTTGTGTCAAAAAAAAGATATTGAAAGCAGTATTTCCTGAAACTACACTTTANCTAAATAATATAATTATAATATATAAAAAAAAAAAAAAATTATTTTTGATTGACTGGCAGTGTTAAAAGCAATTAAACAAATACTGATTTGTACTTCAAATTTAGATCTGTAGGATGTATATGGGTGTCCTTTGCTCATTGTTGTGTCAAAAAAAAGATATTGAAAGCAGTATTTCCTGAAACTACACTTTAGTAACTCCTTTAATTCATGGCTTGCTTCTGTGTTGTCATTTAATAAAGTACTGAGTGAAAAGTGGAATGGTGACACTAAGAATAGAGGAGGGGTCTTTTCATAGAAACTTTCCCACTCTGTTCTCCACTGGGATGCAAATTCCTCCAGGCAGCAACAGGCATGTACTATACCAGTGGAGAATTGAGATTCGTGTATCTGCTCATTTTTCATTTTTAGTGCTTGTATGTCTGCAAGAGACAAATTGTTATGGTTTTGCAGGCTGGAAAGAAGTTCAACCCTCAATTTATCTCATTCATACATGGTAGCTAAGCAGATTATACAGCGATTAAAAAGTGCTATAGTTCAATAGCACCCTATTTTTCAATACAGAGTGCCATGTATCCTAGCTCTTATACCATATGCACACTGATTTAAAATATTTGGAAAGTTAAAACTTTTAGAAATAGTAGCAGTTTGTTACAGGAAATAAAGGAAAACATAGGGTGATCTTATAATTGAAATATTTTATCCTGGAAAGACCACTGATAGCATTGAAACATCATTGCTGTGAGGAAATCTGCCTTCCCATCACTCTGCCATGCATATAGCAATAAAATGAAAGATGGAGTCGTGTTTATTGCAGAAAACAGCAAATAGCAAAGACCAAATGTGGCCAGGAGAGATAGGAAATAGGAATGATTTTATAGAGAGCATGGTGCCAATGTCTAAAATTGTTTTCATTTTGAAATGCATTAGACTGGACACAGAAGTAAAATCTATTTCTTAACTAGTGAGTCCAGAGGAGAGTCATAAAGATCAGAGAACAGGAGCACCTCTGATGAAGCCAGCCTGAAAGCATTTGGGTTGCTCAGCTGGAGAAAACTCAGAGGAGGCCTTATAGAAGTGTTCCAGTATATAAAGGGACCCAGAGAAAGGCTGTAGAAGGGCATTTTACAAGGGCATGTAGTAATGGGGAATGGCTTTCAGTTGAAAGAGGGCACAATAAGATTCGATATTAGGGAGAAATTCTCTGCTTTGAGGGTGGTGAAGTGCTAAAACAGGTTATCCAGAGAAGCTCTAGATGCCCCATCCCTGGAAGTAGTTAAGGTCAGGCTGGATGGAGCTTTAAGCAATCTATCGAGTGGAACATGTCCCTGTCCATGGCACAGGGCTTGGAACTAGATGATGTTTAAGCATCAGCAGTATTCTATGTCCATTAAGAGCTATGTAAGAAGAAGCAAAAGTATGTGTTCTGAGCGTAGAAATTGGAGCACTGATGGGACTGTGGCAGTTTGACTTGATGTTTACAAAACCAGAAGGAAAGTTAAGAGAAAAATTGTGTTGGAGGTATGTGTCCTGTACTACCAAAGCTGAAAAAGATGCTGATTAAGCAAAACATACAAGGTAGTGTTTCTTAAGTCAACAAGTGCAGCCCAAAGAATGCATTAATTATGGCATTTACATGCATTTAGAACCATGAAAATGGAGCAAACTGTAGACTGAGGATTAGTACATTGATAAGTAGAGTGCAGAGACTAAGGGCATTAGGCAACTGGCAGATTTTCAGTGCCTTTTTTTATTTTTTCACTTTTTTTGGGTTATGATTTATTTCAGCAAAGCTCTTCTTAAGAAGGCCTTCAAATTTAATTAGTGTTCTACAAAATGATGGTGATAATCTATAGAAAACTAATACCATTTAGAGATTAATACTGCTGTGTTACTTAGGTTCTTCAAGTAAAACAAAGCAATTACACATTTAGACAATTTGGCACTTCATTGTGTAGGATTATTCAGAGGGCTGTATTTTATAGCTAGTCTTGCTCTCACCCATTAAGACATCTTAAGTACATTTCAGCACTTGATGAGGAGTAGGAGTAAAATATAACTAACCAGATGTATGGTCTTTACTCTTAAAGAAACAAAAATTAATATTTGTAAGGGCTTCATTATTTACATAATGTTGCTAACTTTGATGAATAGAAGCAAATTTTTGACTTACGTATTTTGCTTTAGATGTTACAAAGGTACATAAATACTTAAAAAAAATACAAAGTACTAGAAAAAGTACACCACACATTGTGTGTAATGATTTTAAAGTGTGTGGTTTAAATGAAAAAATAAGTTTCAATAGATGGCACCAACAACTTACAGCAATAGCTCTTTAAGAAATGCCTTTTACTATAAATAACAATTATTCAGTAGACAATGACCTGTTTAAATAGGACACTCCTGACAAACTGCATATAATTTTCAGCATAAACATACACATACATATACATGTGCTCTAATGTTTCCTGTGAATATTAATTTCTAGTATGTGTTATCTCCCTATATTTTTTAACTGTAGGAGAACAGTTACTATGGTACTGTTGCTCTCTGAAGTCATACCCTAGGTTTCAGACCACTCACTTCAAAGAAGGAGACAGTCTATCATCCTCCCAGAGGTTCTCGTTTCTATGAAGAACTTCAAGGGAAGTAGCTTCATAACCCAGTAAAAGGAAGTTAAGTCTGTTAAAGTTGAAGAAACGGCAATATTTACTACAATAAGATTTTCGGTTCATTCATTGATATTTAGAATGGGCAGCAAGAAATAAAAGGTGTGTATTTTCTTCACAATGTTATGGATTTGAAAAATAGGCTTTTAAAAATGTCTGAAAACAGTGCTTCCTTTCTAGGCAAGATGCAATTGAAAAATAGTGGGGACATCATTAGAAAAACATCTCTGGAGGGTGCTAGACTATCACCTGGCCCAGTAATGTCTAAATAGATATAGGTGAAGTATAAAGATAATTTCATGCTAGACTTCAGCCAAAGAATCTTCAAAATTAACTGCATCTTATTCTGCAAGGAAAAGACTCTTAAAGAGCATCTTATTTTCTTATTTACTTTTGTAACAAAGCTTTACTGAAGAGGATAGGGCATATAATATGACCTAACAGTCTTGGTTTTATTCTAAAGACCAAGCAAGCTGCTGTAGCACAAACCATAAAATTAATAGTGTTTTTGCAAATAGATGCAATACAGTTATTGAAAGACACAAATTAATTTGGAGTCGTTTTCTATATCTCTGAGGATGGTAATTTAGTCTAATGGGAATTTAATAACTCATATTTAACACATTACTAATCTGCTGTTTTGCTTACAGTAAACAAGAATTACTGAGATTATAAATCACTTATTTAAAAGGAAATCTTGAACTCTATGGAAAACCTGTTTTAGACGAAAAAATGCAGGTAGAAGCAGTTAGTCTTGTTGTTTTCAAATGAGTTTCAGTTTTTGTTTTCATATCCTGTACATAAGTAAACATGGTTAATTAAGGCATCCTCCCCCCCTGTCTGTCATACCACATCTGTAAAAACTAGATTACTGCATTTAGTCATAGCTCTGAGCTAGGTCCAGCACAGTGCAGCGCTGCATCAAGAGGCAATTTAGACAATTTTTGGGAGGCATCTGTACAAGAGAGTGTGCTGTATCTCTTGAAAGTGAGAAAAAAACACTCGGGGAACTGTAAAATCCTACATTTTTCTGATTCCTGTATCCCCCTTGTGTTTTTTAGGTTAAGAGTCCCAGTGCATGAGTCTCAAATCAAACTACTGTCAGTAAGTGGCAGCCCACTGATTGACCAGGGGAACTTCTCCTGCCCACCTTGGTAAGATATTAGAGAAGACCACAGTCTGCCCTTATATGAGAAAAAGACATTATTCTTAACATGCATGGAAGTATACATGACACCTGCATAAATGAGAGTTGTCTGTATGGTAAAGAATTGATGTTTAGATTTCACCTGCAGGCATCCTAATTTTTACTTTGCATAACAAATACGTAACTATAAAATTGAGAAGTTCAGACAGGTTAGTATAGTTACTTATATGTTAATTCACTGCTTTGTGCAGCAAGTCAGAAGTTTGGAAGATTTTCTCATGAACTTTCTCAATATCATGCTAATACAGAATCATGTCAGACTGAGGTATTTGCAGAATCACAGCATTTGATTAATTATTTTTCTTTTTTTTTCATTATTTAGGTTTTTCAATACTAATAGTTTAATTGTCAGTTCTTTAATACCTTGTTTGCAAATGCAAATTTAGTAACTGAAGGAAGAGTCATTCATTAATGTATTGCTATTTTATTTTCTCTGGGCAAAATTTTAGGCACAGCATTTAGGCATTTTGCTGAGTAGGAGTATGAATAGGAGTATGCCATTATTGAGAAATTGGGCATAACTATAATTTAAGACTTTTCTTTCTTTTGGGTGGGACATATTTGAAGAGCTATGTACATCTCTGCTTTGGGAGATTGACAACAGGGAGTCTACATCATGGAAAGAACCTGTGAAGGGCCCACTGGAAGGCTGGGAGTCTGAACACAACTTGTGAGATATATCTTTGTTATTCGTATTCATACAGAGATACATGGTCCAGCTTAAAATTTACTGTACCAAATATAATGTCTGCTTATTCAAAAGCAACATCTGTCCTAAAGGATAAGACAGGGCCCAGCATGCTGATAACTTCTTGACCAGAAGGCAATGGCTTAAAGCTGTTTTGAACTTCACAGTTTGGACTGATTTTATTGAATCTACATCTGTAATGGTATAATCCACCTTGGATATAATAATAATGCCTTAAAGAATGGGTTACGGATTTTTTAAAACTCAAGAAACTGAAGTAAAGCTAAATGAACTATCAGCTTCTTCTATTTAAACAATTGTGTGCTTTAATAGAACAACAGCTTAACTAGCTAACAAACCACTCTTTCATAAGGAGCAAATGCTATGAAAGGCCATTAAAGTGAAGTCTAATTACGGTTCGAAGGGACAAACAGGAAGTGTGAAAGTGATCAGAACTGAGAACATCAAACATGCACTACTCTTTTTTTTATGATTTCATATCATCTCTCTGTCTACTGAACAGTCCAAAATAAGATTCTATGATATGGGTTACTTTGTCAGATAAGCAGTGCTAGGTTAATATATTCTTGACTACTGAAAATAAAAATCAGATATACTTTGAATTCTGTAAATTGATAACAATAAATACACAGTTTTTCAAGCTCAGATATCAGTACCAAGATAAAAAAAAAAGCAGAGATAATTCAGGAGCAGGTCATACACCTTATTAGCAGCTTTTTTTAGGCTTAAAAATATAATCTGAAAATGTATTTCTTCTGTGAGATTTCTGTGTATGTTTGCAGTGTGAACTTCTGAAGTGCATCTGCACAGGAGAATTCTTAGAACTTGAGCTCTGAAGCAGCTAATCCTTTTATAATTCTTACCTAGAGCTACTTTATGGATGATGAATAACAGAATGACAAAAAACCACACAGATGTATAAAGAAATGTTTATCATCTACTAAAAAAATAATAGTTGAAATTGACGGTGGCTGAGAACTCTAATTTGCAACATAACTGGATTTGTGGGCACCCTGCTAAGGAGAACAGTTTCAGATATTCCCGTTAGTTGCTGATGGACGTCATGCTTGCTCCAGCTGTCAGGAACACAGCTGTTCTGTTTCCCTTTGAGTGATCAGTGCTGCTGATGCCCTGCAGCCAGCATGTTCTTTGATAAGGTCCAATGGAGAACTGTGAACGAGTTGAACGCTGGGCTTCTAACAGCAAAATGCAAAAACAAATTTCACAACAAATTGCATTTTCACTGCTGCCTGATGTCACCCAATTAGAATGGGTTGAATTTGTTCTGGTACAGTGGCTTGGAAGAATCACAGTGGAACAGTTTTTTTCTTAGGATGTTAAAGCAATTTCAGTGAAAGGTTGTTTTCTGTTAAAGAAGATATTATCATAATATTCTATGTAACTTATTAAAGCCATCTAAAATAAAGGAATTAGATCCAAAGGGCTGCATTTTGTAGCTTCAGTTTGAAAGATATGTAGTCTTGATCTGATTGCATTGGTAGGAAGAGCAATACTGATAACAAATCATTAAAAAAGTCTCTATATTTTCCTTCATAGTTATGTGGAAAGTTGTTTCTTTTCCTACTGCTTCAGAAATGCATGCAGGTGAAATGCATCTACTCATGTTGATACAGATAAATATATAATGCTCAGAACAATTTCCGAATGGGTTTTCTAAGTGGGTGGAAGTAATGAAGAAACCTTGATGTCAAATAAAGTAGTAATCTAGGTGTGTACAGGATATTTAAGAACTATGCAAACCATTAAAGCAGTATCAGAAACATGGAAGAAGCTATATATGTCATATCTGAAAACCATATATGATGTTTACTCTGAAGATAGACAAAATTTGGGGAAAAAACCAAGGGTTCTTCAGTCTGAATATATGCTATGAATATTAAGTTCAGTGCCTTTTCACCAATGCTTAAGTTTTGAAGTGTTATGATTTTTGTGGGCCAAAAATGTCATATTGCGTAAATCAGTGCCAGTGCGTTCCTTTACAAGCAGTGTATCTGTGTGACTATTTCTTTCTAAATGTGGGATGCCCCTAACTGTCTGGAATTAGTTCTAATTAATGGTTTTGTCAGGGAATTCAGAATCTTAACTCTCTGAAAAGTAAGAAACGTTTAGATTATTCATCATGTGTTTTTTTCAAAGTGACAAGCTGTCATCATACAGAAAGAAATTATTTTCTCTTTTCTAAATATTTCAAGTTTTCTGTGGTAATATTCCTTACCTTAAAACAAACTCTTTAAACAACATAAGTTACACCTTACTTTAAATACCATCCTTCCTTCTCTTTTTCCTTCTCTTTTTGCTCTCCCTTTTTTATTATTCTGAAAATACTCACTGTTAGTTTACAAATCTGATTACTCCTACACTGAATGGAGTGAATAAAGTTGCTTCTAAAAGATTCTAATTTGACCAGTTAAATAAATATCTGGAAAAATTATTTCTCTAGGTCAGTCTCTTTATCAGTCTAATAGAGAAACGTCTTTTGAAGTATCAAGCACTCTTTCCAGGTTAGAGTAGCACCCATTTGATAAAAGGGTGTTTGAAGTTTTCAGAAATTTGGGTATGTATAGAGGAGAAAAGTAGGTAGTTGCCAAAATGCTGTGGAGCATAGTAGATATTTTGTTTGTGAAAGAGTCTGTTTCAGGAATGAACCTGAGATTTCAGAAATGAGATATAATACCACACTGTAATTATTACAGTATCAGCCACATATACAGCTGCAAACTTATATGAAAATGGTCCAGGAAAAGAGAGTGTAGAAGACAGTGCATGTGTAAAGGGAAGGAAAAAATGTAGAAAACTGAAAATCACTAAGATAAATAGTGTTGTATGTCTGTTGGAAGGGTAAGATGGTGCTTTGTGACATTTTCTGGAGACAGGCTCTAAGATATCTATGCCCCAATGTACCAAGGTACATTATTTCTGGCCTCTAATGCAGTTTTCTCTAATGAGGGAATTAGAGCACAATTGCATGTGCTAGAATTGTAACGAGCGAATACCATAGTCCCTGATATATCCTTCTCCCTCTTAATGCCTTCCCATTCTCTTTCTTCTGCAGACACAACATTATAACATGCATGGTGCTAGGCTGGCTGGACAGTAATGAACACTGAGTGGTGAGAGAAGCTTCTCCAAACCACCCACGAATCATCCAACATTTCCAGAGACTGCCTCTCTGGGAAGTCAGTCTTGAAGGGATCACATGTGTCTCCACAATGTTTAGCACTGTGACCCTTAGCAGTTCTGAATCTATACAGTAAGACAGCACATGACAGTGGGACAAAACACAGAGTGCTAGGTTAGTACAGCGTGAAATACGATCAATAAAGTCTCTAGCAATAAAGTAAATTATTGAGCCAAAGTGACTTGGTGTGGGAGTCTGGGAACACAGCAGTGATAAATGTGGAAAACATTTCATTGAATTACCTTGCTCAGTACTATTGCTTGCAATGCCATCTTATTCCACTAACTCTTCAACAATTTATCATTCTATTTTTCAGCAATTTGTAAGACATTTAGCAAGGGAGCACTAGGGCTACCTAGGTGTTTTTTCTATGTTCTCAAATCACTTTGTACTCATTATTATGCTTAGTGTAAGAAATTGTGTTTGTTAGTAGAGTAGCTCAGTTCTATAGGATTAATATTTTCAACAAGGCAAACATTTTTTTACATCTCATCAATCATGTTTCCAAAATTTTACATTGTACGCTACACAAGAGGGAGGCACATCACCTTCTAGTTCTTAACTTTCCAATATCCTATGGAAATCCTAGAATTACAGAGTCATATAATGAATGATACAAGAAGGGACTTCTGCTGAATAATAGAAGGATGTGCAGGTCATCAGGTTATTCATTAAGTCATGTTTTGAATATATATATGGAGATGGAAATATAAAAAAGAATCTGTGATCAACCTTTTCCAATATTTGATTAATCTGTTCAAGTGTTTGAACAGTGTCTGTTTAACAAAAAAAAAAAAAAGTTTCCTATATTCCAACCTGTGTCTGCTGCCTCTTATCTTTGCATATCTCTGAGAAGAGTTTGTCTCCATCTTCTCTAAATTCTCCATTAGGTAGGTAGACAGCTCTTCTTAAAGCCGAACAAAGCCCAGAGAACTTGCTCCACTGTACTCCTGTGGATTGAGATGAGGCTGACTTACAGTTCCCTAGATCTTCCCTCTAGTGTTTTTTAAAGATTTTTCTGTGCATTTTTCTGTTTCCAACTTCAATGTGTTATGGACACAATTTCCAGGGGGAATTAAAGGAAACTATTCAGGTGACTGTGGCCCAAAAATTCCCTCCCGCCAGTAAAACTATGTCAGCATCTGCAAAGCATGCAAAGATTGGGCCTGTTTATAAAATGATATATAGAGGTAGTTATTTCAACTTTTGTGTTTGGAAACTTGAGTAGATACACAGTGCTATCAGTATTGTTAAATAGGAAGCAAGCTAAGTATTCCATAATACACATATTTCACATAGACCTTCTGCTAATACTCAGCACTTTTTAGGCTTTTACTGTAATCGGTCTTTTTCTTGCTGGTGACATTTATATACATGTGCTCTCTTTTCCCTTAGTATTCTATGTAGACATCACATTAAATATTCATGTCATACACAATTTGAGGCAGTGCTGCCAAAGGCAAGTAGGTAAGAGACAAAACTCTCCATTTCTAACATAAACCATAATGAACTGGTAAAGTTAGAGAGAAAGGAAGCAGGAAAGAAAGAAGGAAGGAAGGAAGGAGGGAAGGAAGGCAGGAAGAAAAGAGAAAGAAAGAAAGAAAGAAAGAAAGAAAGAAAGAAAGAAAGAAAGAAAGAAAGAAAGAAAGAAAGAAAGAAAGAAAGAAAGAAAGAAAGAAAAGAAAAAAAGAAAGAAAAAAGAAAGAAAGAAAGAAAGAAAGAAGAAAGAAAGGAAGAAAGAAAATGCCATGTTCTTGAGGTATGCAAATTGAATAAGCAGGTAGATGGTTTTCTACCTACAAAACTAGAAACATTTCTATGATTTTATTTTAAGCCTTCATACACAATTTATTTCACAGAAAAATATTCAAATTTATGTCTGTATCCTTCATGGATAATTTGCTAGTAAAATTATGAAGATTGAATAGCAGTATGGCCAAGTATGGCCATCGTCAGTGTACAGAAATTGGTATCAGGTTGTAGAGATTATGACATGCATAAGCATGCATTATTCGAACTGCTACATACAAGTTCATGTAGAAAGCTGTATGTGAGGGCTCTGCAACTGGCAAACCCGGAGTCTCAGAGAGTGCTAACCCATGGAAAAAAGTGTCTGTTTGCAAAAGCACAGCTATTATGAGAGGGTAGCTGCAGTCAGGGTACAGAACCAGAATAAAGGTACTATTTCATGTGAGTCACTTGAGCCTGCTAAATCAGTGGAGACCAGAAGGGTCAAATCTGCCCTGTGCTAGAACACAGGATTGGGTGAGCGCTGTGTGCAACCCGGTGAGGCTGTCTAGTCCTCTGAGCTCTGGGCCATCAGGACAAGTTGTGTTTATTGTCTCATACAAGGCACAGATTTCTCTATAAAAGTTCTGATAGCTACAAGTTTTTCTACCTGTACTGAATTCTGTCTACCCACCTATTAATATACCAGCCTATCTACCTTACTATATGTGGTGGACCATCTGCCCAATTTTTGTGTACACTGACAGAAGATGTGAAACACCATAAAAGTTGTGAAGATTATGAAGTTTAATAAATGCATTGCTTACCTCTCCTTGGATAAATGCATGGACAGAACATCCCAAGTAATAATTAACCTATATAGTTGAATGGAGGATATTGCCATACACTCACTCGTATCCTTAGATAGCTGTGTAATACATGACAGAATGTCTATCTCAAAATGCAAACACTTCTTAATAAACATTCCCCACAGAGATGCCTTATTGCTATTGCAAAGAGTCTTTATTATAGGAAGTTCTTTTGTACAAGAAGAAGATGAATTTGGCACTTCAGCATGTTAAACAGCAGTCTCATTGGAGCTGTATGGATAGATTCTTCTATCCCCTTGGAATATTCATGAATCAATAAGAATGTTCCCTAAGTCCAAGCAATATTACTACTGTCAGCTAAACGAAGTGCTTTACATTCCGATGAACCAGAACTTACTCCCCACAAAGTATGTATTTTTGTAGGCATTTATTTATTTTTTAAGGGACAAGAGAAATGAGGTCTCTGTGTTTCATTCATCCTATGCTATATCAGACACTCTGTCTTGTGTTTGAACTGGAAGGATAAACCTCTGCTGAAACAGTCCAGGTAAAATATGTGCTTCTACCAGAAGGAAGATTAGAATAAAAACTAAGTGTCAGCTTTCAGGGAAAATCACTGCTAATGCCAATCATATGCACATTGTTAATTATAGTGGCATACCCAAAAAAAATGGGGATTATAATCTCTGTCTCTGTGGTGTAGAGTTAGGCTGAGTAGTTTTGTAAATTACTTATTCACTGATTCCCTACTTTTGTTTTCTGGAAGTCCAGTTTCCTAAAAACTGGCTTTATGCCTGCACAACTGAAAATAATGCATCATATTAACATTAGCATATTAATAAAATGAAAACTAATTAGAAACTCAGCAAATACAGACTAATCCAGATAGCAGCATCTCATTAATAGGGCAAGAGACTTCTGTTGTTTGTTGTCTTGTGTTCTTTTCAGTTAACAATTTTTAATAAGTGTTCTTCACTCAGCTCTCTCTTCAGAAATTTATTCTAGTCTGGGTGGAAGCACAGTGATTTATTCCACCTCTCCCTGATCAGATGAGGAATGAAAACAGGAGCAATGCATCAAAAGGGTCTCCTCTCCTCATTCTAGGGGTAAGTCATGATTGCTTCACAATGCGATGAAAATTTTTTATTGAACTTAATTGTAACTGCAACATTTCCCTAGTACACTGCAGTACTATTGGTTTGTAAAATACAGGATTTCCAAGGTCAGAAAAGATCATTATATTAAGAGAAAGGGTTCTTGATTACAGAACCACTTAATGTAGAGCATACACTGAGGCTGTATTATTCTCTTCACATTGGTGTTACATGAAGGAGCACAAAGGGTCAAAGTTATGCTAAAGTGTTCCAGCAATGTAATTGCACCAGAGGTACTGTACTAAGAGTTTTATTTGGCAAGGACCTAGGCCACTTGGGCACATAAACTTCTGAGAATCATGGAAAGAGGCAGGATGCAGTCAAGGAAAGAGGTTTGCCTTCATTCTCACAACTCTGGCATCTGCAGAACAGTACAGAATACGTGGGAGAAGAGCTAGCAGATGATGGTAGGTGAATTTTCTGGTTAGTCATTTAGTTCCCATCTGAATTTCAAAATGCCTTGCAACAGCAGTGTAAAGTTCCGGGGAAAGGATTCCAGATAAATGAGTGCTAATTGGAGTGGCCTTCTAGTAGATATTCTACACAGTTAACCGTGGGATTGCCAAGGGACAATGTGAAAGGCAGCTGTTTTCTGATACCATCTGCAAAAATGCCTATCCTACCCATTCCATGTGCTGCTATTACAGAAGAGTTACAGATTTACAGAGAATAAAACAGTGAAAAAATACTGAAATGGAAGTCTCTCCTTTCTGAATCCTGCCTGAATTGGTTACCCCCTGCTTATGTAAGTGGAGGGGACAATCTGGGTATGAGTGTCTTGATTTGCTATTACTGAACTGCTAAAAGGGATAGGGAAGCTGAGCAGGAGGTGGAGCTGTTTTGAAGGTTTTAATCTGGTTTCCAGGGAAACCTATTTTTCAGTTATTTGCACGTTCAGCACATCTGGTTCATTTGGACTCTGGCTTTTTTGAAAGTGATGAATGTGTCATAGGAAAAATGAATGAAAAAATAATTTAAGGAATTAATGGGATGGAAGGAACATAGAATTATTTAAAAAATGCAGCTATGTTTTCCCTCTCCTGCTTCTCACCCCCCTCCCTAGCCTTCTTTTTAAATACAAACTTTTGGATAATATTTCTTCTATATCTTGCAAAGGCCTCAGGACCATCAAGAATGTCCATCCTCTTGACTTAAATAATAGATTTAGAAAACTTGTATATCTGTATATTAGTATTACTAACACAAATAATGATTATTGACTCAAATGGCCACATTCCTACAGGAAATACAGACTGAAGAGAAATGGAAATTTGAACAATATAAGATACTGTTCAAGTATTTGTTGACAGAAAACATTCTTATTGAAATAGAAACCATTTTTGTTTCATAAGAACAGCTACACTAAAAGATTGCTGGTAATCCAGATGTAAACATTTCAGAACTACAAGAAAATTATCTGGTCAAATAGTCCCATATAAGGAGTCTCTGACTCTGAGGGAAGCCTGCACTAAAACAACTTTTCTGTCAGAGCCTGTGGCCCCATCAGGGGAAGCAGTTGTTCCTGAAGGACTGCACCTGGTGGAAGGGACCACCTATGCAGGTGCAGTTCGTGGAGAACTGCAGCCTGTGGAAAGGACTCACAGTTCATGGAGGACTGTCTCCTGTGGGAGAGACCACACACTGGAGCAGGGGATGAGTGTGAGGAAGAAGGAGCAGCAGAGAACATGTAATGAACTGACTGCACGTCCATTCCCAAACATAGAGAATTCCTAGGAAGAAGGAAGGGGTAGTGGGGGCTGAGGGGGTAAGGTGATAGCAAAATATTAAATTCATAAAGAAGGTGTCCATCTAGGGAATCAATAGCAGTACTTGATGAAAACCATGTAAAAGGGGTACTGAACACTGATAATACAATAGAAAAGAAGCTCAGGTCATTCTTTGTACCAGATTTTGCTTGTGAAAACTTTGGAAAGATTTCCCTATTTGCCCCAGTCTTCGGGAGGAAAATTATAGATTAAATAGACCAAACATAGGAGTTGGATGGTGAAACAGGATGACACTAACTTAAGAAACTAGAAGGAACTCAAACATGAAATTGTCAAGTTCCTTGCTAAGGAGTGTAAATTGCTTGTTGCAAAAGCCACTTGTTAGAGGATGTTAGAGGAAAACTGAAGTCACTTCCACCTGCCAGAAGGGCTCTAGAGAGCACCTGAGAACTAGAAACAAACACCTCTGGCTTCAGCCCGTCAAAGGGTCTGTAGTAAAGGAAAAGGTCACTGATTGCATAGGTGAATGTAGTCTGGTGGTACAGTTCCTAAAATGGGAATGGCTGCTACAGTGGCTTGATAGAGGTTTGGAAAGGTGTTAAGCAACATGTGGATAAACACTGTCCAATGATTATAACACATTCAGATTTTTTAATATCCTTGATTATTTTTTTTTTTTTGTTGCCAGATAAATATTTTTTTCGAGAAACTGAATTATTTTAAGATTGGAGGAATTCTCTCTTTTATGGACTGAAAGCAGGTAGGGGATAAATCACAAAGCAGAATTTTAAGTGGTCATTGCACAGATTGGAGAACACTGACATCATGTAATATTCTGGTAAATTCCAGTGGTTTTGTAGCGGGAATAAATATTGGTTAATATATTTCAGTGATCTCTGAGGTTTTGGAGGCCATTAGAACTGAACTATCTTGGGTAGCCAGACAGTCGTAATGCTGGCAAAAAGTCCTCAATACATTTGGCCTCACAACACTGAGTGATAAAGCAAAATGATGATAGATTTCAGTGTAGATGCATGTAAAATCTCTAGAGAAAAAATCAAAACTGTACTTACAGGATGCTGATTTTGGAATGACAGTTGTAAGTCAGTAGGGATATCTTGGAATTATCATTGACAGCTTTCTGCAATCTATAATTTCTGTGTAGTGGCATTCACAAAAGTCAAGAAAATGCTCATCACAATCAGAAGGTGTAACAAGAACAGGATAGCGGCTGTCATTTTGATGTTATATAAAATCTTAGTATGTTCTTATTGTGAGTACTTCATGCAGCTGTGTTCTCTGCATTTCCATGAAGGTAAAAAGGAAGTAGAAAAGGTAGAGAGCATTAAAATGAGAGAGATAATAGAGCTTAAAGAAGTGAGACTGAAAACATTGCAGGTCTGCTATTGAGAAGGCAGAGACAGAGACTGCCTATGGACTGAGCCAAGAAAGTGAAGCATAAGATGAAGAGAGCAGAGTTACTCACTAATAAGAGGGCAAAGGGAGGGAGATAGTTTGAGAGAGGAAAAGATAATTTTAAAACAGATTATTCTAAAAACAGTAATAAAGTTCAGAAATTTGTTGCCACAGAAGGTTAGTGAGGTAGATAGTATCCACGGATTCACAAAACAATGAAACAAACTTAAGACAAAATGTAAATGGATGCAAAAGAGTATAGGCAGGAACATGTCTTCTAACGTCCTTAATTCTGTGAATGTAGATGCTGGTAAGTAGGCAAGGAATGCACCCCAAGATCAGATGCATCCCAGAATCATGAGGGAACTAGAACACAAAGTTGCTAAGCTGCTCTCTACCATATTTCAATAGCAGTTGCAGTCAGGTGAAATCCTTAGAGACTGGAAAAAGGGGCACATCGTGTCAATTTTAAAAAAGGGTAAAGAGGAGGACCCTGGGAACTATTGACCAGACCATTCCCAATTGAGCAGATCATCTTGGAAGACATGTCTAAACGTGGAAGATAGTGAGGTGATTATAGACAGCCAACACGCTTCGTAAAGAGCAAATCATGTCTGACTGATCTGGTGACAATCTACAATGGAGTCACTGCATCAGTGAACAAAGAGCAACTGATATAGTCTACCTAGACTTCTATAAGGCTTTTGAAAAGGTCCCATTCAACATTCTGTCTGCAGCATTGGAAAGACTGGTTTGACAGAAGGACTGTTGGACGGATAGAGAGCTGGTTGGAAGGGAGTTTTCAAATAATTGCAGTCAGTGCCTCAATGTCCAAGTGGAAACCAGAAATGAGTGCTGTCTCTCAATGAACCATATGAGTGACAGTGCTATTTAAGATCTTCTTAAGTGACACAGACAGTAGGAAGGAGTATGCAACTTAGAGGATGGCACCAAGCCACCAAGCTTGTAGTGCGGTTGATTTGCCAGACGGAAGGAGTACTCTCCGGAGGGACTTTGATTGGCTTGGTCAGTGGAACCCTGAGAAGTTCATGACGTTCAACAGGCCAAGGCAAAATACTGCCTCTAGTTCTGAGCAGGTTCAGAGGAGGGTCACAAAAAGAGTCAGAAGGATGGCATAATTCTCTTATGAAAATATGTTGTTAGCATTGGGGTTGTTCAGCCTGGAGGAAATAAGGCTTCGAGGAGATCTTAGTATGTCCTACTTTTGTATAGAAGGGCTTACAAAAAAGATGGAGAAAGACTTTTTACCAAGGCCTGTAGTGACAGCACAAGGGGTAAGAGTTTTAAACTGAAAGAAGATAAGTTTAGACTGGACATAAAGAAGAAGTTCTCTACTGTGAGAATGGTGAGGCACTGGAACAGGTTGCCCAGAGAAGTTGTGGGTGCCCTGCCCCTGGAAGAGTTTCAGGTAAGGCTGGATAGGTCTTTGAGAAACATGGTCTAGTAGGAGTTGTTCCTGTCTGTGACAGGGTGATAGACTAGAAGATCTTCAGAGGTCCCTTCTAACACAAACCGTTCTATGACTATGAATGTGTGGAATGAACTACTACCATCACTACCAGAGGAAAAAGTATTGCACTGGACAGAGTATAGTTCTGCTTGACTATGGTATTTCTGCAGTTCTTATGTAACCTAAGAAGCATAATAAAAATATTATTAACAGTAAACTGAAATATAAAGCATGTCCAATAACAAACATTTTTATGGTTTAATAGAAAAATCACGTCATAATGAAAGGGGAGAAGTGGTACAAGAAACAAAGAAATCAGATCTGTTTCTAGCACGTAATTTCATTCTTTGCACTTTTTAGTCAATAAGAAAAAGAAGAAAACCTGAAATATTTCACTATATAATATAAATTATTAAATCTTTTATAAGCGTCATCAAAATCTCTTCTAACTGTTTTAGTCTCTCAATTTACATCACCTATCAAAAAAAAATATTTCGGCGACTACTAATTTTCATAATTTCTTTGGGCCAAAAGTAAACTGGCCCGAAGTAAACGCCTTATTCATTTCATAATTTTTTAAACATTTCCCATGGAAAACTTAGAGATACTTTTGATATTAAGAACAATGAGGTATTTTGGGATGCAATGACAAAATTAGACATTTTTCTGACTGATTTAGCATACTTTCACAACATTTATCCAGAAGTATAAGTTGTTTCAAAAAAATAGAAATCTAACTAGTCAGTAGTAAAAATAGAACTAGTCTACCAATTTGTATTATGAAAGTTGTGAAATAAAGATAAAATAACATCCATTGTAAGTTTCAAAAATGCTTTAGCTTCACTCATCTTTTAGAATCATTACTTTTATATAGTGCTATACATTTGATATTGAATAAAACATTAGGCTCAAATGAGACATTGACAGAATGCAATGTGATACTGAAATAGACTAAAAAGGATGTGCAAAATTCCAGAATTTTCAATAAGATGAGTATAAATTAGCAATGCAAACACAAAACATAGGGCTTGTGATTGGGCTTATGCTTGCAAAGTTTGAGGTTTTAAAAAATCCCTTTTTATAAAGAAGTTACTTTGAATTTAATTTTCCAAATAATAACAAATTTTACATATTCCTCAACTCTCCAGCTAGGCAAAGTATTATGAATGTGAAAGGAGCCATTTTAGGAATAAAAAACTAAAGGTTAATTCCCCAGTTCCGTATATACGTAAATATACACGTGTTTATATAATGTATACATGGTATCCAAATATAATTTTACTGAAAGTAAAAAATAAACAACATTTCTGCATGTGCCACTGAAATATGAAACTGCGAGGTAAACAAATCATTAATCCACCGTGGTATGCCATTATCATCTACTATTTAACTGTATTTTAAATGTCAAATGTTTAAGTATGTTTCAATATATAGGGATGTAATATTGATACTGAATCAGTTTACAGTTTGGAGATCTTGATTCTAGGGAAAAACAATGGAAAATGAGACAAAATCCATTGATTCAGCTTTGAGGTAGGGAATAGTCTTGGGCTAAATATCTTTTTTTTGTGGACTGAGCATGTCAACCATGCAACTCAGAGAAACAGAAGAGTTTGGAACTTACACATAGTCCTTGAATTTCTCATTTCAGAGCAGAAGATTGCAGCACATGAGTGTGGATTGCTAGTTTATGCTCATGGTTGTTCACTTTTTTATTCCTTTAAAATTTTTTTTCTATTTCAGAAGACAGGATGCAGATGAATATTGAAAAAAATACCATGCAATTTTCAGTGAAGTGGAAAAAATGTATGCTCACCGTATAATTACAGATTCTGTAAATTTAGTTTTGAATGAGAAAAAGCTAACTGCACCTGAGCATTTCACAGTAACTGATATGCCTTTCAAATAATTTCTTAAGCGCCAATATTTTCTTTGTTATATAAAGCAGAAGCATCACAAATTTTTTTACACCATGAACTAAACAAAATGTTACCTGCATGTACTTTTCAAAGTTCTAATTTAGTAAATTGTTTACTACTACAGGGAAAAAAAAGGGGGGGAAAAGCTGATTCTAGCTATCTTGACCCTTCCGTGCTTTACACGGCCATATTGTTTTTAGAATAACATATTCACTGAGTATGAAGCTCTAAGTAATCACACATCTTAAAATTCTGATAAACAGAGCATCAGACACCTCATTTAGATTAAAACAACCCTCAACACTATGAAAATGCACATATGAAAAAACCTTCAATGAGGGAAAAATCTACTACTTCCATGACTGCATTACATTTCTTTTCCTCATATTTTGCAAGTTTTTTTCTTTCAAGTGAAAGGGAGAGCAGGAGGATTTTGAAGTGGTGTTTGCCATCCATTTGCAATGTAGAAACAGTTCCTCTAACACAACAAATTTCACAGTCCCCTGTGTTTCAGGTATTGGTACTGCTCTCACTTAATTTCAGCTGTAGCACTCAAAAGCAAACTGTAGTCTCTTGATATTTCTGCAATATAGTGGTTAAATGCATTATAAGAGCTGTAAACAGTAATTTGCCATGTAGATATTAATTCCCACCTTTCCCCTCCCTCATCATGAGAGGAGCAGACAAGCTGTATTTTTAATGCTCTGAATCCTGAAGCTGAGGTCTCCAGCTGCCCTAGATCACTATTATGGAGCTGAGGTACCAAGCTGAGGTACTAAGCTTGTACCAAGCTTTTGCCCATTGTACTTTTCTAGGTGGTATCTATCATGGAGAGTCTTACAGATAAAATAATTTCTTAATCCTTATGGCTTTCTTCATTAGTGACTGTGGGTGTACATTTATCGCATTTAAAAGTAGCTTGTACTCCCTTTTGCAGCTTCTCTGCAGTAAATGGAACAAAACTTCCAGGATACTGTTTCCTCACAACTTTTCTCTACCTTAAGTAGGCTACTGTAGAAGAAAAAGAAGGAATAGATATCGAGAGTAAAATGGCATTTTAGACTCTTTTCTCTGTAGGCTCATTAAAATTTTAAAATGACAGAAGTGAAGATGAGAGGAAACTATTGCTTAGGGATGGTTACAGTTTTTTTGGAGAGGCCTTACTTAAAGCTGCAAGACCTTTATTTTTTGTACTACCTAAAGCAGCTTCTAAAAGCAAATAGCCTAAAAAAATCCTTTAACACTGGTCCCAAAATACAACACTAATGTTTTTATTCAAACATGTGTCAAAACCCTGCTAAATTATTCCAGGACATGATTTCAAGTTCCTGAAGAGATCTTATGGCCATTTTTAGAATATTTTTCTGATATAATGCACTTTCATTTCTGCTTTAAATTGACTGGTAATCACAGAAATGATTCAGAGCACCGACAGAAGTATGCCTTCTCTCACAGAGCAACTGAATGACTGCTAAACCACAGCTGTGATATAAAGATGGGAAGTAGTGCCAGTAGATCACAACAATTACACTAAGCAAATAAATACAGGCAGAATCAAAATCTAGTCAGTGGCTTTGCTACATGAACAAAGGCTTCTGAAAGCAGCAAATATGAGCACATTTTTGTAAAGGTGAGCCACTGGAATATTCATATTTGCATATAAGTTTTCAAAACAAAAATTAGTTTATTTTTGTGTGTGTCTTATAACTGACACCACTTTCTGTTGATTTATTTTATGTCTTCTCAAGCATATCTCTGTTGTGAATCATCCCTTTGCTAACAATACTTGCTTTTAAAAGCTAATCTAAAATTTTCACCGATTTCCCATATATGCATAAGCCTTCCTAAAATCAATTACATTGTCAGAAGTATGGAATTGGCAAGCATCGTGGATAGGTAAATTATCCACCCACAGACAAGTGCAGAGAGAAAAATATATAGATGTGCAAGGGTAAGAATTTTTTAACTAACCAACATTTGAAAGAACAAACAATAAGACCCTCATAGCATTTTCACTGCTGTATATCACAGTACTCGTGATAGACTGTCAATAAATAATTGATATTAAAGCTCATGTCTAGATGCTAAAAGTCAATTACTGTATTAGTTTTTAATGGTAGAAAATACATTGTACTACTTTAAAGACATGTCTATTACACTTTATAGATGTCAGCTAGGCTATTTTCCTATGTAGTTCAGCTGCAAATTTCAGATTACAACAGAAGTTTTGATCTACTTATTGGGGGCAAGTTTTATTTATATTTTTTTCTGGTAAAAGTCATGTGGTAATACAGAATGTCTCCTCAAGTTTCATTCTGGCAGTTACTGTAAAAGATGGAATATAAACACCCAAGCTGGCTATTACTCTGTAAGGAAAGCATCTTCTTTTTGATTTGAAGGCTCACTAAAATCAAATGTGATAACGGGCAAGAAGTCAGTCTCAAGCCATATTGCTTTTCTTTTCTTCAAGGACTCAATATTTACTGATATACTTCAAAGAGTCAGTCTACAATTCTGTTATTATTTTTGGAAAACAGATGAATGCATAGATGAGGTAGACTAATAGCAAATAAGAAGGCTAAAATTATTATTTTTTAAAAATCTATAAAAGCTGTAGAATAATAAGATCCCCATAAATATTAGAATTCCTGACAGCTTCAAGAGCAAGACTCTACAATGGCAGTAGCCAGTACTATGCAACACTGAACCATGTAATTTACATCTTAGTGAAATTAAACGTAGTATAATGGCTTAGCTTCCAGGCAACAATACTATTAAATTTGCTGTAGCAGATTATGACATCATCTGAAACCCCAGGATACACTTTCAAGCCAGCTATTATGCTTGTAGTATGTACTGCTTTTCTGGTTAGTTTTTCATTTAATTCATTGCAAGGATTATATTTTTCATTGGCTGCACACACTATCCAGCAGAATGGGTCTAGAATATAGGTGAGCCAAAGTAATGTCATTTAGGGAACAGAAATGATATCATTACAAGGGGAAAGAGGTCAGTAAATGACTTGATATCACACAAACAGTACTTGTTATACTTGTAATATGCCGTCTCTTCAGTTTTCTTATCCAAAATATATTTATTTTTCAATAAATGCTTCTGAAGTTTCAATGTTTTTAAATTCCTACTGTTATTAAACTGTGTATTTAGTAGAATAAAGAGATTAAGATGCAGGATAAATAAGGGGTTATTGTGCGCCAAGAATCTGGTGAAGACTCTAGATGGATATGAAAGCAGTTTTCCTTATTGACAGCAGCACAACAATCTCACTTACGAAGATTTTCTGTAATCTCTCCACCAGTGATTGCCTCAGCTGTTTACTGGTCTGGGCTCTGCTTATCTGATGAGCTGCCAAGAGTAGTTCCATAATTTAAATGATACCAAGATGGGTGGGGCACACTGCTATAAACGATATAGTCTTGCAGTGGTGAGAATAATAAATTATATTCCTGCGAATGTTTAAACACGTTTAACTATACTCATCCAAGGAGTCGGTGAACCTACACAGGCAGTAATATTGTGTATGTGCATAGAAATGTGAGACAGATTCTCTTCTTAAGGGCAATATTCAAAGTGTCTAAAATCATCAATGTCCAACTCACTGAACTTGGCAGCCCCATCTCCTTTTCTTGCCATAAACTTCAAAAACTTCATGCCAAAAAAAATTTATATGAGGTACCACAATGTTTAAAAGTTCAGTATCTCTCTAGCTCTACAAACAACTGTATGCATGTCAAACATTTTTGCATATGGCTTAAGGGCAGGCTAACAGCCTTCCATGTAACTTCTGACTGGATGAGCTGCTCCTTAGTAACAGATTAGTATTGATTTCAGTGCCAGGAGTCTGACAGAGGTAGTCTATTGGCACTGAGCAGATTTATCAAAAGTTACATCCTTGTCCTTCCATGTCCTTGGTCAATGCCAGTGCCTCAGTTGGTTAATTAGTTAGCTAAATGTGGATATATTTTCACTTTTCAGTGTTCTCCTGCCAGAAAATTATTTGACTGAAATATGCCCTCTTTTTTTCACTGATTCAGAGGTATCAGACACACTGTCGATAGTTTGCGTTTTGTACACAGTTTTGTTAAAATAAAGAAACACTCAAATTCAGATGCAGATTGATCACAATTTGTAATCAAACTCAATGATGTATCTGTGTGCTCTTTACAAAGATTCCTATTGCATAAGCAAAATATTTTTCTAAGTAACAGTGGTAATTGAGATGTAAAGTGGTGTTTTCACCGCCTTGCTTGCCTGAAATTATGTTATTATTACATTGGCTTCTAAGTAAAAGTAAAGAGTAAAAGTAAGTTCTCAACTCTGGTTATCTTTATCTGAAACCTCATAGTGATGCTTTTGCGTGTCAGGCTCATAAGGTGGAGGCATTGTAGTCTTTTCACCAGAAATAACCAGAAGATGTGCTCTAAGAATGTAACTAATGCAAGAACAGACCTAGAGGTGATCTGAAGACATTTCCCCTTCAGTGTGAATAAAGTCTTCAGTCTGACCTGTCTCCTTTTCCCAAACCAGTCCTATTTACTTGCACCACTGGCTGAAAAAGACATAAGCTTAACTGGCTTTACTAGAGTCAGAAAGGTAATTTGGTCACTCCACTGAGTTACCTATTCCAAAATGCTCTTAGTGCTCCAAGCAGTGCAAAAAGACTGTGTATGTGTAGTCTCTGACCAAAGGTCAGTGCAGTGCAGGTTTCCTGCCACTCATAGATAGCGAATGCAGGTAGTCAATGTCACAGATTTTCTGGCTGCCATCATTACCTAAGTAATGGCAGCTGATGAATCCATACTTTTTCTATGACTTCTTTCACCAGCTAAGTACATTTTCTGCATAGACAGAAGTGATTGTAGATAGAAACATTGTATGATTGAGATGAGTTTGCAATCAGAACAAAAAAAACTTTCCAGGAGATTTTTATCTCTCTTCTGAATAAAAATCAATCAAACAAAAAAACAAATAAATAAATTCAGGGATGAATCTCAAATTCATCTTTCTTTCATCCATGTCATTGGTTCTTCCATGTTCCTGTGATAGCTTTGAAGTCCTAGTTTGTAAAGCATTTAATAATAATAAACAAACAAAAACATCTCTCTCCCTGCTCCAAAAAAAAAAAAAAAAAAAAAAAAAAAAAAAAAAAAAAAATTAAAACTTTCCCAGGAAAAAAAAAAAGAAAAAAGAAAAGAAAAATCTAAACTTGTCCAGGAAAAGAAACTAGTTACATTAGCTCAGCTTACTGTATGACAGGTAATGCCTTTGAATCCTATTGCACAAACACAGAACTAGTCATTGACAATTGTATTTACAATTATTACAGAAGAGAAACAAATATCTGAGAGACTGGTGGGCAGCTGTCCCTTTCTGCTATTTCTCACAAAGTTGCTTTTAAGCAAGTTTATAAGAGAGGTATTGCAGAGACTCAAAAGCAGACAGGTATAAACAGCAAAATCAATGTCCATAAGCAAAGCCCAAAAGATATGATCCTTGTAGCCTAGACTGCTACCTCTCTTACCTCCATCACTGCAAGCAATGCAACATTGCTGAGCCATTTTGTTAATTCTCTGGTATTTTTCCTCTTATTCCATTTATTCTTTGATAGCTGTTGGTATTAAAACTGATGTTTGCAAAACTGAGTGAGTTGATTAATAGGTATTTTATACATCTGGTATTTCCTCATAAAAGACTGGTAAACTTATTTCAATTATCATACCACCAACAAGGATGCAATCTGTTCACAATGGCTGTTTACGAATGGCTGCTTTGGGTAATGGCTGTTTTCTTAGCATGGGAAATGAAATATAATATTATTAAACAGAGATATGCAGAATGGTGTGTCAACTTCTCCATCTTTCTGATGTTTATAGGCTTAATTTTTTGTAATGTTTATTTTACTTTATGGGACCAAACGTTAAAGTATCACTTATTTGAAAGCATCTAATTTCTTTTATTTTTTTTTAATGTCCTTGAATATTAGCATCCACAAATTCATGTGCAATCAGTGCAGAAAACCTGTGGTAGGTACTCTATTAATCCTATTTAGAGAAACATGTTGTAATGAGAGAGATAATGAGAACCAAGGAGTTTAATTTTTTTATGTTTTACCCACAAGGCTAAGACTGTCTTCTCTGGTGGTTTTGTTTTAACAAATCACCTGTAAAATGTCTTAAAATGATGCATGATAATCTCAAAATTGCTATGAAAACACAGTGTAGATGAGAAAGCAGGAAGTACATATGTAAAACTGGATGGAGAAGAAACAGATATGAACATTGTAAAGATTTTAAATATGAAAATAATTAAAATTATGTTAAATTAATACCTCAGGTAGTGAAAGAAAGCACCGTGGTACAAATTCAGCTGCACAGGAATCATTAAAGTACAACTGTTTATTTTTGAGTAGGGAAAGAGGTTTTTTGATCTGCAAATCTACCCAATCAAACAGTATCTTCTTAGATTTCAGTAAATAATATTTGAAATGCTAAATATATCAGAACACTTTCATAAACTACTTACATGTCTAACAGAAACAGTATCTGTTTCAGATACTTAGATATTTAAGTCTATCATATACAGATTTGAATTTTGATTAAAGTTTAATTTGGAGGATTAAGAGAGAAAAGCATATTTCTTTGAAATATAAATGGATAATGAAAACAAAAATCCCTCTAAAATTTTGAAGAGGTTTAAAAATTAAAGTCTTCAACAGATGATATCTCAGAATGTAGACAGACATAGAGACATAGACAACAGATATCACATAGATGCTCTTGCTGAGTAAAAATTTCTTGCTGCCTGCCATTACAGAAGTCACTGCTGCTAAGAATGCTATTTAGGAGGGAATGTTTCTTTTGTCGTCTTCCCTCATACTCAGTAGACATAGGCTGAATGTTTTGGTGTCTGCCACCATGTGTTTCTGCCCTCTTAGCACGTAAACCTTGACTATTAGTAGTGATACCACCTTAGCTCTGCTGTCAACTTTGACCTGCACAATGAATCTGCTATAGCTCGTTAGAATAAATGTGGATGCATTCTGCAGCTGTTTAGATAGTCTCTCCTTCCACCTCACAGAATTATTCTCACAGTACTGGGTTCTTGTAGGCTTCAGCTTTTCAGCAATATCTTAATACAGAGCAATAGCTGAGGATTTTTCATAAGGAACTGTCTTTCTGGTTACCTAAGATTAAATAGTATGAGTTAAACATTATTTCAAAAGCACTAACATCACTACCACTAAAGGCAGGCCACTCTAAACATGCCACTGAAGTTTTGCCTCTGAAAGCCTTAGTTTTATGAAGCCAGACTGGCTTCACTAATGCTTACCTGAGCTCCAACAACTTCAGCTACAAAGGCTACCTAAAATGTCGCTTTGCTTATTGCAGGAGACTGAGTCCTTTTGATTGTGTTTTTTTGATATGAAATTAATGAGATTTTTAGTCTCTACTGCAAAGATGCTGGAAGGACAAAGAAGGGAGGTTAAAAGGACCATTTAAAAATAAGGAATGAGTTGAATACATTAAATTTATTGGGTGAAACAAGCTAATGAAGAAAAATACTAATTAAATTATTAAAATCTAGATTGCAAGTAGTAATTAAAAAGGCTGTTGCTATGCAACCAAAAGGGTTTTTGTGACAGAGTGCAGAAATATGTTTGTTAAGTATGCTGGTATTTCACTTTGACCTTTTTCAGTCACACACCTGCCCAAACTGTCTGTAAATGTATTTTTGAGAATGATAATATTAAATATATCTGCAGGATGAAGAAGTAGGAAGACTATTTGAATCAGTTAATGACTTTTATTATGGTTAAAAGGTTAAGGGTAAGGAATTTGTGAGATAAAAATAGATACACCTATATCATTATGTATAGAATTTGTATGCTGATATTTCATCATGAGTAATGGATTAATTCCTATCCCAAACACAGGTCTTGATCCTAAAGACATGAAAACCTTAATTTTCATAATGTAGTGTGTGAGCTAAACCTGCTCTCTCCTGAAGGTTTTTAATAACAATTAAATCTATTACCTGTATCAGAAACCTAAGCAGTTGTTCATAATAACTAAGGCCAACTTCTGCTTTTCCTGCAATACTGAGTCTGAGATGTATGTTGGTTTCTGCTACAATATCCATTGTTACATGTTAAAGATTTCTGTTGCAGTCACGTGATACTGAGACATGGAAAAGAGAACACCAGTATATAGATAGAGTGACACAAAAAAGAGTATTGTTAGGACACACACGTATTTCTATGAATAAATTGTGTTCAAAATATATATATAGTTCTTCCACATACACCCCATAGTCAGGCAAATTCTGCCTTGGACTGTGCTTTGCAAGCTGGAGGGAGGTCTGGTGCGGATACCGAAATGCTGCTAGCAGATGAATTTTCCAGCTTCTTGCATTAATTCTTTGAGAACCTTTCCTTTCTCACACAAGATATGAAAACAGTAAGATAGTTTATCCAGATGATAGTCACATCTGGTGTTTTGCTAAGTTCTGTTTATGGTACACTGAGAAATGTTTTTCCGTGGATGTGATAGAACCTAAACCAATCACCCTAGGAGGAGTGTGAACACTGTCCAATCGCTTTATGGAACTAGACTATATAACAATGATTGTAAAATTAATAAATAATTCATTCTTTCGCTGGATTTGATGTTGCTGCATCTCTCGGTTCCCGGCTCTACAGCGACAGTCTGGTTTGCTGGATATGAAGGGCTCAGCTCAGTGGTTAAGTCAACTATTTCTTCAGGTTGATTACGGGTTGTATGACCAACCTAAACTCCATTTTCTTTATTTTCCTTTATTCCCACACTTAAATTGCAAAACATTAAAGATTTTGCTTTGTTGATATAGATTCCTTCCCATTTATATCACAGCCAGAAAACTGTAGGGAATCTGAATTGCGGCTAACCAACTGGCCTCTTGAGAAATGCTGAACCACCACCAGCACCCCGCATCCAGAAACAAAGGGTTTGCTCTCTGGTTAAATCCTGTTCTCTGCACTGTCACTTGCTTTCTCCAGTTTTTCAGTAAGGGAGTGAACAGCAGTGATTCTTAACCAGAATGGAATTTTTTGCAGATATGACGTCCTGCAGACATTTATTTGCCCTTTCTTTTCTTTTTCTTATGACTTATTTAATTTCTAAACATGAATTTATTATTGTTTTCTAGGTAATTTCTCTTCAAACAACCACTCAGAATAGGCTCTAAAGCACCTTTTCAGATGCCGGAACAGAGAAACTGTTAGATCTAAAGCCAGAGTGTATCAGTAAGGTGGAGAGATTCCTAAAAGGACCTCTGGGACATTTGCTTGTCATTGGATGCAACACAGTCTAATGAGCTTTGTGCAGAGAAACGTGTAAGCTCCTACACACTCTTACCCTTGTATGCAAAGAATCTAGGTGAAAACCTACTTTTCAGTATTCTCTAAAAAGATTCCGTAGGTTCTCTCTCTATTAGATATATAATGCATGCATATATATGGATGTGTGTGTGTATGTGTGTGCATGTGTGTGCACAGTTAAATATTCAGCACTTAAGTGGATGCAAAAAGTGGTTTAGGTGACCGCCACCACTCCAGAGGAAGTTGTATCGGTTGATGTTTTTGGGATTATTTATTGCATTTTTCAAGAAATGAATTATGGTCATGCACAAAGAAATCCCCTTCATTAGGAAATAATAAAAATATAAAATATGCATGCCTCATATTCCAGTAAGAAAAAAGTAGGAACTTGGGGTAGAGTATAGAAATAAAAAACCCACATCTAGTAAAAAAAATTAACAGAATAATGAGAAAATAATCTTTTGCCCAGAGAAATGTGAAATGATATCTTATCTAAGTGTCCCTGGCTAACTTCTGTCTAGTGTTTACATCTAAAATGAAGTTTTTATCGGTATACTTAAATCTATCATAAACATTTGTCATTTTACAGATGGTAATACAGATTGCATTTTTCCACAAAGATATAGACACATCCTGAAGACCTCAAGCTTCACAACCGAAGTTAGACATTATGAATATTCTTTGCCCTTTAATGAGTCATTTATAAAATAAGATTTAATGTAGCCAAATAAAGAACTGTAAATTATTGCCAAAATACTGAAGTTAAAAATCTACTTCTGAGGGGATATATTGAAAAGCGTTTATTTTTTTCCTCCAATTTCACTGCAACAACTGAGCTACTTGACATTTATGTCAGTTAATGGGTGTTTCCAATTCTGTGAGACCTAATTACAAAAGAACATGTTGATTTCTACATGTGTGTCCTGATAAACTCAGCTTTATCTCGAATCTATGTAGATAAAGAAGGTTCAGAACTGTCTTTAGTCAGGAGCACTGCCTTCCCTCTCTTTTTGTTTATAGACAGTTTTGAAGTTCTGGAAAGAGAAAAGAATGTGTTCCACTGCCCTGTAAAGTTACAACTCCCTGAAAGCTTTCTGTTTTCCTGGGCTCCAGATAAAAGTAAAATATAAATTACAGGAAAACTTCAGCAACACTGGAAAGACAGGAGTTAGAATATGGCATCATACTTCAGAACTATTTATAAACACATTAAAATAATTGATCATTTTAGATTAAAATCTTATCCAACACACCGATGACAAGAATAATCCACAGTAGTTCTCTATATTGTGCTGACTGTAAACTGTCTCTGTTAAGTTGTCAAAGTGAATAACTGCTAGACACAAATCACAAGAATAACATCATAAAGCTTTAATGTGCTTGGCTTTAGTAAACTAGTTAAATTACCCAGTAACAAAATGAGTTTCCTACCTCAACTTTGTGAATTCCAACTCCTGTTACAAAAGAAAGAAAGAAAAGCATTTTCAGAGAAGGGCACAGAAAGGAAGACATTTGGCGTTGTTTAGCAAATATTTCACAGAAAATAATTTCACAAGTTTGATTAGAAGAAAAAATTATATAAAAAAGAAAGTTCCCCTGTCACAGAGAGAAAATAAGTATTTTTTCGTATATGTCCTCTCCAGCTGTAGGAAGATTTTGCAATTTATTAAAATATTTTTGATTACACCTCACTGCATAAAGTGAGGTATTATCATAGGAGAGAAAGACAGCTAGGAGAATCTGTACTTCAACCTACAGATAACAAAGAAATGAAAAAAATACATGAAATTGAAATTCAAACATACTTTTAAAAGATCACTTGCCTGAAGTTTTATCCCTGTCCTTTAAGCAACTAAGCAATAAAACAAATTAACCCTTTTTTTAAGTCAATATTTAGTTTTCTATGTTTCTTTTGCAGTCATCGTATCAGTCATCCTCATTTCAGTTCTGACTTGTTAATGTGTCCTGGTATTATTTTGTGCCCAACTGTTGCTGTTGCAGTGGCTGTACATTAGACACTTTCCCAGCACTGTCAGAAGTCAGAAAAATTAGGGAGTAAGGGCCAGGAAAGAGATATCCTAAAAAATATTTTTTAATACAATATGCCAGAAGTGAAATTTATCTACTACAAACCACAAACAATTACAAGTGATTTCCAAAAGTATTTAAATCTCTTTAGCCCTTGTAAATTTGCTAAACTACATGGCATAAAAGCCATAATCTTGACTTTTTCCATAAGAAATTTATCCTATTCACTTCAGTTCCTTCCTTGGAGGTGGAGTGAGAAAAACTTGTAAGGCATAGGCAAGCACCAGACAAAAAAAAAGAAAGGTATAGACATAGGATTTAAATTATTCTCCTATTTTAATGGTTGTGGGCACTACGAAAACCAATATCCATATCATATTACATATTTGAAATTTTCTAAATTAGTTTGTGCACCAAACTACATTCCTCTGGGAACTTTAGGAGAGATTTAAAACATAAAGAAAAAGGAATCGCCAAATACAGATCGCTACAATTGTTAGTAAATTACTGGATAAAATCTCTATGCAACAGAAAAAGAATCCAAGTCATCTGGATTACAGGTTTTTGGTTTTTTTCTTTTAATTTTGTCATTAATCAATGGCTTATACTTGACAACTTTTCCAACCTATATTTTGGAATATAATGTGCAACAGATGATCACAATTTTATTTTATGTAAGACAGTGCCCTGCAAAAACAGTCTTTATAAGGTTCAGACTCTTTCAGAAAACCACTTCATATTTACATTTAAATAAAGCAGACAAATATCATCTTCTTTTCCATTAACAACTCTGCAGGAGAAAATAAAAAAAAAAATACGCTTCCTTTGTATTCTCTCGCTTACCTGATATAGTTACAATACTGTCAGAAGAATTCTCAAAGCCTTAAGGAAAGGAGCAATTTCATCTTTTTGATGAACCTGAACTAATCCTGTGAAGTCCTTAAAACTTAATCCTACCACTAGTATTCAAACTGTTGCTTAGACTTGATATCATGTTTCCCCTCTAATAACTCTCCAGAGTATTATATGGATTTTTAAATACTTTTAATAATTTACCTTACTTTTCTAGAAATCCATCTCATAGTTTGAAAAAGATTGCCTAAGAAGGTAGGGTTGATGTTTGAATAGCAGGGCGAACAAGTGATGTAAGATCCTATAGACTTTACTAATTCTGGAATAAATTTCTTTGTGATGTTTCTCCAGTTCTGTTTCAAATCCTAATTACAGCCTTCATAGATTTTTTTTCTTTTTATGCCTGATCAGAGGTTTTTTGGTTTTTGTTTTCTTTTTGTTTGTGTTTTTTTTAATTGTTGTTTGTTTTCTTTTGTTTTCTTTTGTTTTCTTTTGTTTTCTTTTGTTTTCTTTTGTTTTCTTTTGTTTTCTTTTGTTTTGTTTGTTTGTTTTTTGTTGCTGGTTTTTTTGGGACCTTCGGCTTTAGAATGTGTCAGCTTATGGACTTTATTTCATCTTTATCTACATAGCCAGTGGGAGTCAGTATTGAAAATTAATTTGATTGAGCATAGCAGTCACACTATGCAGAATATCATTTTGTTAAAAAATGGATAATAATGGATGGATAATAATAAGACAGTTACAAATAATTTAGGAGAAATTATCACCAAGAAAGGAAAGAGATCAATTTTTTTGGTAGTGTCATGTGTCCTGAACACACCGATCCCTGTGTAGAAGAATCAGAGGGTTCTAAAAACATTGCTGATAAGGAAGACAAAACCTAAAAGACCCCGAAACTGAAGTCAATACTACACCTCCTGGAAGACTGACCTGCTCTTCTGAGACCCCTCGCCCCCCTTTGGAGTATTCAGGTCTGGAACCCTCAACACAAGAAAGATGTTGACCTGTTGGTACCAGTCCAGAGGACAGTCACTACTTTGATTGTAGGGGTTTGAGCACCTCTCCTATGAAGACAGACTGAGAGAGCTGGGGCTGTTCAGCACAGAGAAGACCTTACAGTGGCCTTTTAGTACCTACTGGGAACCTACAAGAAAGCTGAAGAGGGACTTTTCACAAGGGCATGTAGTAAGAAGACAAGGGGGAATAGCCTGTAGGTGAAGGAGAGTAAGTTTAGATTAGATACCAGGAAGAAATTTTTTACTGTAAGGTGGGTGAGGCAGTGGAATAGGTCATTCTGAAGATATTGTGGACTCCCCATCCCTGGAGGTGTTCAAGACTAGGCTGGATGGGGTTCTGATTAAACTGGTCTAGTGGAAGATGTCCCTGCCCTTGGAAGGGAGGATGGAACAAGCTGATCTTTAGGGCCTCTTCCAACCCAAACATTTTCATGATTAACTGATAATGAAGTTATTGGTGGGAAGCTCTTGTCAATGACACTTAAGAGGAGTCATGCTAGACACTATTAAGGCAGGATCATTATCTATGTATCATTACACAGCAAGAATTATAGTCACTGAAATATCAAGTATAAAGTCAAGTGCCACATTTACACATTTCTCCTATTATGTAGAAATACCAAGCTTCTATGAGTAAGAGAATATCTTAGCAAGTCATTGAGTTTCCTCCCACTTTTCTCTTCATAAAAGACTTAGCTTAATACAGACCTGGCCTTATTCCTTTTTTCTCTGTATGGAACTATATTTTATGCTTATTCTGATCAGTCAGAAAACCAGAAACAGAAAACACACAAGTAAGGTTTAATTCCAAGTGAATGCTTATTTCTTCGAATTTTTCTTGTACATAGTGGCTGTCTCCTCTCCAGTGTTTTGCCATTCTAGCTATTCACAGAATTTTTGCTGTGGATCATTAAGTTAATAAAATAGCTTCAAAAGAAAATGTGCCTTTCCAAGCCTTTCCAGGCACAAGTTTGATAGTGCACTTGCTCTGTGATTGGAACTATCACAGCTTCACTGCCTATTGGATTAAGATTCTGGGAATAATTTTTTTTAAGGGTTGAAATTATACGGGGCTGTAAGTTTGTCAGATAATGAGGCCTTGGATGATCTCATCTTGCATGCTGCCTGCCTTCAGTTCAATACTTGGATCACAAAACTAGCAATCCTCCCTGGCTAATGGAGTTTGGAGTTATGAAACAACGTCAATCCTGTGATTAACTGAGGAGCTACAAAAACCTTTGGGCTACTTGTTCTGCACTATCATCTTGTATTTGACTCTGGGTCTGTAGTGTCAGTTTGCTTTCTTGGCTTCATAGTATACATATTCTTTTGACTCTTAGTTACAACAATTCCAGTGAAACTTCAAAAAGTGGATGTCTTTAGCCATATTCGTTCTATACAAGAATTAAACTCGCGGGGGGAATTACTTGAACATTCTTTCTCTTAATGTAATGACAAGTAAGTTCTACAAGTAATTGTACCTTTAGTTCCATTTTCTTCTCAATTGATACTTTTTATTCTTAAATATATTTTGAAATTGTTTTACTGTCTTCTTTGTATTTATTCAGAAATACAATTCAGTGAGTTCGGGACAGATTGGATTGTGGATTTTAAAATTTATTCTGATTTTTTTTTGACAAATTCAACAATCAAGATATTTTTGTGTTACTCATCATCTTCATCCATGAAGACAAGTCAGCATGATAATTTAATGCTATGAGTGTAACTCAAGTTTTATATTGTGTTTTGGATTTTTTTTTTCCCCAGATGGGAGTAATTTAAGCGGTAATCAAATACAAGACATGGAATACACTTGGGAGATTCTAGAATATAGTAATGGAAAAATGTTACATGCCCTATGTTGTATGTTTTTAGTTGGTTTTTCTTCCAACAGGCCGTTTCAAATAATAAAACACAGCAGATATTAAATTAATTTGAACTTCCTACTTCTGGTAGTGTGCCAGCTTAACTGTTTTACTTCATTCAAGTGGTGAATAGCCACTCCTGATTCAGCCTAACACTTAAAATCTAATATTCTCTACAGAAAACACTATTCTTGATCACAATACCAGCTGTCTTGTCTAGTCTTGCTGACTTCATGGGAACAGCATGGACATTTTCTGAATTTGGGTAGCTATCCATTGCATCAAAGCGTGCAATAATATTTCTTGTTATTGGGGATTCTGAAAAACATGATGCTTGTTTAGAATAAATAAATTGGTTTGTTTAAATTAATTGGTTTGTTTTTTGAAAAAGCTTCACCCTGAAAAAAACCAGACTTGCTTTACATTTTCTATTTAATTTTTATATCCTGCTTACAAATGTGAACGGAAATACTATTAACATAGATAAATAAGATTGAAAATAAGACAATAGTGCTGACTATTTTAATATAAGAAACAAACTATCACTGTATGATTAATTAAATTTAAATGAATCCTTGTGGATTTTGTTTGTTTGGTGGGTTGTTTTTTAATTTTGTATGTGTGTGTTTTAGATTGAACTGTAAGAAATACTGGAAAACTTCAATCTGGGTGACATTTGCTTAAAAAAAAAGGTTTCATTTGTGGTCTGCGCTCTTTATAGTAAGAAATGCTATTATAATTGGTGACTGCAAAAAAATGAGGTAAGATCCCAGTGGTTTTGATAGTATCAATCTGCTGGTTTAATATTTAAAATATCAGACATAAATAACTTCAACATTTGGAGAACTGCCAGAATATGAATTATAATATCTAGGTCACTGCCTGCTTAAAAGACTATTATCTTCTAACTGGAGTAAAACCTTAAACAGACCTTTTAGCTACTAAAGAAGCTGTGCTGAGGCATTTTTGGAATACCATATGTACATGTATTTTGGCTGCAGAAAATCATACCAGGAAAAAATCATAAAGAAATACTTTTGATAAAAAAGTATTATTTTTATGCATTCATAAATCATTAAAACTTGGGTTTTTTTCCTAGATATTTGACTCCTTTTAGCAAATTTAGTAAAACTATTGATTTTATATGTGGTCTAGTTACATACTTGGATTTTTTTGTGCTGGAGATAGTATGATAATTTAACAGGTTGTGTTTCTAAAAGCACTATTTTACACAATAAAACAAACTTGCAAGAGAGAAAATATTTGGGAATAGAAATTCACTAAGCTCAGTTACTGAAAAAGAGCAAGAAACTCTCAGGAACTGAAATGCCAAGGCTGAATATGGAATCAGAAAGGTGCTCCGTTTTCTCATGGAAAGAGTGAGCGTTACAAGTAGATCTTAGACTAGTTCATAGTGTTTGTAGCAATATTCACTTCTATAAAATTCTAGCTGAGACCTTCTACTTTGTTCATGCTATGGCGAAGTAGAAGAGATTAGAAAAAGAAAAAATAGTATGATAAATATTCATTTACCATGTTGTTTTAAAATTCCTATCTTTACCTCTCTACAAAGGATAGCTGTGGAAAATACCACAGCTCCAAATAGATACTTCAGGATGGTAAACATCAGGGAGACAGAGATGAAACATTTAGTATTATGTCATAGACTTTGTATGAAAGCATATAAACTAGTCAGTAATAAATGTCTTCTGGCAATTGCAAACTGCTGAGAATGGAATACCTAGAACAGCCAGAACAGGTGTTTAGTATTAAGGTGGAACAAAACAACAAGTATAGGCTGTTTCAAAATTGAATTTTATCATAGAGTTAAATTGCTCATTTGTTTCCCTGCACAAAAACGTAAATAGCTAACTATATGCTGCATCTAAATGAAAGTTCATATGATTTAAGTGATTAAGTTAAAACAAGCTTTAGAAGACTTTTACTGCTTATGCTCTTCACTGTTTTCAGCATCCCTAATAAAGGACAGAGAGATGATAGATGAAGTTATTTTTAGAAAATAGAAACCTTTCGAAAGACTTGGAAAGGGTTTGCATCAAAACTTTGCAAAAACTAGTAAAAACCCTTTTATTGTAAGAAAGTTTTTTTAATCTTAATTAAAACCACTCTAGAGGCATTTGCAATTTTAAATATATATATATACACACCTATACACATATATATAAACACACACACATATATATATATGCATATATATATATACATATATACACACACAGATATAACACAGAATTATAATTCAGTTCCACCTACTGTCGTATAGAAAAAATGAGGTTGTCAGTTGCATTTATAATAATCAGGGATCCAAAATCAGGCCAACACAGATTTGTGAAGAAGAGCCTTTAAAAAGCTTGCAATAGGAAAATAGATAGGAGACACAGAAGGAAAACAAATAGAGTTTGATAATATATGATATGATTTAAGACTCTCTAGACTCTCTTTAAAAAAAAAAAAATTCCTGCTTATCAGCTGGAGTTAGACTTCTAATGAACAGACTTCCTATTTTATGTTCTATTTACATTTACCTAGAATTTGAATAAATAATAGCTGATGGTCAAGCTAGTCTGAACTGGTTGTTACTGCAATTTATTGCCCCTCTTATTAAAAATTTCCTCTTCACTCTTCCTATGTTACAGCAATGCAATGTTTTATTATAATTTCATGCTCTGGCTGTACAAGGCTTCGAAATAGTAAGCTGAACCTACCTTCTATGATGGTTTATTTCTCACAAAACCAGCATGTAGTGCACAGCCAGGTACTGGACGCAGCTGAAACAACAGCTGATGCACTGGAATATCTCAAAAAATGGGAAAGCAAAATATCAAAAAGTGAAAAATGGCCTTGCTGTCAAATTGTGACAGTAATTTGAAAACATGTTTGCGCATCTGAAAAGACACTTGAAATATGTATCATTGAAGAAATAAAATGTAGCTATTTTATCTTAATTTTCCTCACATTTTAAAGAGTACAGTATTGTTGGTATCCCTTAAAGCAAGTCATATGGCTCAGTATATTTAATAAATCTGTAACTAAGAAAAATTTTCTGTGGCTTGTGAAAGTAATTATCACCTATTTTGTGTTCATCATGGAGAGAAAAGGTTACTACAAAGGTGTTGATTAACAAGAGATCTTGCTTAAAATAGAGTGAAAATATATTTAGAAAAGTCAACATATTCCACAGAAAGATGGAAACTTAGTAGCTAAAAAACTTGCGTCTCCTTTACACATTTTGGTAAGTTTTGAGACCTGTATCAAGCATCCATTCATACCTTGCCCAGTTACTAACACATATATTAACCAGAAAATAACAGAAGATCAGGTAATATTTTTCACATGGAAAGTTCTTTGAGCTACCTTAGAAGTAAGAAACACAGTTATATGAGTGACTGTATAGCAGATTAACAACTCAGAGCTGCATTCTTTGCTGGATGTGATAGAAATTGATGACTTCTTACAGCACAAATCTCATAAGAAGAACAGGATTTCTACAGTCTGTCCAGAGGAATGGCAGACAATGCTGCTTTCTTTGGAAAGAAAAGGGATTCTTTACCAGCCAAGTTTCATTACTTTCAAGAGAGCAACCTGGCCCTTTGATGCTTGGTAAAAATACATAGAAGTCTCGCTGAAATATGAATTTGATTTTAAACATTAAAGTAAGCAATTAATAATTTTAAAAATAAGTGAAATAGTCGACCATACATGGACATGAGACATCTCAGTTGCCCTTTAAAACAGAAGCCCAATTGCATTAACTTTCTAAGGCAAGATACTAAAAGATGGCCTTTAGTTTTTCATAGACAGAGAAACATCACTGTCATTACTATTATGCTTCTTTCCTTAAAAAGGTGAAGTCTAATACATTCTGAGTAATATGAACTTCTATTTACCTGAAAGTGAGGAAAATAATGATTTCATAAGAAGTAAAATTATATATATTATTAAGTAGAAATAATTTTAATTTAAATATAATATATGGTGTAAAGGAAATTGAATTCATTATAAATTTAATTTTCTTGGACTCAAAAGTTATGTAGTTTATGAGTATAATAATTAGGGTTAACTAGGGAGCAAAAGAGTAATTTCACTCTGTTTAATATATTAACATAATATACGTTTTTAAAAACAGTTTCTATTAGAACTCATTCACTACCAGGTTTTATGAACATTTTATAGTTGCTTTATTATATGACCATAGATTAAAAAATAAAGTAAATGTAATGCTATTATTTAAGTAAAGACATAATAAACAATGTGCATAAAATGTGAATCCAATTGCAAAGACACTACTCAAATTAATAGATAAATAATAAGCATGATATGTCAAATCTCTATGTATATCTTTCCTCCTTTTTAAGCAATGCATCATTTGCACATACGCTCTATCATGAAGCATCTAAAATTTCATCTCAAACCATAGGCCCACATGTTTTATTTGCAAAAAAAGGAATTTCTATCCTGACTAATTTTTTCTTGACCCTTTATATGAAAAGCAGTATGTAAAACATATGTGTAACATTTCACAAAGTATTTGGAAAGTACATAGAAAGGGAGTTTTTCTGGCTCTCAGGTTGCTATTCCATTCCTAAAGCCCTGGTTTAGAAAGGGGACTATAATTTTACATGAGTTTGCAGTGACACACAAATTTATTAAACTGAATGATGATTCACTTAAATATCTCAGATCGAGAAGGACTATCTTCCAAACTTGAAAGTGTCATTTAAGAATGTCTACCAGTTCTTTATGCTCTAATTGTGTTGTTTTGAAATGGGATTTACAATGCTTAGGCACATACTGATAATGCACAAGTGAGTACAGCAAAACAATGTCAGAATTTAGCACTTAGTCAGAAACCATACAGACATTTATTTGGCCTCCTCTCATTGTTATTCATCATTATGGTGTTTCTGGATTTTTTTCTTCCGGAACAATCGTGTTGCACAGATGAATCTTCAGTAGGATTGTTGAATGATCACTTGTTTTTTTTTTTTCTTTTTTTTTGGCTAGTGTTTCTGCCTGTCTACAAATAAGGACAGAAAACAGATCAAAAGGTAAATCTAAAGGAAATGTAGTGAAAACAATCAGCCTGAGAATCTGCAACTAATGAAAGACTGTTCTAATTTCATTTTATTTTAGCCATCAATGCCTCACGCCAATGTGAAGAAAAGGCATTGTACCATAAAAAGTGTGACATGATGATTGTCTCCATTATATGTTATGCATAATGAATTTTCCAACTTCTCAACTAATACACTCAAGATGCATGTGTGGGAGAGAGGTAGGGAGAGCCATTGTGTTTTGGTTTTGATTGGTTTTTTCCCTCACATGGGGATCAGATATATGGATTTTCTTTAGTCTGTGCTAATTACTGTCAGATAACAAAATATGCTTATGTTTGCAATTATGTTTTTCCAAAAAAACCTCCAGTTGCCAAAACATATAAATGTCGCACATTAGACAAAATAATGTGTTGAAATCTCAACAGTAAAAAAATCAAGAAAGCAATTGGATAAAAAAACCACTTACTGAGTGTTTTAAAAGGGGGAAAAAAATCAGATATCAAGCTTCCATTTAACAAACAGGAAAAAAAAAAGGCTAACTGAAGATATGAAAACTCTCATAATCTACCTGGGAATGAGATAAAGATAATTCTGAATACTATGGAATGTTCTCTTAGAGGTTAAGTAGGCTCGCCCACTGCAGTAGCCCATGATTGCAGTGGTCAGAACAATGACTGAAGAAGAACAGAGGTACTGAATATTTAAATGTCTAATGAATGCCATAGATGAATGGATTGCATTTTGTTACTGAATGAATATAATGAAAAATCAAAATATCTGAATATTTAACTCCTACTTAGAAAATGCTCTCCTGTTTGGGGGGAAGCATCTGATCCGAAGGAAATAAAACTATACTATTTCTTGTCTGCAGTTTCCTAATCTTAGATTCATTATGAAGCAACTAGGTTATGTGGTATAAAAACAGTCAGAGGACTGAATCTCCTTATGCCAGGGGGAACTTCATTTCCTCTAGTGAACATCCATTTGACAGCACTATTGTGACAGCGTTTGTTCTGGACTGCCTCTGTAGCAGTCCATCACGAGCAGATGATGGAGTTCACTTTCATGGTGTATGAGACAGAAAAGAGATTGCTGTACCTTTCAGGAGTTGTTTTCAAAAGAGAAACTGCCTGTACTTTCTTCAGTACTTCATGTATTTTTACAGCAAAGTCTAATGCAGGATTCAGTGAGTGAGAGCTCTGTATGATTTAATAGTGTCCCAAATCCTGATACTGCTTCTAGAGAAGTCTGTTATTATCCTGAAATACGAAAAGACTTTCCTTAAGGGGTAGTCTCAAATGGCTAGGGTAACTTTTGGAAAGTGAGAATGAGATGCCCACCAGAGATCAAAATATTTATTCCCACTGAATTTTCTATTAGAAATTACCACAATATAGGTAAGTAAAAGCTACGCTCCAAAAACATAAGGGGAAAAACTCATCAGGGACTTTCCCTTCACTAAATAGACTGATCACCTTATGAGGATGCTTCCTCTCCTTTACAATAATTACACTGACATCCCCAAACACCCTGCCACCTTGCAAGATTATTTTCATTTTGCGTTTATTAGAGAAATGCAAACAGGCTGGCAAAATATGCCAATTCAGACAAGTACTATCTCTCAAAGAAAATGTAAAGAAAATAATTAGAGAATTATTGCAATAGAAAGGTTGTGGGATACTGTTAATAACTGTTTATGTAAACTAAACATAAAAAAAAGGTTGCACTTCAGTGTGTAAATTACAGTCAGCACACATAGCTCTTATATGCTGTACAGGAAAAAACCAATAAAGATCAAGGAAAAGAGAAGCACACATAATTTTAAATTTTGCAACTGAGGAACTCATGTCTTTGACTTTCAAATGTGATGAGCTTTGATAGGCTCTGTGTACTTCATCCCACCTGCAGTTTCTTGGATTCATGCCTTGATTTGTGTCAACTGATTCACTGACTTTTTATGAAGGTGTTCAAATATACAGTGCCTTAATTAACTACCCAAGATTTCTGCCTCATTATGTGAGACAGAAAAGCCCACTAAGCTGTCATTGAACAGCAGTCATTACTTCAGAGCTCCAGTACTTTTTTGTGCGAGGGCAAGGATGGTGATTGATTTATCACAATTTTAATGGATACTTGACCTGTGAGTCAATACAAATGTTTCACTCAGTGGTAGCAGAGGGCAAGTGATCCAATTATGTGAACATGGTGGCCTAATAAAGGTGCTCTGTTTTTTTCCTGATTTCCTGAGAGAGTTGTTAAAATCTTCTGTTGTTTGATATTTAGTAAAATTACTAGTTAAGAAAACTTAAACTTGAAATACTACATTAAAAAAAACCCAAAATCCAAAGAACAACTAATATCTTAACATCATTCCTCCAGTTCTTAAGTGCTATCAAGATGAAATTTTTTTCGTTTTTGGCAAGATGTTAAACTCACTGAACCATTTGAACCATTGAACATGATTTAAAGATGTTATATGTTAAACCGTGCAGATTAAATAAAAACTTTGCCTTTTCACAAAACAAAACCAAAACCAAATTAAACCGAGGAGAAGTAAGCAACTGTCTATGTGAACAAGATGAACTCTCAGGACTGAAGTGAGGCTGACTGGCCTGTAGTTTTCCAAGTATTTCTGATTGCTGTCTTGGAGACAGGAAGAATTTTCTTTCTTCCAGTTCTGTGCTAGGTCCAGTAGTTTATCTCTCGTTCCTGATTCTTTGATTGCCTGTGTCAAGAAGCTGTTGGAAGTGCACTTCAGAAACCTCCTGAATTACTTGTGCCTTGTTGTGTTGTCCGTTCAGCATACATTGGGCTGAGCCAATTCTCCCAAGACGACAAGGGCCTATGAATGTGAAGTTGTCAGAAGAGGGCGTCATTTGCTTCCTCTTTATTAATATAGTGTGTAGCAGGCACCTATCACAATATTTCACACTTTTGGTCTGCACACTAATTTGATTGGCCCATCACCCAAATAAAGAATGCCATAAATCCTGATCTATATGAAAGGCAACCCTCGCTTTTTACTTTCTCAATCTGTCCTTCACGAAGAAACTGCCTCTGTACATGGCAGTAGTCGAGCTGTTAAAGTCCTTAGTGCTTACATTATCCCTCTTATTTTGTTTGCCAGCTTGGTGCGTTGCTTCTTCATTTGGTTGTTGACCATTCTTTCCCTTCCTTCTTGTTAATAGATTAATAGTGTTGAGGTTGCCTAGCTGCGTAACAAACACACTTTTCCCAATTTGGTTAGATGGATCCCTTCTCTTCCAAGCAATCCTCACAAAGGTCGCATGGTCATAAAAATGAAGAATCTATTGCCAACATCAAATGTGCAACCACCTTTTGACTTCCAAGATTCATTAATTTTTCCGCAAGCCTTTCCCATTCACCAGTAAGACCAGGCAGAAGTCATCATGCACCAAGCCCTTCTCCTCATTCCTCGCAGATGTTTCATCACTACTTATGAAGTCCTAACCTCCAAGACATCTTGCTAGTGCCCTTATGGAGAAGAAACGTGGAATAATAGTCTGACCAACAGTCAAGCTGGACACACTTTGTCAGCCCATCCATGATGTTCTGGACCAAACCCCTCAGCATGCATCAAATGTCCCCTACTAACAGGCTGAGCCAGCTTAGCAGCCTCCATCCCTGTAGCAGGGAGTCTCCCACCACTGTTCTTTGCCTTGTCTTGCCAGTGTTGCCACTGGTCTCAGGCACAGGCAGATCAAAGTCTTTGTTGGGAAGAAGTCCCTGCTGTTGCCTGTACTGGTTCCCCAAAACTGCTCTGCAGGTCATAGATGCATGTGGAGAAGGAACAATCATCCTGGTGCCAGAGTTCACAAGATCACAGTCTTTACCAGCCTGGTTGTCTCCATTTCCCAGTCTAACAAGCATAGGTGCTGTCTCTGCTTCCTCAGTGCAGCTTTTAAGAGCAGTTTCAGCTCTTGTAGTGCAGCGCCTTGAAAGACATGTGGTCTGCTGACCTCCTTCCACAGCTTAATTACTCCTGTTGCAAACTCCCTACCAGTGCATGCTTCCTGCAAGTGCAGACTGGTGCTTGTGGCCCCAGAGAGCGGTCCCAGGTTCTGCAGCCCCTGCAGAACTACACCCTCTCATGGGAGCTTATGCTGAGTAAAGGCCTCTGAACTGCCTGTGAACACTGCTGGGGACCTCACAGTGTGCCCACCATTACCGAAACCGACTTTGTCCTCAGAAGACTCTCTGCCTCCACTTCTGCACAAAATGCTGCCTTTGAGGGCTAACTGTTAGCTGAAGTATTCAACAGTGTAAGTTACAGTAAAATTCACTGTTATGAAGCTACATGATGCTGACTTTTCAAAGCTTTCAAAATTGAATTTTACAGAATTCTGATGTGATTAGAAAGATACTTGGTTTCAGGGACAAATAATTGGTTCTAGAAATCACAGGTCTTTATTTTTTCCTTGATTCATGAAAGAACACTCTTACATAGTATTATATTAATCTCTGCATTCTACTGCTATATTAGAAAATGCATTTTATTTGCCCTTCTGCGGCTTTGAAAATATATAGTAATAGAAAACAGAAAACTAAATTATTGATAAATTAATGTAAATGAATATGTTTCAATTCTAGAACAACATGGCCATTGAAGGTATTAATAAACAATCTCTTTGAATCTTCAGACCTGTAATAGAAGAGGAAGAGAAAAAAAGGCTGCCCAGAAAATGTAGTTTGAGGAAAGTCAGAAGACAGAAATGAACTCTTAGTCACTGCAATGATTCATGCAGTCAAGACAAAAAAAATCTTGCAATGAATACAGTCAGGTCCTTCCCAAAAGGATCTGCTGCTGTAATGAAATTTTAGCCAATTAAAGGATCCATAAGATTTGCAGAAGGTAAATGTACAAAACTAGGATTTGAATTAAATGCTGAAAAAGCTATACCACTGTAAAGGGGAAAACATGCAAATGGTAAATTACTTTTGAAGAAAGAAGTTGAAATACTCATTATGAGTTAAATAGAAATGTATTTGTAACAAAAACTGATTTCAGACAGCTATGTATATACTGTCAGGGACATTCGTCAATAGCTGCTCTGTGATGCCCTGTGCCTTATGGTAACCAGCTATCATCAACACATCCTTGCTGTTGTCTGAAAATCCTGCTTTTCTATAAAAATCTATCATCTTGTTGAAGAAAATCAGTCACAGATTAAAAAAAAAAAATGCAAAGTTATATGAATCCAGGGTCAAGAAATTTTCATTATTTGGCTGGCGATATTGTGCTTCTACAGGTTCAGAAGACAAAACATAGAGTTTGTTGAATACTTGGGATATTACTCAGCCTTTAGGAAATACTCACTTGCAGTGAAGAAGCATAGAGGCAAACAACTCAACACACAAAGAAGAATGCATATTAAATCTGCCTATAGCAGCCTTATTTATGCTGACATTTCTTTGGAATATAGTCCATATTCTTTCTATGTTCAAAACCCCAAAACCTAGAAGCTTCCAGAGGCAGAGCCATGTTTATCAGAAGCAGTTTGACTCTTCCTTTTCTGGTTTGCATTTCCATTTTAAAAGACAGAATGAAACTTACATTCTACATAGAATGGAGTATACTGAAGGGTAAAAAAGATAGTTCTTCCAGAGTTTTTTTTATGAAAAATGCTGTGAAGAAAACCCCCACAACTGTGCAGAACAATTAGCTGTAAATCAAAAATGTGACCAGATTGTATTAGAAGAACAGATGATATAACTGGCTTTTAATTTCTGGGCTCTTTGATTTAGTATCCTAGATCATGAGTATAGATGAGTTACTGAGTCAGATTCAAGCATTCATCTGTTTTGCCCAAAGTTCATCTGGAGCTATTTAAACCTAAGCACTGAGATGAGGTAAGAGAGTCTGACATTAATAATCCCATGCAATTATTTATGTGACACAAAATAACCCTTAATATCCTAGCCTTAATTTGGAAATTAGTCAGTCTTCCAATTGTTTTAAAACTTCAGCCATGGGTATGTAACTTCCACCTTTTGAGCACTGTGATATTGCCAGTTTAAAGATATTAATCTGATGCCATGATGATTTTTTGCCTTTTCTTTTATACCCCTTTTATATACCATTTTATATAGCTTTTATGTATCCTTAGTGCTTTTAGCCTATATACCTGTAATTCTTTAAGTCTGGTAACTTAGTATAGACCCAATATTCTGTTAAGCCAGGAGACCAAACATCCTGGAAACCTCGCAGTTAGGGGTCAGAAAGCCCTAGAAACCAAGGTCCTCTCTAGAGCATATGCTGTAAACTAAGATAGGCTCATCCAGGTGGGAGATTCCTCATGCTGGGGGATTCATTCAAGTCTTTCATTGGGGAATCTTTGATAGATGTGCTAATTTGCAAGGCCTATAAATTGTAAATGCGATCTATTGTGTATGCGTGTTTTGGTGTGCATTTTGGCTCATTTCATCTGGACAAAGTGGTGCACCTAAGGATCCTTAAATAAATACTGAGGTAAAAGCCCCTTTTCCCCTTAACCGTGTCTGGCTTTTAATTTTAAGACCAGGGAAAGGCAACAAATCCTCCAGCCTACAAACCTGAAGTCTTCTGCTAAAGAAATATGTAAAGGTGACATAAAATACATCTGATACCAATACACTGAATTTCATTTAAATCCTAAAGTATTACCAAAATACAGCCATTCTGAAGGTCTTTTTAAGTATTGCTTATCTTAATTTATGTTTGGTTTACTTCATATTAAGTAGGAGCAAACCGAAAGTTTTCAGAAAGGCTACTACTAGAATTGTATTACTACTGACAAATAAAACTCTTTTAAGCTAGCATTTACTGAGTTCTGTGTGATACTGAAGGCTTATACTTATTTTCACTAAAGCTTTATTGATATGTTTATTACTTAGGATATTCGTGACTTGTTTCGTCTGATCTCAGCATTAAAAACCCCTGTTAAGGGGCCTCCCTATTGAGAAATGGTTGCAGCAACTGAGATAAAATGTGAAGACACTATCTTGGAAATATTCTATGGCATTCGCAGATTCTACATTTTGGTTTTGCTTTTTTTTTTGAGATTTGCAACTGAAAACCAGAGTTTATGGTCTAGCCAAGAGCCTGTAAACCACATTAACTATGAGGGAAAATATCATCTTTTTCAAATCTAGAAAACAGCACTTTTGAACTGATTACTTAATTACTTCATCCACCCCCAAATGAAGATATTACTCTTCAGTACAGCTGGTCAGAAAATGCAATGTAACCAGCCCTTCCTATGGAACTCAAAGATAAGAGCTGTGTTTTCACTGAATGCCTCCCTAGCATATCAATGAAGTAAAATTTTATGGTGTGTGTACAATAAACATACTACAAGAAATAACACATTTATATGCACGACGTTTTCTGTGAATATTTTTTCAAATTCAGTGGGAATCACAGTTGATCACAAACGGCATTATTAGAAACATTTGCCTTTATAATATTTAAACTTTTATTCTATGAGAAATAAACTTTAAAAAATATATATCATCTATAGCAAAGTAGCCCTGTTTAAATTAAAGATTGGAGTCAGAGGGATTGAGCCTTACACAGAGGAAAGACACAGCTAAACAAACTGATTCAATGAAGCAAAACGCTCCAGTTTTGCAAAGAAACAAAATCCTTTCTGGCTCCTCCTGAGCCCTTTCTGAGAAAGCGATGTTCTTAAGTCTGATCTGGCAAAGCAAAATAGTAGGTATCATGTTCCCTTTGAGAAGTTGTTGCCCCCTGTGTAGGCCACCCGGCTTTAATAATGATGTAAATATATCAAGGTTAAGCTCCTCTGAAATGCAAAATCCCTTCTCATCCTCTGAAGACTCTGAGTAAACACTAAAGCAACAAATGCAGGCAAAGTGCTGCTTCAAGCAGATAAACAAATACCAGCTGAAAATTAAGGTTAATGCAGTAGCCTAACAGGAAAAAAATGTGTGAAAGTTTGGTTAAAGATTTATTGTTATCAATCAGAGCAGAGAGTTCCCAATTATATACACATCAGTAAAGTGGCTGTTACTTTGACAGCACCTTCCTGTATATTAAATATAGAAAGCATATATAAAAATAAAGATGAAATAATGAGCAAATCATCATTTAAAGAAAGTTTTGCCCAGAGTAGAATTGTTCATATAATTTATCACAACTCACTCATTGATTGCAAAGCAAAGAGCTATGATAGCAAGTACCATACTTTCTTAGACTGCTTAACATCCTTTTGCTAACACAATCTTAAGGCTTGTTATCTTAGTATTGCTTTGAAGGAACATCATGCAGACAGCCAATTCTGGAAAACGGAACAATGTCGAACATCTTTTTTTTTAATCCATATAAAACAAACAGAAAACCAAACCCAAACAACCAAATAATTGGAGTCAAACTAACAGGTATATAGAATAAGAATTAATTAGTTCCTACACCAACACTGATAAGATCTGAGGCAATATTTAAGTTTTAAGAGTACAAAAGACAGATACTTCTGAGAAGAATAAAACTTTCTTCAAATAATTTTTTGAAATAATACTCTAGAGCAAATAAAACAAAAGGGTTTACTTTTAGCTCTTAATGTCAGTGGGCCTCGAAAATTTTGAATGTAAATTTATTACTTTAGATAATGTAATTGGGCCAATTTTAATATCTATTTTAAAAAATTTTCCTTCAATTCTGAAATTGTAATAATTTTTGGCTGGGATTCAATGCTTCATTCTGTAATTCTAGAGTCCTCATTATGTTAACAAAAAACCCTCCAAAACAACAACGCTATTTCAGTCATCTCTGATAAGACTGAAGAATAGACTCAGTTTTCACAAATTAGAAATTAAAAACCAGGAATCTTGTTGAAAAGCTCAGAGACTTAAGATGATCTAGGATTACTTTTCAAAGGCAACTGATAATATTATAATCTAGCCTTTATTCAGGTCTAGATTCATGAAAGACATATGGAAAGCAGAATGCCCATTTCTGTTGCAGTGAAAATGGGAATTCTCAGCCAACCAAATGATTTGCTGGTTCTTCAGCAATTTAACCATTAAAGAATTGTGAAGAATTAAAGACTAGAATTATGATTTAGTTTGATAAGTAATAAAAGCATGTAAAATTATTAGAAAGTGCCTGTAGAAATTTTGATACGAGAATTCAACTGCTACTTTAGTACTGCAACTATCACTACTTTTTTTTTACACATACGGGGTTTTTTTTAAACACCAAAAAGCAACGGGCAAGGGAATACCAGAAATCTGATAATGCCAAACAATCTTTACTGACCAGCAAATGTTACACTCATGAATAGCAAATTCTACACCTACAACTTATCATGGGAAAAGACTACTTGGCTCTCTGAAGTATGCCTTCAGGATAATAAAGAACCTCTCTCTGACACCTCCTAATTAAAGAAAATATCTCAGCAACAAAAAATTTAAGGAAATTTTTTTGTATGGATTGAATGTGAATGTCTCCATGTAGCAGACTTACAAATGTATCTAATCACATGCTGTATTATTTTGGACAATAATGCACCTTTGTTTTGGAGATTACTGGTTAAATATATATTTCCCTTTGCAAGAAAACTAAAGCATTAGGAAAAACAGTGTGGCCATGGCTGACCAACTTATGTGAACTAATTTACTTGTTACAGAATTGTTAGAAATTTTCACTAATAAAGGATCTCAGCCCTGTGCTATTCTATGTTGCAAAAGTGCAGAACCTATTTGATCACATTCTGAAAAGAAGGGGAAGAGAAGAAGAGGAAGAAGAAATGAAGGGAGTCTGAGGGAGTCAGGAAAGAAGTGAGAAAAGGAAGAAAGAGAAACTGTTGGTCAGAAAACATTATAATGCACTTACATAAAAGTAACTAATTAAACTGAGACAGATTTGAGTTGTGTTCTCAATAACTACTGAAGACGGCAGAAAAATATGTACTTTTAACTGAAAAACTGAAAATATAAATGTATCATTCAGAATATTCTTAGATTTTCAATCTGACCAGGCATCACTCTTTTTCTTTGCTTCTCTTGGTTTTATCTACTTCTTGTGCTCCTATCCCTTGTATTTCTAAAGAGAAAACAGATATATTCTCAGTTTTTAGCTTTTCTTCATGATACCACCTTCACTCTTACTGAGGCTGATATCTGTTCTTGTTTTCTACCTGAATAAAGCTCCTATTTTCCTATTCCGTACATGAACTGTACATCATTGAAAGGAACATCTCAGGCCACTGAATAACAGGGTCCTGCTATTACAGTCAGCTGAGTTATAGAGAACCTCTCATAAAAAAATCAGGCTGTGTTACAATCCATTAGATTATTATTTCCAGAGAATGCTGTTCTTAAACCTCTGATGATAAGAAACCATCGTATTTTTCAGCTTCTACATTCTCTGTGGAAGACTCATTCTGTATACTGTTACACTAGCAACTTCTAGATTTCCGCTAAACCCATTATTTCTATAGAATCCCTCAAAGCTAATAGTTAAGTCTTTTGAGTCTCTGTCTGTTACTAAACATTTTTCTTGCATCTCTTAAATTAACCTCTCAAGAGCTCTTTCTCCAAGACTACAGCTCTGTCCAGAGTTCTGGCTGAGTTTCCTATCAGTATGAAGATAATTGCTCCCCTAATCCTTCCAGTCAAATTTCTATTTGTGTATTCTTTAGCTGCAGCAAACATGTTGTGCTATTTATCTAATAAGATTAGGATTTATTTTTCTTTTCTATCACTTCTACTTGATGGGACTCGAGAAAGGAAATTCCTGCACATTTCTTCCTCATAGTTTGTACATCAAATCACTGTTAGGCTGCCTTTTTTTGAATGGTATCATGAATCTACACTACGCATGATCGAGAACACCAGAAGATATCAATCAAGAATTTTGTGCTGTTCGTATAAAGAGGCATCAAGTTATTTTAGTATTACATAGAAGTATTCACTCAGATATGGCATCAAACTTCACCTGAAGTTCCCTAAATTAAGTTATTCAAGCTGCAAAGAAGATACTTCCAAGTCTTATACTTTAGTTTTAATTAATAAGACAGGATGCACTTTTTACAGTTTTATTAGTATTTGTTGCTGACAATTTAAAAGTGAACAAACAAGTACATGACTTTGTACTGGAGGACTTCATGCCTGCTAAACCAAGGAGTAGGACTTCACATTCGTTTGTCAGGGACTAATGATCAAAGCATGATGAGAAATGGAAGCATCAACAACAGTGTGGAAGTACAGGGGACACTACACCTCTGTGGGATGTGGGGACCTAATTGTTGTCTTGGGAGCTTTGGTCCTGTGAGGCCATATCTGAGATGGTTTGGAGAAAATGTTGATGACCAGCAAACTCTTGTGGGGTTAGCCCTTTCTAATCATCTGCATGGACACCAGCAATACTCTGGGGTTACCTTTCTCATGGTAAGACACTGGAAAGGCTCTGAGGGTGACTTAAATGCACATTATACAGAGGCACAGATGATATAATCTTAATTTTTTCAGTGAAGATGAGATACCTCAAGTGCACATATGCAAATGTATATGAATTGGGAGACAAGAAGGATTAGAAATCTGTGCACACCTGTGCACTTCTACAATTTCCCTCAGAATAAAGATATGTGGTAAGGGTAACTCACATATGGCTAGAGTATGGTGATGAATGAAAGAGGGCTTTCTAGTGGGGACAGGCAGAAAAGGTGAAGAGGAAGGAGGAACCCAGCACAGGGAGAGAATTAATGCAGAGAACAGGTGATGGGTCCATCAAGTACTTATCAGGAAAATCAGAGGAGAGATGATCATGAGAGACATTTTAATGGGTGTCTGCTACAGGACACCAAACCAGTAAGAGAAGAACCACTTCAGACATCTGAAGGAAGCTGTGCAAAACCATATGCCTTTCTATCATAGGAGGCTTTAGCTACCCTAACAACTGTGAGAAGGGCAATGGGGTAATAGCAAGTAACACAGGTGATTCTAAGATGACTAGACAAGTCAAGTTTCTTGGACCTGTTGTCTGTTATCCCACTGATCCACAAGATCCTTCAGTTCCTTCCTAGGCTGATGTTGTAGGTATACCACTGCCTTCTCCATCTTTGTCTCTTGGGCTATGGACCTATGCCTTAGAAGTATTTCCAGCCCTGTCTCTTTCTCTTGCTTTTTCCTGCGGCCTCAGAGTAGTCCTTGACCTGGTTAATCCCTTGACTGAGACTGTCAAGGAACTCATTGTTGTCACCACCCTGCTCAGCTCACCACGTGAGGTGAGAGCCGAGATTGTGGCCCAAAGGGAGAGCCCTGTTTGGCTTGGGACCATCTCCAGCTGCTGTTTTATCATCTGCTGAGGGCAGTCCTGCGTTTATGTGTACTGCTGGCTCCAGTTGTTCATGAACAAAGTGGATGTGGCTAAATAGATTGAAAAATGAGTTTAATATACTAAGCCAGATAAAGCAGTTAGCAAGGATACAAGAAAAGGCTGGGAAGGCAGGATTTATGCAGGCTAGATAAGAGAAGATTTTTTTGAGAGATCTTATTGCTATCCACAAGTACCTGTTGAGAAGGTGTAGAGGACGGAATCAATCTCTTCTCCAGCACATAGAGAGAACGAATGAGTGGAAGTTGCAACACAGGATGTTTGGGCAAGACATTAGGGAAAAAAAATTCCCATCAGAATATTTGAATACTAGAGAAAGTTGCACAAAGAGAATGGAGATTCTTGGAGATGCTCTACCATCAAAACTGAGCCTGGCAGGGCCTGATATACCCAGTCTAGCTCTGAGCAAGGAGCTGATAAAATGATCTCCAGAGATCTTCCAAAAATACAATATTCTATGATACTTTGATAACACACTTTGGAAGTAAACAGCAATTTCTGAATGATGTTATGTCAGAAAATTATTTGGTATCAAAATTTAATCAAGTAAAGCTTTCCAAAGTTTAGCACTGCCTTATCATTTGAGAATTTTCACTAGGAACTGTACAGTTTCATCTAAATACTTTTGGTCTCAATGTTGCTTTTCACACATTGAAAGCCACCAGTATCAAGATAAGCAGTGTTCCATGAAGTTGAGGCATTTATATTACAAAGTGAGATTATATAGCTATTAGAATAGAAGAAGATGCATTCAAGAGAAGTCCTTAATATCTCATTTATTTAGTGTCCAGGAATGGTTTTAGTGTACATCAGGCAATGGCCTTAGAAAGTTTCATGCTAATAACGTAAAACCTGTTACAAATTCTACTCTTATTTGTATGTAGGGAAAAGTAAGTCTTCAAAATTGATCATGCTGTGAAAGATTGCATGGATTTTTCTTTTCTAACTTTCTAACTTTGAATTAGTTTCCACGTGGGTTTTCTTGGCCTAAGAGCTGCATACATGAGTAGCTAACACTGGGAATGTATATTGCCTCATTGTCAAGATTCAAGATTCAAGATTCATATAGTTTTAATAGAAACCACAAGTGTTATCTCTTTGTGTTGTAGTAAGAGTAATTCTATTTAGGCAGTCCACTAAATATATATCTTGTACCAAGCTTATGGTATATGAATTACATATTTTTCAGCCTGGGATCTTGCCATTTTCAGCACAGTTCCTCAGCTTTGGAGTTAATGGAATTTACATGCCTTATATGAACAACACAAATAAGAAGAAATGTTACCCAATGAGGTAGTTTTGATAGGACACACAGTTCGCCTCTTTTGACAAAGAGTTTAAAATATCTTTCTGGGCAATGGAGGATGTTGGGTAACTTCAAGATAAGGCACATGTAATTTAGATCCAATGAAATTGCTTTTCTAAATCCAACTTGTTGAGAAATATAAACCAAATGTACTTTCATTTTAAAAGTGAAATATTGCAAACACAAAGATTCAAGGAAAACTTCATATAATTTATCCTGAGACCTGGAGATTGGTGTGCATTTGAATAAGATTTATACAGCATGTTACAATTTTATTTGGATTTTCACAAACTGATGTTTCTGGATATTCAACTAATTAAACCAAATTAAATATAAACACAGTACATAGTGAACAGGATAATTGTTCGCATTCCTTAGCTTGGGAATATCAAAAACATTTGAGAGTTTAGCTGATCTTCCCTCATGAGAACTAAAGTCCTAGTTCACAAAACCATAAAATCTAACCTTCTTCCCAGTTTAAATTGCAACATGAGCCACTCAAAGAACCATAGCTTTGAAGGCACAGGCTTACATCAGGACCCTTTATCTCCCAGGAATGACCACTGCATATCTCTCAGACAGAGGTTGTTTCTTAAGTACAAGCAAGATATGAAAATTTATGTTTTCAGTTCTCCAATAATGATCTTGTTCTGCTGGTGCTAAGAAGATGCTTACCTTTAGGGACTCTGTTTTCCTGAGAAAGATTTATTGCCACCAAAAATATATCCTTAAATTCTATTGATGAACATATGAGAATGTATCCTATGACATAATTTGTGAATCAACTTTTCGATCAGCTTATTAAGGAAAGCATTGATAGATGAGCCTCTGAAATGTTTAAGTTCCAAAGAAATACAGACATACAAACTGTACGAGCTCCCAGGCCGAGATTCTTTGTTTGGTGGCTCATCTACAGATTGTCCCTTGGTTTACCTTCCTTGACTGGGTGTAAATCTGTATATTGCCTGACTACACTCTGCTGAGATCTTCTAGTTGTTATCAGAGAATCTCAGCAGGAGATAGTTACTGATTTCTCAGTATAGTGAATGGTGCGATATCATTGCTCTGAGGTTCTCTTTTCAAGGGAGACCTTAACTTTGCCTCTAACTTTTCCTTAATTATAAAGCAGTTTCAGAGAATTACATAGAAATATTTATTCCATTGAACAATGTGGAAAAACATGAATTTTATTTAAATCTCAGTTTACTCTGGTTGCCAATTTGCAAGGTTTTCTTCCTTACATTGTCTTCTTAGTTTGGATGCAATTTAAAACAAAGGTTGAAAAAATCCTCAAGGATGGAAGCTCACACAATGAATTAATTTTCCTTTGAAAGAAAGAACAATTTTTTTTAAAGTCTCAGATGCTGAAAATTTGGATATTAGTTACAAAGAAATGAGCAAATGAAAGTCTGACACAAAACCTATGGATTAAGACTATAGCAGAATAGAAAGATAAATTTCTATTTTTTTTTTCAATTAACATTACTAACTATTCTTACTATGTCTACGGGAGAACATTAAATGCTCATAAAGACACAGAAACTCTAAATCACCTGAAATGTAATATTATGCATTGTGAACCACCTCTAGAATATGTGTGCCATTAGGCTTCCACAAGCTGTTTTGCATTTAAGAATGAGGTTGCACATAGAATGTATAAGGTGCCAGGAGGGTCATGTTTTACATCCAGTGAAAACTAGGTTCTCAGACTTCATGCTCTGTCTATGGCAAACTCTCAGCTGAACACACAAAGGGTATTAACATAGATGGTTTAACTTCCCTAGATGTAGTTCTAAAGATGGATTGTTATTCCAATACAAGAACATACATATTACGGGTCTCAACTGTGCAAAGGTAAGAAAAAAAGGCAAACAATTTTAACATACACTCAAAATATGTACATAAATGTAAAAAACCTCTCTTTGAGTAGCAGATAGCATATTAATTATTGCTTTTATTCATGAAATATTCTATCTCCTATAAAATGTAAGTTTAAATGTATTTTAAATTCTGGAGAAATATAAATATTTCTCCAGAATATTCCATACTGATTATGGACAAGATATTTGTGCTAATTGAAAAATGAAGAAGGAAATATTACTGATGATATCGGAAGCTCTATAACATTTTGAAAGAAATATTTTTAAATTGATTTGACTGTGTGTATAAATTGGTTACCACAAGGGGGTAACTGCTGTAAGTCCTTAGCAATTCAAAGTCTCAGTTTGTAAGCAGATAAACTGTACTGCAGGACTGAGAAATACATCCTATCTAAGCCTGGAAAGGTTGTTAAGGAGTATTTTTGCCACAGGAAATACAGAGAAAGAGCTACAATCCAATGATTAAGTGGAAATTGAAAAGGTCTGCTAAACTCTTGGGAGAAGAAAAGAGGCAAAACTAACAACTGCCAGCCTAGTTTAAAACAAGATTCAAAATAAGGAAGTTAACTGTTACAGTGAGGACGAAGTAACATAGAGAAGAAATTAAACATCCGTAAAGGGGGAAAGAGACCAAACCAATACAGCAGAGAAAAGAGATCTTCAATACCTTATGAAACAGATTACAGATAAGTTAAAATGGATCAGGGTTGAGGTTAAATCTTACTAAGTCCATGGAAACATAAGCATTAGTTGACTTCAGTGTCCTTTGAATTATTCTATTATAGAGCGACACCCTGACTAGGAATACAAACATTTTTATTTGTTCTAGAGATTATCTTGCTACATAACTGACATACAAACTCAAACCAAGGTTTATTCATTAAATTTTTTTTGTTACTAAAAAATTATGGGGTTTTTTTTCTAAAAGTGATTACAAAATTAATTATTTAAGAAAATAATTTCTTTTGGATACCTGTTCACGATACTCATAAAGAAGACAGAATAATAGAAATTTGGTCACAAGGAACGTGAAATTGGTAGCTTGTCTTTTCAGATAGTGTTAATGGATACTGAATGAATCAGGCAGCTGTTCTTAGCCCCTGGCTGCTAAAAAATAAAGAAACTATTGTAGTGATGCCTGTTTAATAGAGACAAGCTGGGTAGGAAATATAATGCTGAAATATAATGACCATTTTATCAAATCAGTACATAATCACACAGAAAATTTTGCTGAGAAATAATGTCATATAGACCCTGAGACGTGAAGAGTTTATTCATTCTTTCTTCAAAACTGGGACACGTATAGGATACCATTAGCTTTTAAAGCTAAAAGGATATTTTGAAGTGAGAAACTTCTTCTGGGAATTCTAGTTTTATGAAAAATTGCCAAATATGAGAAAAAGAAGAGTTGGCAATGCTTCATGAACTCACTGTAGGACTTTGGGACAGGATTTTGTAATCCCAGCTCTTCAACTTTTCCTTTTGGTATTGTCAACTGGGTCAGCATAACCTGACTGACTCTATATTAAAATTCAGTAATCTTGTTTCCTGGATTAAGATCTACAGTAATTTTCCAAGTAAAGAAAATGCTTTCAGAGAAGATCAGTATTGTCTAAGTACTTCCTAAGATTTTTTGTTATTCATGTCATCATTTATTTTCAAGATAATAGCTTTTCAAGATATTAGCAATGGTGAATCAATGAATTCAGGTTATGAAGGTAGCATATTAAAAATTGCTGATATGGACTGAAAAAATTATGCCCTCCCCCAAAAAATATTACTAGGAAGAAAAGAAAAAAAAAGAAAAAAACAAAACAACCTTGAAAAAATCAAATAAACAGGAAAAGATGAGTTAGGAAATGCTGTGTATCTATAGCACTCAAACACACAAAAAAATTTATTTTCTGTAAAGTTGTTTTTAATATTTTTTTTTCTTTAATTTTTCTGTGTCTGCTCTAGCCAGCATGCAATTCACTTATGTTTTCCCTTTTTTTTCCAGGTCATTGAAAGCTGTGTCCAGTTTTGCCTGCTTAGATTCTTCTTTCATTCTCAGTGTACATATGTATGTCCATCATTATTTCTCTTAATTTATGTGGTGGAAAACTTATTTAACTGAACAGGGATAGCTTTGTATCAGGGTTCTCCCCTGAATGAAGTACAGGCTGATAAAATGTAAGGTTGATGAAGAGACAGTGAAAAGAAAGGAACTGTAGGGTGCAAGATTAGGAGGTCATTATGTAGCTTCTCTTCAAAAAGGCATGTAATGTAAAAATCAGTAGTGAGAATGTCTTTGGTTCTCCAAACTCAAATGCTGGAGTTAGGAAACAATGATATCAGGTGTGGCACTAGATGTTATGTTTAGTCAATTACTTCACTGGTGAGTCCTATCACATAATGATAAAATGGCTTTCTCTTGAATTGGGCCTTGGAAAAGAGTTCAACAAATTTTCATGCTTTGTCTAGGACTATAAATTTGAAACTTGACAAAAAATTTTCTGTAAAAAATGCACTCCAGTAGCAAGAATTAGAGGTTGTCTCAATATTGTGTCTGTGCTTCTGTGGGTTTATTTCAAACTAGAAGTTTGAAAAGCTAAAAAAATTCCCATTTTCCATTTTGGAGAGTAAGATACTGTTTCAACCAGCAGTATATACTGCATAGAGAAAGTAAGGCTGAGATCACCCTAGAAATTTAATACCACAATCCAAAATTCAGGAAATTTTGCATCAGAACATGCCATTCTAAAGCCTCTGAACATAAGAGTAAAATGCAAAAGACATTTTCATGTTTCCTAAAACATTTTGGCTTAGTCTAAACAAAGGCAGGATGAGAAAAAATTACTTCCACTGTGGAAATACTTTGGTTTAGAGGACCATATGCATCACTGTACAATGCCACTTAAATGTGCAACAGAGAAGAAAAATGAGCTAGTAAGAAAAGTGGGCTTGCATACATTACTAGTCATTGATGCATTTTGTAGATATTAATTTCACACAGAAAACAAAAAATATGTTGATAGTATCTGTATTTTACTTGAAAAAGACAGGTATGCATTCTAAAAGGTTTTTTTCATGCTAAATAGTTCTTTTAGCCACCCTTAAAAATAAGATATGGACAGCTGATAAAATATGGAATGAACAATGGGCTGAACTTACAAACGGAAAACATTATTTGATTTCACTTATCTTTAAAACTTTCAATGTAATTATGCATACATTAGTTAGTTATTAATAAATTTGAAGTTGCTTATACTTGTATAAAATTATTTGAATTCAAATTAATTCTGAAGAGTTAACAAGCAACATGGTCCTTTCTGGTATTTGACAGACTGTATGGTGTTAAATTTTCTTTGCCAATTTTGTAGAAAAATTACTTTTCCCTAAGCTCTGGAAAATTTCACTCCTCATAGAAGTTCAGAATTATTTAATCCACCTATGTTGGACTATATCTTCTCTTTCTGTTCATTGATATATATATTTTCTACTATGTATCAAACTTGTTAAAAATACAATGTATTATTATTATAATATCAAAGGTTAAGGGGCTGCAAAAAGTTTTTTAGCCACTCAAAATGCCGACAGAAGTAATAATCTCTGTGAAGTCCTTGCTTTCCAAACACAGAGAAAAGAGGAGCTGAAAATCAGGTTAAGCCTTGGAATAGAAGAAAAGAATTGATCTAGTATATCTGTATGCCTCAATTATATCTAAACCTTTGGTTTGTACAATACTTTAGTAAAAAAAGGTAGGAGGTTGAATTCACATATGTTCATGCAGGAAATTAATGAAGTAATGACAAAGCTAGACTGGTCAAATAGGACTTCATGAAGAACTATGAAAGCAGATGAGATATTGAAAAAAAAGGAATAAAATAAAATAAGATGAAGGCATCTAAAAGAGAGGCAAGAAAAAAAACGTAGCAAAATTTTCTTGCTCTCATATTGCAAGGAATTTGAAGGAGAGGTAGAAGCCAAATGTTACTAAAGGTGTAGATTGGAGAAAGGATAAAATAAACGGAGGAAAAGAAGAAGAGGATTATATGATGAAGACTCAATAGGTGGAGGTAATGAAATGAAAAGATTACAAGAAACAAACCTAATTTTAAGAAAGATATTAATGAGAAATTGGGAAAACTGCTATGGACTAAAATAACATCAGATGGATTTCAGAATAGCAAGACTGATAATTAGAAGTTGATATTAGAAGAGAAAGATATATGAAAAATTAAGGAATACGTAATGAAAACTGATGGGACAGAAATTTATAATTTAAAAGCAGAACAGGAAACATGCCTTTTTTAATATTATCTGATCATGTCCTCATTATATTTAATTTAGAACAAATGATTATTACCAGGCAGATGGCCCAGTATGAGGCATGACCATGTGGTGGACTTAACATGATGACTCACTGACCCAGATCTTACACTTTGTTTTTGTAGATGATGGTATTGAATGTGTTAAGTCAATCCACTGATTTAGCAAGTTTCTGGTCAGTGGGATTTTTTTTTATTTTTGCAATAGTACAGTGACTCCAATGTCCTGACAGAGAAATGCTCCATCAATGGACATTCTTGAAATGACGTATTAAAATACATAAATACACACACAAAATGTACATTAGTTGCTGTATACTGTATAAGTCTATGGCTTAGTGTATAAGAGGCTCTTTAGTAAGCTGCAAACAATGTGATTATCCCTTAAAGCCTTATGTTAGTTGTATATTTCACCTCCTGCATGTACATTACCCTTTAACTCAAAAGCAGATAGTCATCAGTCATTCTGAGATCGCTCCACTATAATTATTTATCATACTAGCCACCCTGATGCAAAAGTCAGTCATCAGTTAACTTCTGGTTTTCTTTTAGATATTTGTGATAAATATATATTTTAATGTATCAATACACAGATATAGTACTGTATCAGTAAAAATAACATTGTAAACCTCTAGATTTGCATTGTTTAGCTTTCAATTTTCTTTTAAACATATTCTCTACTAAAATTGTTAAAAAAAGTTTCACACACATAAGTTGGCATGAATTTTAAGGACATTGATGGAGATTATTTTCCCCTGTTAGTGATCTTCACATTTATCAGCAGTCAGGTGTGCTCAAATCTTGTGAATTTCATATTCAGGAAAAAAATCAGACTGACAGCAGTGGCATATGCATTAAAAAAATGTATTTAAGTTCCTGTAAAAACCTATAAATCAAAACTCCTTAGCTCCATATTTTAATATCTTTTAAAAAAAAATGTAATCAGGTAAGAGGTAGTAGATTAAGTGGGGATTAATAAATTCAGGAACAGGATCTTGTTTTTAATGAGATATCTAAAGATAGATCCAGACCATTTTAGAAATTCTGTTTCATTACTAACAATAAGCTGGTCAAAGGGAACTGCATATACCATCAAAACCCTGAGACATGGCAAAGAAGCATGTTTGAGCACTGCTATGCCTGGCTTCTGAAATGAACTGTTAATATGTAAGGTCCATAGACAGCTGCTAGTTTTATCTAAGTGAGGATTATGCTGATAGTCTTTGAGTACTATTAAAACCAGAAACATTCTTACAGAATATTTCACATTTAAATGTTGCACTTCTGTCAGTTATCCAAATGACTCCAGAAAACTTTCACATTATGAAGGACTTTTTAGCTCTGTTGAGAGAGAATGCTTTCATGTAAGACTTTCATTATCTTTTATGCAGCAACATTTGGTTCTGCTTGCCAGTATTTCTTCTTAAGGAGAAATTATGGTTACGATCAGTTAATAAATAAAAAAAAATATAAATAGTAAAGCCAGATGAATTCAAGGTTTTTAAGCAAACCTAGAAGAATACAAAGCTTGACTTAGGTTTAGTAAGAATTTTTCTCTTGAGAATTTACATTTTAAAAAATAAATATTACTTTAGTGCTTTTAGGCTTTCAATTTAAAAGGAATTAATACTGTCTAGTCTACAATCTCACTGTACTTTTTGCTGAATATATAATAAACAGATAAATATATTGAATAACAAATGCTAGTTGATTTTTTTTTTGTTGACAGGATGGAGAAATAGAAAGTTAAATAATATAACATGATTCATGGGATGGAATTAAGAGCAATATTAGGATAGTTGGTGGTACAAAATTCAGTCACTAAACAATCTTGTTTTTGAGGAGTAACAAATAGTTCTGGAATATTGACATCCACAGGTATAATTAATAAAGTATTTATATAAGCCATAACTCTACGGACATGATGTATGGTAGGAAGGATGTCAAGCCTGACATTAAAACAGAACTACCCATAGTTGTGACATTTTAATACGATGTGTCACTTTTCTTTTCTCTCCTAAGTGAAATACAGGTAAATGAGACTTTCTTGTTTGTCACGATGACTGCCACGTAGAAATTAAAAATAAAAGTTTCAACCTTAATAAATGCTTAATTGCTCTTTAGGGTAAATCTGGTTTAAGAAACAGAACAAGGCATAGCAGAATAGTGTAGTGTGTGAAATACTTGCCAGGAACGCTGGAGACTAGGGCCAATGTGGTTTGAAAGAGCCAAAAACAGGGTGCAAACTCACTTAAACTAGCGGGGCATTAGGGCATAACACTGAAATAAACCTTTGAAATTCTTCAATATTGAAGCTGCAGTCTTTTTAACTTTCTTGGATTTTGACTAAAATAACTCATCTAAGGTTATATGACTGTTTGAACTTTACTTATGAAGTAACAAGTAACTTTTGCATAAGGAAAATTGTACTTTTCTTGTCTGTCAGGAATCTTCCATGTTTTGAGAAACTATGAAACTGCTGAAAGCAAAACTGTGCATTGATAACATCAGGGGAGGTTATTAGGACAGTGGTGTAATCAGGAGAGAAAGAGTAAAAGTGGCAAAAAAGATATTACCAGAGAGTTGGAGAAAAGGGGGAAATTCTTAAACAGTTCCTATGTCAGAGGCCCAGATTCATCCTATCTAGCTTCAGGTGCTTTAGTTTGTAGACTTAAGTTACACAAGGCAAATCTGGACCACAAATAAGAGGTAAGTTCAGAATTCCCAAACTAGCACTGATGTACACTCTGTAATGTGTGGCAAATAACTGGAAAGATATAGGAGTATGCAGGTTATAAACAATTAATTAGGTTCTTCTGTCATCGCTAAGATTCTGAGAAACTCCACTGATGCAGCTAGGCAACAATATGATAAATTCTGGTCCTGATGATAATTTTTTGATGCACACATTATTTTTATAGAACAAAATTTATTTCCTAAGTGGAAAGACTGGCAAACTGGGTAATAAATAATCAGACAAATGCTGTATTTGTTATCCTTAAGAGTCTCCAGGATTTAAATTATCATTTTTTTTTTCCAATCTGAAAAAAAAAGTTTTATTAAGAACAATAATATTAAAATAGTCATAAAAGCCTGTGAGACTGTGCACTGCAAAGAAATAACCATTATAGCACTCTTGCACTTTTAAAAATAGTTATGAGGAACGTTAATTCGCCCATATGAAGTTCACTGTGTGAAAAAACATGAGTACACTGCATATGAAGAGAACAGGATTTAATTTGATGCAACAGCTTTTATAATTAAGGTATTCAATGTAAGAAAAAGGTGATCTATCTATCAACTGTACAGAAAAAGCCATTACATATTTGTTCTAGAATCTTAAGCTAGCAGAAATTTTATTGTTTTGCTTTTTTCCTCTCAAAGAGAGTATTATGAGTGGCTTCACACACAGTTAACAAAAAATGCTATAATTATTTAGTCATTCACCAGTTGTACTGGTGAAGTATATGCTCTCTCTCAAAACAAATTTTAAGATTAAGCTTGAGTCTGGCTTTCTAATGTGGTAGAAAATTTTAGTTCATAAGTAGATGTCAGTCTTTACTGTATATTGATTGGAAGGCATCTATCTATTACCAGTAATAGGCTGGTGTGCCTCGCCAGGTATGATCACTATTTTTTCACATTTCTACAAAAAACATGTAATTAATTTTCAGTTTCTGTGAGAAACGTATTATTTCCCTACAGACATCTGGAGTAATAGCATACTTTTTATACAGTTTTTCTGTTATCTAAAACCCGTTCAGGATTTGGGCATGGATTTCCCTTTCTGTTTGGCTATGGAATTACCACATTTTTATTTTTCAAAGGAAAATTCCTGACAGATGGGGATTTTAACAGAATATCCCTTACTTTCCTCCACATTGCTTGAGGGACAGAAAGAAACATAAGAACGTGACAGAAAGCAAATCTACTATAAAATACAAACTCATGGGAAATACACTCAGGCCATTACTCTAAGGGTTCCAGTGTTGACTGCAAGCTTTTCTGCACTGTTTTTTCAGAACCATCTTGACACAGACTCATCCTTAGAATTCAGGGGCTTCACACAGCCAACTTCGGGTGGCTTTCCTGAGTGTTCTCAGTGCATTACATCACCTGCTGAGTGGAAGGAAATGGAGATGCATTTGTGTTGCCCTGAATCTTTGTTGCTTCACAAGGTTCTAACACTGGCATTTTCTACACGGTTTTCTACATCTATGTTAAATAATAAACTGCAGAAATCAGTACACCTTCTTTATTTTCCTTAATATGAGGCATCATCCTTGGAAGTTGAGAATCAGGATAAGTGCAGTTGATATGGCATGATGGCTCCTCAGTGTTTGCACCATAGCTCAAGCCACACTTTAAAAATTATGGCGAATCTCAGGATTTGAGCACAAGTATTGACTTAGTTTGTATACTTTCCGTAACTCTTTCAGTGAAGTGAATCCCAAGAATATAAAGTGAGATTTGTGGGCTCTAAGGAAGATGAAATTTCAATCAAAAAAACCCCCAAATCCATAATGAAATAAACTACATAATAAAGTCAATAACTATATAACTTAGTATAATAAACTTGGGACTTCAGAAGAAATGAATTATACTAAAGCAATCACATACTAATTAATAGAAGAGAATTGCATGAGTCACAGGCAGTGTATTACCATAATAATTACAAAAAAGCACTAATCTCATTAAAGCAACCCGCAACATGATTATCAGCTCGCATGAATTAGTGATGTCTGCTTCTAATATAGTAGAGGAAGCCTCATATGAAACTACTAATTATAACCAATGCAACAGAAAAGTCATGTATATTATTATATTTTTGGTGGCTTTAATAGAAGAATTTTCTTTTCTTATTACAAAAGAGTAAGAAATGGACTTTCATTAGTATCTGCAAAGTTATCCTCTTAATTACATGTACCTGAATATTCTTATTTTTAAAAAAATGCTTATTTTTGTTCTTATTGAATAGTAAACATTTTATACAATTTTTATTTGGCTTCCTAAAGCTGTGTTACTGAAGCTATTTGTCCAGGGAGCCTTTCTGTTGACTAAGCCCTCATGGCACCATACACACACACCATATATCCCAATGCTGCTGGTGCCAAAACAACAAAGTGAAAGATACAGAAAGGAAACTTATTTATTAAGCACCGCAAGTGGAAACCGGGAAGGCAGCTGTAACCGTATGTAATTAGTTTCTATTTTCAACTATGTTTTCTAGTTATTTGTCATTTACGGCAACTGAGAGAATTAGATTAAATTTAAAATTTGCTGCAACAAAGTGGAAGTCTGTGTCTGTAGTGCTGGGAAATGTCTTTATAGTGTAAATCCAAGATCAAATGTATACAGGGTATCTATATTTGCCCCATAACACTTCAAAAATATTTGTATTACCAGCTACTTAGTTTTTTTTCTGCTTGGCTAAGGTATCTGCAAGTCTAGACCCAGGGACAATAATGTATATTTATTTCAGTTTCATCAGTGGTGCCTTGTTAGTTATGGGCAAAGCTAAACAACACATTACTTTATCTATCTATTGATCTATCTCATAAAATAATACTTACATTTTCTAGCTAGTAATTTTGTATATTTTATTTATTTTATACCTGTCAAATGATGCATTTCTATGCAACTAATAAACCAGAAAATACTTAAGGAAAATATTACAATACTTGTTTTACATCCTTGCTCGTATCTGGAAAAATTATTTTTTAAATCATATTCTTAAAATTCTATGAAATGAAACTTTGATGATGAGTGTCAAGCAGGAAGGCGGCTAAACTACTTGCCTCTGTCATCTGCTTCATCTATTCAAAACAATCCAAATGAATAGACATCTTGTGACCAGCACTGAATATTTTGACTGAAAAATGCTTTCCTGCTTTGAAATAGATATCTCTGCTTCATGTGATCCTTTATTTTTCATAAATGTCTTGACATTCATCTTGCAGTGGGAGGACATTATCCAGTGACAATATTCATCTCCTTTTGACATTATCTCATAAGTGAAATAATGACTAGAAGGAAAAGAGTAGCAGGTTGTAAAAATTCTCTCCTGTAATATACGAACAAACAAATACATGAACTGGAATTAATTGTTGTGGTTTGTTGAAAGAAATATTACACAAAAAATTAGTAAAAAACCAAACAGAAGATCAAAAATATGATAAATCTTGTAAAGGGCTTGGTGGGGGAAGATAAAACATCTTGACATGAATAAAAGGGAAATAAACTATTTAATGACATAGCTTTTTTTCTGTAGCTGACCTACTATTAAGTCTTGTGAATTTTAATTAAATGGTTTTAGAATTATAAGGAAGTCCTTTATTAAAGGACTTTTCAGTGGCATTATGCTAATTTTCTTCAAGTGTCCTGATTTGCTCAAGTAACTCTTAGTATTCCAGCTACCTACTTCAACTACTTTAAGATTTTGTATTTTTGGACAGGCTGTCTGTCTGACATGTTAAACAAATATGAAGTCTTGTACCATGGTTCTTTTGCTAACATTTGTTGACTTGACATCAGATATTCTGTAGATTATAGCCAGCAAAGGATTTTAAATTGTCTTGTGAAAGTCTGGGTCAATTGGTCCTTATGCCCCTCAAGTCTTTCTCCTGCATTTTGCTGTAGCGGAAAGTTCAAACAGAGTAAGAAAGTTGTATATAAAAATATACAAAGCTGCTAGAGATTGCCTCTATCTGGAAGGCATTTTTGGCTCATTTGAAGTTGGATATCAAGAAAGTGCATACAACGAAAACCTCTCCTGAGAGAATTTCTTCAGAATTTGCTTCTCCTACAACTGAACTTCGCATTTGTGGGTGTTAGAGAACTTTCCCATGCTGTAATGAACTTTCCTGGGATAGAGTAGAACCAGCTTGCCCTAACAAAGAAAGCAAGCTGCTGCTGACTTTTGTTCATTCTCTTAAAGCATGGTTTCAATCTTACAGCATCGCTCCCTTTTCAGTATCAAGCATGCCACCCTATAGCCTCTTACAAGCCCCCTGTGAAAATTGATTCACTGGCTGAGAATCACTCCAGTGATTTTTACCGCAAATCACTATGGACAGCATTAATGTCTTCATGTCTTAACTAGGAAAACACATTGAAAATTATTAAATTATTTGAACCAACATGATATACATGATGTAAACAACTTAGAATTATACTCCTACCAAGATATGAAATGTGCAATATTATTCATAGTAGTTAAATGTTTTCAACTAATGGAAAAATAACTCTTTTATAAAATCTTAAAGTTAGAATATATTCTGAAACATTGGTTAATTTCAAAGTGTTCTTCAGTTTCTTTAGGTTGTAGAATAATAGACTGTGTGTTAAGGGCAATTGCTTCAATGTGAAGCTTGGCTGACTTTGGAATAGGCTGCTTAGGGAGGTGGTTTAGTCACCATCCCTGGAGTTACTTTAAAGACACGTAAATGTTGCACTTAGGAACATGGTCTAGTGGTGGAATTGGCAGTTCTGGGTTGTCGCTGTAGAGCCAGGAACTGAGAGATGCAGCAACATCAAATCCAGCGAAAGAATGAATTATTTATTAATTTTACAATCATTTTTATATAGTCTAGTTCCATAAAGTGATTGGACAATGTTCACACACCTCCTAGAGTGATTGGTTCAGGTTCTGTCACATCCACGGTAAAACATTCCTCACTGTACCATAAACAGAACATAGCAAAACACCAGATGTGACTATTGTCTGGATAAACTGGTTTCGTATCTTGCGTGAGAAAGGAAAGGTTCTCAAAGAATTAATGCAAGAAGCTGGAAAATTCATCTGCTAGCAGCATTTCGGTATCCACACTGGGTTAATGGTTGGACTTGATAATATTAAGGAACTTGTCCAATCTAAATGATTCTATGATTCCATAAAATGATGAGAGAAAACATTATATGAGAACACATAGGGAAAAAAAAATTTTTTTCCCTATGAGGAGACTAAGTCTAAGACTAATTGCAGATAGTAGTTTTTACGTTTCTACTGAAGAAACAGTGAAGTATATAATATTATTGAGTTGGACATCTTTTCTTTGTTGTAACTTATAGGCTTTCTAGACTAATAATTTTATATTCCTCTTATAATATTGTTAATAAATAATAATTCATGTGCGTAGTCTTTACATCTATGCTTTTGATACCTTATTATGATTAATTATCAAACTCTGTAGATTTTAATATTACATTAAGTAGGGAATGTGACTTCCCTGATAGGAAACCTCTTTTGTATTTGTGTCTCTATAAGCTTGTATTTGTAATTTATATTTACAAATTCTAAAGCAAAATTTTTTAAAAACCCCGTCATAGTACATGACCTTCTTAGTGATGTACTGGAAATGCATATATTATTACACTAATAGTCACAAAAGAACTAATTACTTTCTGGGGGAAAAAAAAAGGTGTGTAATTTTTCTGTCTGTATCTAATCTGTATTCCAGCTAAGGAGTTTTTCTCAGTCTGTGAAGTGGGAGAAATAAGAACATATTGACAAGGGCTTATGAATGAAGTCACATTCAGAGTTCCTGATTAAACCAGCATGTTTTGAGGTTGGAGTACCTATCATTAATGTCATTATGCTTTTTATTCCTTAATTGCATTCTAGTGCAGAAGACTCAAGGCAAAAACCTGAATCAACCTAGAAAAAAAACTGCAATCAAACCTGCCTGTATTGAGGTTCACGGCTGTACCTCTGTTAACCTGTATGTTATATGAGCTTAATTTATGCAATGCATATCAGAATGTGAAAAAATAAAATCTTCAGCTTTGGTTAGCTTGTTCTTGTTATGAGTTTTCAGGAAATGATGAGTTACTGTTTAATTAACCCTACTAGAAGCAGCTATGATTTCAAATACTGAATTATGCCTTCTAGTTTTTAAGTCAACAGATGTTGACCTTGCAGTGGCGAAATTTCCCTCAGCGATATAAACCTAATCAGCATTACACCTTTCACTAGCATGAAAAGAGCGCTATCTAATTAGAGAATAAGCTTTTAGAAAATGAAGGTTGAAGGTTAAGATTTCATTTAGGATGCATTAGCTCAAATATGCCTTTGGGCTATTCCCAGTAGCTAGGCTTTTTATGAATTCTCTTAAAAAGGTATGGAAAGGACACTCTTAAAACTAAAAAGAAATAGATGCAGTGGTATGCATGAATTCATATTCAATTTTTGTAGGAGTGGCCCATGATAAATTGAAAGTTCAGACTATATCTCCCTTTGAATACCAGTATTCAACTTCACAGAACTACTGTATGAATAGTGTTGATTTTGAGATACAAACAACCATAAAAACCCATGGATTTCAGGCTTGATATTGACAGGAGAAACAGACACAAGGGTCTGGTGTGTTCTTGCTCTAACACTCAATACTCCACACTAGCATTTCCTGGCATCTTTGTGGCAGCAAGCCTTCCACTGGTACTCCCTGCTACTGGACTCACTTTTTCTCAAAAGAAGTCCCAGATATTTTTACAGCTACCACTTATTTTTTGTTTATTTGTACTTTCTTTGAGGAAGAGTACTGCTGCAAAGGAAGACTGGCAATACTATCCACAATCAGTCAGAACTCATTTATAATTAACTCCAAAATCACCATGATGTGAAGAAAAAAGTAGAATGTATTCTAAATCTATCACTCGAATTAGAAAATGGAGGACAAGATACTAAACAGTCACTGTAATTACATGGAAAGATATACAAGCATTTTATAGAGTGGAAGAATGAGATGTTTGACCACTTGCTTGCAGCAAGTAGATAGAGGTGGAAACAGGGTTTCATATAAAACCCACTTGTTAATTTTGAACTAATAGTCAAAATTTTATTTCCTTTATTGGCAAAAGGATTTAAGGTTTGACGAAGCCACTTCACAGATTCTAATATTAGTTGAATATCATAATTAAAAATTCCTTAAAATAAGAAAAATCACAGCACATTGAAAAAAGTAAGAATACGCAAACTGTTTCCATTAATAGAAAAAATTCTGTGTTAGAAGTTTATTATAAAAATGTAAAAAAAAAAAGAAGTCCACTGTCTTCCTCTACTGATAAATGCTTTGGATCTCTGCAGACAATGTGCTTTCTCTGAACCAGAACATCTTTAAAAAGAAAGATTATTTCAGCACCTTTAATAGTCAATTTTCAACATGAAGTACTCAGAAAACTACAGAAAAAAATCAAACAATATTTTCTACCTATCAATTGCTTTTGTCTCATTGCAGCTGGATAAGTTGTGATAGCAGCATAGTATTGAGGGAAAACAACAAGAATGAGAAAAGAAAAAAAATCTAAGGATGCCTTCCATGCTTTCCTTTATTTTCTTCAACAGAATGAAGGTATTTTGAGATTTATAATACCAGTTAAAAGCTAATGTAATGCAGAGACTAAGGTTAACCTTCCCCCACCTGAAAATAACTGCAGAGAACAAAAGACAAGACTGAGATATTTTTTCATGGTTTTGTAATGTTCTTCTGCATAATTTTTGCTTCTTTTTGGAAGATGTTTCCTTCAGTTTAGCTGCTATCACAACATATGTTTCTCGAGTGTCAGGATAATGATACAGTCTTTTTACAAATGGGTTGTGTCTCAAGGACTTGAATTATTACTATGACTAAAACAATATGACTGCTTTCCTCATAAATTCATAGCAAACTCTATTTTGAAGTCTTTAAGCAATTATGATCAGTTTCACACTGAACTTTAGGTTATGTTTGAGAAGAACAGTAGGTCATCTTAACTGAGATGACGATACATCTGAACCAGACTCATACAAGTCTCTTTGCATAATTTGTGACATTATTCTTGTTTGCTTGAGAGCTCTGAGACAAGAAGGCTCCCGGGAAGTGGCTAGAAATTTGCTCCATGTCAAAAGTGTAACATCTGTATAGAAGAGGGACATGTATGAATAAGAAACATGGCCTGGTTTGATTTGAAACTGGCATGTCATTTAAAATTAGTACTGTGATTCTTTCATCTACATAGCTTGTATTTACTTCTCTGAGAAAAAATTTCAAAAGGTAGTTTACATATATCTGGAGGCTTTTATGTCTCATTGTATGAAAGGAAATGGAACTTTTGTCACTTGCTAGTTAGGTGATCTGCCAGCTCAGGACTTCTGAGATGAATGAATAGGCCTGAATGGTATAATGTACCGCTGTGCAGGATATTTCAGGTAACTTAATAAGTCAGCTTTATCTATACATATCTACTTAATGCTTGTACATTAATCACGCTGTGTTTATAAAATAGTTTGACAAATGATTGCATAAAATTGACATTGCAATGTTCCAGGCAGGTTTTACTGACAACATCCTAGATCAAGTTTGCCCTGAAAAGCAACCCTGAATTTATAATTACCACTAACTCCACTCTGCAGATAGAATTCAGCCTCAATATTATAGTGTTCATTGCATGCACTTGAGTTGAACAAATGTAAATAAAAATAGAATCAGGTATGTAACTTATCTAGTACAGTATCTTTTTTTGGGTATAGAAACCTGCAGAGGAGGTTCTACAGTGATGAGAAGCACTGAAGAAACCCCAAACTCCGGAAAAAGCCCAAGTATGAATACTGGTAGCAAACAGCCAAGTATGATTGATGAAGACATGTCTGTTTAGGGAACATGCAGAACTGAATTTAGAAGGAAAAACCAGTTATTAATTCAATTTATTTATCTTTTAGAGAAGGAATATGCTATCTTCATGTAGATCTCATATAAACATGAAGAGTGTGCTGAAAACTTCTAAATATATGGGTGTTCTCCAAGGTTCAGTCATGGCATTTTTACGTAGAAGACAATGAATCTTACAAGACCATCCTGAGTAAGAATTGTCAAAAAACATCAACTAATATTTGCTGAACTTCCTACTTAAAGGATCTATTTGTCTCTGATAAAGTTAGTCTAAGATTTGTCATCCTTGAAACTACTTTGCCCAAGAGGAATCTCACGTGGCTTCGTCAAACATATCAAAATATTGTAATAAAAAGAAATGTTCAGAAAGTTTCATGAACCTTCTAGGATAAGAAAAGTAGTTACTGACACAAATAGTTTTTGTCACTTAATTGGTAATTTTTGTAAAATCAAAGCAAAATAGGCCCCCCTGCCCCCTAAAGAAATTCCTCCTTCAGATTTTGAATAACTTTTATTTCAAAACTTCTCAGAGATCAAGTAAAATCAAAGCCAGGAATATGATATCAAAAATAGAAATTTATTATCTGTATGATTTCAGAATTTTAGAAAGTAAATTAATAAATGTATGAATTAGTATTACTTTCTTAACAGTATGACAATACAGTGTTAGGATGAAGAAAATCAGTCCGTTCCACTCATTAGGTTTAAATTGGTTTAATTCTATTAATTCATTCTGAATTTCTGACTCAAAGATTTCTAGAAATGGCAGCATATAGAATATTTACTGGACTGTTCTAGATAAAGTTCTACAGAAAGACTTGAGTTTTGCCATGGATTACTTAACTTTTATGATACTGTATTAATATGTCTTCACCAGAATAAGGGTGGATGAGACATCAAAAACCTCTACGTTGCCTGCATGGACCATCAGTAGAGGATGATCCTAATACTGATCTAGAAGAATGTGCTTCCCTCTTTCACCTAACTAGATCTACTTACTAGAAGGTTGAGAAAGAAATGTGTAAAGCAGAAAAAGACTATACAAAGGAACATTTATCAACAATGCATTCATTTTCTCAGTGAGGCATCTTGCTGACTGTTTGGTTAATATTATATATGTGTCAATTTAGAGTCTATCTGGCAGGGAAAGACATTTTCTAAATTATAGGGTATCATATACTGCAGAAAAATGCAAATAGAGTATATGAGAAAAATTTGCCTGATGACAGAGACATTGTATGTGTTTTGTGAAAGAACAGCAAATTTTATATAATAATAATTATTTTTAAATATTTCAGAATTATAAAGTACCTTTCACAAGTGTAAGTATACTGGGCAATTCCTCCTGTCAAAATAGCATGGAAAAAAAGGGTTTAGGTCAAAAATGGAAACTGTTATTGATAACATAGCTCCAGCTGAAAATGTAAAATATTCCAGTATTTCTATTCAAGGTAAACATTGACAATTCTACCCAACATTACCAGCCATAATAAAAACAAAGTAACTTTGAAAAGAAAGAAACTACAATGTTGAAAAACGTAGAATGAAACAAATGCCTTCCAGTACCTGAGCCTACAAGAGAGTTGGAGACTATTTACAAGAACATGTAGTGGCTGGACAAGGGGGAATGGCTTTAAACTGGAGGTGACTAGGTTTATAGTCGATATTAAGAAGAAACTCTTCACTATGAGGGTAATGAGGCAATGGAGCACATTACCCAGTAGGATTGTGAATGTCTCATCCCTGAAAGTGTTCAAGGCCAGGTTAGATGGGGCCCTGAGAAACCTGGTTTAGTGAGAGGTGTCGCTGCTCATGGCAGGGGGTTGGAACCAGATGATCTTGTAAGGTCCCTTTCAACCCAAACCATTCCATGATTACTATGAAAATCTGGAGAATATGATGTCGGCTCCATGAACAGCTTAATAGATTGCAGACAGCACTGCCACCAAGTCAGCCAAGGGCTTAGAAAGAATTGCTGTAGTGCCTCAGGTACACTGACTGAAAATGAGAGATCATTGCCTGTAATGCTAGCTAAATAATTTGCAAAGCAATATAAAAGCACAGAGCTGTAGTAATAAGAAATTTTATATTTTCACAGTTCCAAAATAGTGGAAGAATATGGGCTTGTTTCCCATTATTTTTAATCTGAATGTTATTAAGTACTTGAAGAACAAATTGCATTCACTGAGGGCCTGTTGCAATAGGACAAGGGCTCCTGTATATAAACAAGATTCTTACAATGATGGTGCTAAAACACCCAAACAGATCGCCCGATGGAAAGTTGGTGAGTGTCCCATCCCTGGAAACCTTGAAAGTCAGATTGGATGGTAGTTTGAGCAATTTCATCTAGTTGAAGATGTCCTCCATACAGTGAAGATGGTGGACTAGATGACCTTTAAACGTAGAGACGTTTCCAACCCAAACCACTTTAAGATTCTTGGAGTAAAAATTATTCTATGATTCTATGACTCTATGATTCTACGATTCTATGAATAAAACACTTAGTGAGTTGTAATAAGGCATCAAGTGTTCTTAAATCAGCAGAAAATTCCAACTGACTGTGCCAATTGAATAAGTTCCACAGAGGCAAGACTGTATTTGACTTCCAACACTTTTGAGGAGAGAAAGATTTACAGCCCAATGTATCCCAAGGTAACTGTATTTGGTCATCTAAGAATAAATTACCTGTGTCTCAATTATTACACTGGAACTAGTAAAGAAAGAACAAATGTTCATGTGAGGCAGTGGGAAAAAACCCAAACAATTTACCTGTCACACTCTACAAATAATTGCTGAGTATGTACAAATTTATTTTTCAGAATTTTTAGAATGCTCCTGAGAGGCTCCACCAAAGAACGCTAATATTGAGAAACCAGCAGGATCCTTCTGTCAGATTCTAAGCCTCCAGTTCCATGTAATATGTAGGTAGACAGAGCAAGGTGAGAACTTTGTCTTAAAGTCAAAGTTCATCTCTTAAACATGTAATTTCCTGTGAAGCTTTTTTTTTCAGATTATCTTGTTAAAAATATAGGTAGTGTAAATATGAAAGAGAATGGCCTAAGGCAAAATCAAAATAAGTTTCTGGCTTTGAAAAGAACGTAACTGACTCACGTAGTGTTTCAAAATAAATAGCAAATCCAGTGCAACTGTCATTTCAAAATTTTTCAGTTTTCTTGCCACATATAATTATTTCTGACCTGCATCTTATGCTGTTAAATGATGCTGCATAAATTGGTATTTTTCTCACAGGGAAATTGAAAAAACCCTAACAAAATCCTTTACCAATCTTATTCTTTTCAATTTTAATTTTGGAAACATGACATGGCTTGCTACTGTCAGGTTAACATGGCAGTAAATAATCATCTGACAAATCTATCATATTTTGAAATTAATATCAATAATTCTTGGCACATATCTCACATAAAGGCTCTTGGGAGGTTGCTCTAGACACACCTTTGACAACATTTGATGAAAGATTTCCACTGTTACTTCTTAGTGATGCTTACAAGTTTCTGTGCTTGTCATAACTTGGGGCTTTGGATGCTTGTTCTGTTAATTGTTAAATTGGAAAGAGCATAAGAGGGCAATATTTTAGTCTCTTGGGCATTTTCAGCCTCTCACAAGTATTAATCTCTATAGACCATTTTATATAACAATGAAAGGCCGAATTCAGAGCTTTTGTTTTATTATCCAGATAAATGAACAGTAAAAGCCAAACCAACCATGTAATAACGGCAGAAGATAAGTTAAAAAAGAAGCAAAACCAAATACAAACCAAAAAACCCGCACCTTGCATTATGATTCATGGGTTCTGCATTCTTATTAGCGCTCTAGATAGTAATTTTCCATAAGAAATATGACCTTCCAAGCTTTGGAAAAGTATTGAAATTCAACTACTTATTTGAAGGTGACAATCTCAGTTTGATGCACAGTAATATATCCTCCCAAACATGGAATTCATCAGACATCCTTTTTTTTTGTGAATAAGGTCATTTTCAAACAGGAGCAAGTTGAAAGGACTTGTTGGCACCTAATGAATTTCACAATGAAGATGAAATGCCAGATGTCTTTGGCTGCAGGTGCAGCTTAGATTACTGCTGTGTGCACAGTCACTTGGGTAACATCGGCACAATGCTCCAACATAAAAAGCTACTGTAAAATAATTTGCATACCTTGTTTGGAGTCAGAATAAGGTTGCTACTAACTTTGGAAGAGGCTAGTACACCTTCAGAGGTCAGTACCTCGCCATGGCTTAAACAAATGGGGAGACAGATGGCTCCTGTGATGGCCTTAAAAATACCATTCAACATTATGGTGCATTATTATGATTCTCTGCCCTTCATACAAAGATCAGACTGTCTCTCAAAATAATAAATATACAACTGAGGGTGTTTTAAAGGCCATTTCTCATCTAGAAAGAACTCACAATTTATGAATTCAAGGTAATGCTATGAATTTTTATTAATAAAACTGGGAATGAATGCACATCTTTGTTTTTCTCTAGTTTATCTTCATTACTTTAGGGAGGATTTATCTATTTTAATTTTAAAATCACCAATTTGACTTTTGTTTTGTAAATCAATATTTTCTTGTCTTCTGTAATATTTTGACTATTAAAGTTAAACAAATTTAAAAATAAGCAAAATTTTATTGAATGTACAACCTAATATTGTGATCTCAAATTTCAGTCAGCACACACTGAAGTGCTATGAAAAAAGAACAAATCTGCTAGACACAGAATTCTATCAGCTGAATATTTAATGCTAGTTGCAAGCTAAATTTTCATATATATATAAATCCTGAAATTTTTTTTTCAAAAATTTCTATTTAGCAAAAAAAAAGTCACACTTTTCAGATAAATTAGCTGTTTGAATGCTTTTAACGTCCAAAATTGTAAGTTAAGGCCACTGGTTTCTTTACTGTTTCATAGACAAATTTAGTTTGTACTGATACAATATTAGACAATATTAAATGAGTAACTACAACCACATATACATTTAATGTCTGTGTCACTTATTATAACACTCCTAAAAGTTTATGAAGTTTAGATTCTTGTTACTGTGCAGGCAACATGATTTCAGGAGTTGCCACTTAGATTATGTAATCTTTACTTCGATTATGTAATATTTACTTCGATTTAAAACAAGTTTGTCAGTATTAAGTGTACTAACATGGCACAATTTTAATTGAAGTAACATTTTCTCATATAATATGTGTATTTTCAGAACTCATTTCCCCAATGTTCACAGTTCTTGGTGATACTCAAACAGACCCTATAACATACTGAAATAACTCCTAGTGTAATGTAACAGTAGAATGTTTAGAATTTTATTTCATCACAGCATAATGAATCATCTCTGAAACGCTTGATTTCATCTTTTAGTAGGACACCCCCTTGTACTTCAACAGAAATATATATAGGGGAATCAAAGAGAAAGTTTTCATTATTTTGTAACTGACAAATTAGAGGAAATAGGAGGAAATCTGTCTTCAATATAGTAATTTACATATAGGGACAGGTAGTAACAGTAGATCAAGAGATTTCAGGACAGGAAGATGCTGTAAACTTTCTGAATGTACTGAACAACAAGATTGATGTGAAATGGTCTATTTGTCAAGTGGAAGATGGAGCGGCTGGAGATCTGTTCTGTCTGATACCACCTGCCAACTGCCTCAAGGTTTCTTACAGCAAAGAGGAACTGAAAGCATACAACAAATCTCAGATAAAGGCTCTTCCCTTTAAGCATTTGTATTTGATGTATTCAATGTATTCCAAGTATTATAATGGATATTGCACAAGAGTCCTGGTGCAGGGTGACAATGGGATATTTGATAATCTCCCTATATTGAACAGAAAACATCTGGATGCAGCAGCATGTGGACTGAAGCTTCAGTGGAATAACTCTAAGCATGCTGCCCACCATTAGGTCCATATGTTCATGGTTCCCCTTAATGTTATTCTCAAGCATGACAAAGAGAGTTCTAAGCAACTTTTTTTTTTTTATGGTTCTGCAGTCTTACAACTATCTCCATGTTTACAATGTGGGGATGCTTCAAATTCTCAGAATATTCAGAAACCACCTGCTGCAGCTGTCCTAGCAACAGCCCAAGTTGAAAATACTCCCTTAAAAATTGTTTAAGAAGATTATGAATTTGATTCTGTTCTGAAACTAAAAAAGGTTTAAACAAAAATGTGATCTAGTACTGCTACATGAAGTTATCCACAATTCAGCAGAGAAGATTTGCAGTAAAGAAAAAAGTCTTTTTGTTGTTGGTTTGTTGGTTTTTTTTTCCCTAAGAGTATAAGACACACTACATATGAAGTATGAAACAAACGCATGAAAACAAGATACGTTCATGGGATTTGAATACATTAGTAGTTCACTCAGAATTATTAGAGGTATGGCAGACCACTGACCTCTCACCTTGCAGGTTTGCATCAGTTGCTACATAAAACAAAAAACAAGTTCAGGCAACTGTGGCATGAACCTGTTTTGCTACCCTATGTCTTTTGCTGTGTTTTTCATGTTCATGTGTGGGGAAAGGTAAAGCAAGTTTGAAAATAGGCAGAATGATACACAGTTTTTTTGATTTTTCATATTGGCTAGGGAAAAATAAAAAACTTAAAAGCTGTGAAAAGACTGTTTTTTGCTCTAAGAAAGAAGCAGGAGCAAAGCAAGGCAGGAAATCAGTCAAGCACAAAGATAAGGCACCTGCTGTGGCTTTAGAGAATTACAACACTCCTACAACACACAGAACCAGCAGCCAAGACCTGGTGACTATTTAGAATCTCAAACCTCTCGTGGAAAGGTAAGATTCAAAATTTGACAGGTGGAAGATGCCTATCTCCATCCTGACTTTCTGAAGAAATCTCAAATCTGATTAACTGATTTTTGTGTCTAAGAGGAAAGGGAAGGGAAGTTCAGGGAAGGGAAGTTCAGGGAAGGGAAGTTCAGGGAAGGGAAAGGTGAGGGGAAAGGGAAGGGAAGGGAAGAGAAGGGAAAGGTGAGGGGAAAGGGA
>VZTE01002673.1:630127-684879 GCA_013397775.1 Eulacestoma nigropectus
GGGAAGGGAAGTTTCAGGGAAGGGAAGTTTCAGGGAAGGGAAGTTTCAGGGAAGTTTCAGGGAAGTTTCAGGGAAGGGAAGGGAAGAGAAGGGAAGGGAAGTTTCAGGGAAGGGAAGTTTCAGGGAAGGGAAGGCTGAGTAACAGAAAATTATATCAACTGAAGGCATAAATAATACAAGGTCTTGAAGCACTAGTGGAGATGTTTTGCAAGCAATGTGAAATGCAAAGCAGAAGGAATTGGCAAAACCCTTTTTTGAAGTTGAGAAGTAGGAGACCTTAGCAGAAATGTCTATTTACTGTCATAATTGATGGAAGTGAAAAAAGGAGATAGTTTTAAAAGTAAGGTTGTCTATTCAGGGTGTGGTGCGTTGAACCTATCATTCAAATTTTTTGAAAAAATTCTGGAAAGAAGACCTTGATATAGAACTGAATGAGTTATGAGAAGACACTATGGATTTGAGAGTCAGCAGGGAAAAGTTATTGGTTGAAACTATGGGAGTAAGATACTCAAATTTTTTTTATGACACATTTATAGAGTAAAAAGAAAAAAGAAAGAGAAAAAAATATAAGAAGCACCTTTATTAGATTCATATATTTCTCCAAAATATTGAATAAGGAGCAGGGATAAGCAATATAGCACTTTTTAAAAAAATATTTAACAGAGGGAGAGGGAGATATATGTTATTAAAGAATTATTCTTGACAGCAATACAAATTACAAGGTATTCCACGTATCTGCATAAAGACTTCCTCCTCTGGTTATCAACACTGAACTTTTAGATTCCCACTCTCCTATTTTTTCTTCAAGAACTCTGAAGGGATCATCATTCATTAACTTTACCAAACCTGCGGAATGGTTTTCCATGAGCTAAAGATGAATAGTAGATATAACTATTGCATACTCCAGAAAAAATAAAGTATTTGAAATGAAAGGACAGAAAGGTATCACAAGAAACATAATAATTTCTTCTCAAAGAGGAAAATAAGTATACTGTACCCCTAAAATTACAATTTTTGCTCTGTGCTGGCTTATGTGGGGGGGCTCAGGACCTGTGTGGGCTGGCCTTGGCCCCTGTCCCTTTTTAGCTTGCCTTGACTAGTGTCTAGCGGCCAAGTAACCATTGTTGAACATATTGGAGCTGCAGCACTCTCTGTGCTGAATGTGAGCAAAGGCAGAGGCTCTCAGAAACTCCCATAGTGACAACAATGGACATTTATAGGTAAGGAGCTTGGGAAAGGTGATCATATACCTCCCAGGCTTTAGCTGGGAAACCACAAAAGCAAAACACATTGGGACATTGACATGTATAAAACAAGATCTGCCTTGTCAACTTCAGCAGTGAAGATTTTAAGACTTAACAGCTATCCAAAACTATATGTCACCTCTCTGCTTTCAAGGAGTCTGAAGTCTCAAGCTTAGGACCTGGGATGAAATCGAAGGAGTAACTATAGTGGAGAAAAGGTTACAGGTACTTATACAGGTACAAGTAATAGAGTAAGAGCAAGAAGCTTCATTGTATTATTTATGAGGCTTCACTGTATTATTATGAACTGCAAAGTGTGAGCATTGTTCTAAACGGACTAATAAATACCTGGTTTATTTTGATTACACTGTTGAGAGCTTAATTGGGCTAACAATTGTTTCCTGTTTATAGAATACCCTTCCTTTTATTATAGTTATGATATAATAAACTCATCCGTTTTTTGTATGCACTTGCACAAATTAATGTGTACTTTGATGCAGAGTTAAAAGCTTTTCTTGACAGGTGGGTAAAAATAAAAACTGGTTGAGTTAATTATATTTTTGGTAATTAATCATTACATTAATGGAATTTGACATTGTTATATACTAGGCAGTCATTTCTATCTCTGTTATCTGTTGAAAATGAAAGAGTCATAACAAAATAATCTCAAGGGAAAGTATACTTTTAAACATACTTTTTCTGTATTACTTACACAACTGCGGATTTGTGATTTAAAGATTCCTAGAGAAGAAGACTATAATTACAAAATATTACAGGTGATTAGGTTTTTAAAAAAATTAGGGAGCAGCTTTCATGCTCTTTTCTACTAATGAGAATAATTATCCACCAACACATCATGGAAAAATAATCTGAGGAATATGCTTGAAGAAATACTATAAAAGAGAATCAAATGGTCTAATTTGGATTTTAAGTACTAGAGCTGAACTGCAGGTTATCAGATATATGAAGACAGCTGAAAAAACCACTGTTGTTTTATTAAGAGAGAATGAAAGTCTAATGGTCTTCCAGTGGACATTATTTCATTAATATAGATTTAACACTCTAAATTTCAAAATATTTTTTTCCTCTGCTGCATGACTAGTTCTGCTTATGGAAGACTTAGAATATTTTTCCTTTTACTACATTAAAATTTTTCCAGCCTCATAAGTTCTTAGATCAATGTATTGCTTCATTATTCATAATGAATTAGGGAAATATAAAAAAAAAATCGTTTTCTTTTGCCCAGTTTCTCCTCACAGTAGGTACAAACTGCCATCGAATGACTCCACAATAACTGGAAACTTCTAAATTAAAAAAAAAAAAAAATAGAGTAACATCATGTATATTATGCCTTAAAGTCTGCAGGAACCAGTTTGTTCAATATTTGATTTCTTTCAAAGAGGTTTTTAGTGCCTTCCTGGAAGTCAGTCTAGACTTAGAGCTGCAGCAGGCTTCTGTGCTTTAACTTATCACTTCATTATTCCCATCTAACAATGTGAATAATGCCTGAAAGAAAGCAATTGTCTGAAGAAATTATTATTAAATTATATTTTATACAAATATTTGAATAAAATTTTAAAAAAAATTTTTTTTAAAGGATAAAATCAAAAAAAATGTAACTATAAGCCTTCTTTGAGAGAAATCTATCTACCGAAAGCACCTGAATTATCCTATATGGGACTGCCTGCTTCAGTGTAGTCATAGTCTCCCTCTTCAGTATAGTCAGTGTCCCACTTCAGCATGGAACAAGGGAAGAGTGAGGTGGTTTATGGCATAGTAAAAATACAATTGCACTTCCAGACCTTTGCTTTGTTGCTTGAACTAACATTGGACAAAGAATTCCGATGTTTCCTCTGCATAAAATTAAAACAAGAAATCTAGAAATGGCAGGGAAATTCCTGGGCAAATAAGTTTAATCACCTTCCACAGCTGCAACTGTTGTGCAACTCTTTTCTCAACAATTCTAATCCAATTTGTTACTTGTTCTCTCTGGTGACTTTTTATCGGGTGGCCATAAACTTATTTTCTAGATTGAAGTGTTCATGGCCAGTGCACACGCAGTGGTGCTTAGGCACATGATGCCATTTCACTCCTTGTGCTCTACTTCTTTAACAGCTCTATTTCTAGACAAGAGTAATTTCAATTTCAACTGACTTTAGTTTGTAAGAATAAGTTTTTTCAGATCCTTTTGCTTAAGGTGTATTCTCTAATGTAGAGTGATTCAAATTGTTTTCAAATTTGCTTCATATTTCTTAAAAAAATAGAATTTCATAAGAGATTAGGTGAGTTCTTAGTGTCTTAGCTTGAACATGTCATTAGTATTTCTCCCTGTAAAATTAGCTCCATGTTTGATTAATCCTTTTAGATATCTTTTCTTATTTTCCTTTCTATTATAGCTATGCTTACAAACCTGAACAGACAAAAATAGGTTATTGTTACTAATACTAAAATGCATGATCTTGCCCTTTGAACGATGAAATTTCATTCTTTTTCTGTTACTCTGATTCTTTTGAGAGTCATGTTCTCCTAGGCAGCTTAATAATTTTGAATTTTAAAACAATTTTGTGTCATTTTTGTTCAGAATTTCCTCAATTGTCTTTTCATTCTTGGACTACCATCAATCTATTTCAATGTAGTTGTCAAAAATAATTCAGTTAAATAAAAACTTCAGTTTAAACTAGTCTTAGGAGAAAGTAGAATTTTGTGCTATCTGAGTTAGTAATCTAAATATACAGCTGGGTTCCCTCAATAAAAAGTCAATAAACTTGACAAAAATCTTTGTATGAAAGAAGTTTGGAATGCCAGATATTTATTAGTAAAAATAAAATAAAATAAAAAAATATTGATATAAAATAATATTGAGCATTGCAACTGGACACAGTGCACAGAGATTTCCCTGTTAACAGTTTTCCCTATAAACAGCTTCTGAGTAGTCATCATTCTGTCTAACTGAATTCCAGCAAAAACATTGGAGGGGAGGGGATTTTCTTGCACAGGAAAATCTGACATTTTACTGATCCTGCTCCTCTGATTTCTATTCTCTACTATATTTCTTAGCAGTGGACATGTATCTAAGGAAGCAATATTTTCAAACCAAGTAAATGGATACAGCTCTAATCAGTGCATTATTTTACAAAGCAAAAAAAAAAAAAGATACTGTAGCTGTGGGCATAAACAGTACCACATCCTTTGAGAATGTGTGTAATATAGCCAATGAATATTCTGCAAAAGCCAACACAAATCCACTTATTTTTTTAATTTTTTTTTTTAATTCTGCTCAGTGACAAAGTTTCTTTTGGGAACAGCATTTACTTGTGATAACTATTTCATGTACTTACACTGGCTAAGAAGTTGTTACTAAATTTCAATGAAAAATAAAGACAGGAGAGACTCTAAGATGGAAATATGAAGTGTCATAATGCATATGTGCAGCACTGGTAGTAAACCCCACAGATATGCCTTTCTCCAATGCTGTATACTCAGCTGTCACCTACTTAATTAATATATTTACTACTAATAAAAAGTGATGTTATCTATGCTTTGCTTTAAAGTTCAGTTGAGTGGATTTTTGAATACATACAAATAATCATGTTTATTTCCAGTTCTTTGGAACTTTCAATTTTGTTACCAGAAAAGCTTAGACACACTTGGCACAGAGGAGCAAACAGTAAAACCTAAAGAAAATTATTAACTGAAATGAAATTTTTGAATGGTTACAGAGTCCTATTTTATTGTTGCCTATCAAGTAAATAGTTTACTTGTTGCCTAAACTTGTTTCAATTATTTATAAAATAAATGACCTACCCATTATTAAGTAAAGCACAATACTTCAGTATGGCCCAAGAAGAGATACTTGAGACTACACTTAGGAAAAAAAACCCAAACCCAAAAGCATTATGGCATGAAAGATATAGTGACTGATTAGTTTCTTTTGCTTTTTAGTTAATGTTGGCCCTTAACAAAAATATAATTAAAAAATCTGGTTCTTACATTGTTTTCTACCACTAGTAAACAGTTCCTTAACTACTAAGCAATCTTTGAGATGTTTATGGTTTTTATTCCATACTTCTTTAGAAGTGTTTCAGAAACAGAAAAATACATTGTTCAAAAAAGTAATTTTGTACTCTGCATTATAGAAGACTTTGGAAGTTACTTCATTCTAAATAGATTGTTTATTGGTATTTACTCAAAAAATTAACAATTTGGCTATTTTTCAACACATAGGCACAAGGGCTAATGAGATAGAAAGAAAATAAAGAGAGTAGTATGAAAAATCTTGCGAATTTGGCTAGTAATTTAAACAACATGAAAGTTATGTTGAATTAGAATGCTTACACCAGCCAGAAAACTGAAGTCCTCAGCTGCTATAACATCATCTATGGATACTGCTCCACCAAGGAGATTAAAAGAATTCTTTAGTTTAATAGTAGAATTCTGCTGCTAATATTGGTTTTAGTTATCATTTAGGCAAATGCTGTGACTCTTTTAAAATACAGATGTTGTTTTATTGTTTTTATAAAAGAACATGAGGCAAGCTAGTTGTAGGGCTTATTATCATCATCTCCTTTGCAAGGGGAGACAATCCTTTCCAACAGAGAGCACTGCAATATATTAGTGAGTGATATATAATCTAATCATATATGGACTAATAAAGCACAAAGATTTTTAATTAAGGCAGTGGTTACAGTGTGGAGAAATACAGAGACTATAAAAAAGAATCAGGAGTAGATCCAAGCAATCCTTCTGAAAAATGCAGCTGTTGCACATTTTTAGTGAGAGAAGAAACATTAATTTGAATCACCCTTTCCTTTGCAATAACACAACATCTGTGAAAAGATTTTAAAAGTATTTGTTTTGACGGAAAATTCCAAATGGGGCAGAACCCTTATTTGTCTAGTATGCAAACAGGAAGTTGTCTTAGCTTTGCGTATTTTTTTCCTGCTCCAAGGGTTAGGCACACAAAACTGAAATGTGGTTTTCTCTGATGGCAGATGCTAGCATTCACACTGATAAAAACTTTCACATGGTAATTCTTATCTAGTCTTATATTCCAAAGTAATTATATCAGCATTATTGTATTTTGTTTTGTTCTAAAAGATGCTCTTCATTAATCAGGACAGTACTAAAAATAATGTCATTGCAATGGAGAAATCTTTAAGTGCGCTGAACCTTTTCCTAGCCAACTGTGTGGCATTTGTAACAGATAACACAGCTAATGCGAGAAAACCACAATGGTGTTCTTAAAGGAGTACAAGATGTTAGACCATATGTTCACAGACATGCGATGTGCCTTGTCATGCAGGTCATTTTGTTGCCAGGAACACTGTCATAACCCAAAGACAATGTGAACCAGGAAAAATGTGATTTACTAAAGGATACTGAGAGACAGAAATATTTCTTAAATCACTAAATATTTAACTGGCAGTTTGAAACTCCATTTTGACCTATGATAAAAAACTGTGGTAGAACTGCTTGGAAAGAAACTTAACAATATCTTGTTTCAAGTGTTGCTAAATGTGCAGATAAGTGCATATCAGCCATCTATTTTTATTTACAGAAACCTGTCATCTCTGTTCACACCGTGTAAAATTCTATTGCTTATTTTCAGGTGTCCACATTCAGATGTGTGTGAACAAGTAAGAACACATGCGTAAGTATAAGAGAAAAAATTTCCTGTTTCAGGGGTCCCATTAAGGATTATCATTACTATCAAAATATTAAACAGTGAATGGAAATCACAAAAAGCATTTTATGAAACCTTCAACCAATGTAAGTTCCTTCCTGAAAACAAATTTCTTGTCTCTCTCTTTTTGCTTCCTTTTTCACTAAATGATTTAATTCCCTTCATGTGGGAAGCGTATCCTAAATTTCTTTAAATGTATAACCTTAAAATGTTGTAGCTGTATGTTTAAAAACAGAAATTAAAAAAAAAAAGACAGAACAAAAGCAAAACTCAAAACCCCCACAAAACCCCTATATAAATGGTGCTCTGAAGGTGTATATATATATATCTTCATATATATCTATTAACTATAGGCATAAAATTAGGACTGAGTTAATTAGATTAGTGAAACCATTGTGTTTCTATCTTTATTTTATTACAGTTGAATCATATTTCTAGAACAAGAATTGTACTAATATGAAGTAATTTTGTATTGCACTAAGGAAAAAAAAGAGGAGAACAGGAAAAGGTAATCTGAACAGTGCTTACAGAGCGTACTATAATCCATTGTAACAGTTTAAAAAAAAAAGAAGTAGGAAGGGAACATAGCCAAATAGAAACAGTTTTAAAGGTGTTGTGAGACTGCACTTTTCTAACAGAATTATCACAAACATTTCTGGGTAAATGCTTTGTTCTCCCTGAGGACAAAGTTATTGTCTGCATATTTACATGTACACACATTTTACTGCTGACTCTGAAAATTAAGCTAAAACTATCTATAAAAGGGGAATGCATACTAACTATACAATCCTGACAATATTCAAGACTGTATGCATATGAACTGCAGGAAATTCATAACACTAAAGTAACATTTATGAAGAGAAACTGTTCTGAGAATATCCTGTACTTGCAGAACTATTTCTGATACTTAGATGCTTATTGTTTTTTGTTTAACTGACAAAAAATATTTATAAGTGTTTTCAGAAAAACCTTAGGTGTGATGGCTTGGTATAGTTCAAGTTTTTTTCTTTAAATTCTGCAAGCTACAATGCCTAACAATAACCAACATAAAAAGAAAAACTGATTGCTTATAAAAAATAAGTGTAATTTTTTAGTTTACAGCTATTATAGTGATGAAGAATATCTCCATTAGAAAAATGTGAATATTACAAAATAATATTATATATTATTATAGTAAATGAAAATCACATTAAACGGTGAAATAAGTTTTCAAAATATTTTTCTCAGTGAAACATACTGTTCCTTTGATATAACTTAATTTTTGAGTGTGCTGTTTTCCATTCTAACAGAGTGTTTTCCTAGAAAATACTTCATCTATATTTTTACCTCAGCCTATGATAATTAGTCAGATGGCAAACTCACAGTGAAAAAAATAGTATCTGTGCATGAAAAAGAATACATTTATTGTTTAATTCTTGATAATTTCATCAAAGTTTATGTCATAGTACGTAAAACAATAACTCTGTAGTTCTAATTCCCTCCAAATCCAGAAAAGTACTAATTTAAAATAATGCGAAAAGCATATCTGTGAGATTTTTCAAAACACAACAAAATTTTCTAAAAGTTGCTAGAGCACGAGTATCCCTGTGTATTTACAGATGAAGACGTTTCTACTCATTTGCACATTGCCATCTCAGATAAATGTATTCCTGACGCACACAGTCACAGTTCAGAATTTTGTTCCTTTTCTCTCAAACTGCCTCATGAAGATTACCATTTTTATTGAAAAGAACCAGAGTTTGTGCATAAATTAGTGACAGAGTTGTGGAAAGTTTCATCTACTTAGAGGACAAGAATGATGACAGCATTTCTGACAGTAGCTTGACTAGCAATCAATTCACAAGAGAGTTAGATGACTTTAGAAAGTGATTTTTGACTTTAAGGTCATTTTAGCTGTCATGATGGTTAAACAAGCTGTCTCACTACTTTGACCAATGACTTCTTAAGCTGCAGGTCAAAGTTTGAATTTCAAGGCTTGGATCAGAAACTGTTGCAGTTCTCCCCTTCTCATACACTTGACCCTGCAAAGATACTTCTGTGTTGTGCAAAAGAGGTTCCCAGGAAGCTAGATATATTCTTTGTATTTAGCAAGAGATATTGTAAGCTACTTGAGATGCCACTTTATGGAATCTAATACCTATCAATAACTGACCCAACCCTGACAGTGTTCAAAGCCAGGCCTGATAAGGCCTTGAGCAACCTGGATTAGTATGAGGTATCCCTGCCCATGAAGGTGAGGCTGGGACTAGAGCCCTTCCAACCCCTTAACATTCTATGATTATGATTAAATAAGGTGATGAAAGAGAGATGACTATTTAAGCCTATACAGAGGGACTGTGTTTAACACAGAATTTCTGTGTCATCAATGAACAGATGAATTGTAAGCTAGCAGTCATGGTAACACAATACTTGATAAAATCTAATCCTAACAGTTGATGGTTTTAAAATAAGTATGGGATCATTAACATGCACTGGAAAGCCTTGTTTAAGCCTTTCCTAAGCAAATATCTTATGGAAGGCATTTAAGCAAAACGAAACAAATAAACCTTGTCTTGTCTTATGAAAGATACATGTATGGTGGTTTCAGACTTTAAGTCCAAAAAAACACTACACGCATTACCTCTATAAAAAATTAAAATACAATCCTCAGATGGAAATGATAATTGTGTATTATATAATTGTAAATATTTATTTATCAATAAATAAATTATTGATAAAATAATTGTGATTTTATTTCCTGCTTAACACTATTTTACTGTTTTCCAGCCTAGAGCATCAGGAGATGGCTATTTAATAACTTTTCTTCACTTAGCATTGGCCTTGAAAAAGAATGTCACATATTCTAATACATAAAAAAGTGTTTCTTGGTTTCACTGCCCACTTGCTTGCTGATCAATCGTAGATGTAAATTGATTAAAGGTGGACAAATTTTATCTCAATCTCAGGATCTGAAATAAAATACAAAGGACTGATGCATTGAATATTATATTGTGATACTTGCCACTTCTATTTCTCCAGGATGGAACTGAAGAGGCAAGATCATTTACAGGCAATGTAAAGACTCACGGAGTTCAACATATGGGGTGGGAACACAAATGAAAACAACTCTGGTGACTGGGCAACCACTAGATTTAAAAAGTCAAACAGATTTCCTGAACCCCTGATGAGGAAGATTTCTACAAGGTGTGTATGGGTGGTTTAACCTATTTTGCTCTCTACAGGTAATGATAATTACAACAAACACTCAAGCACACTATCATTCATCCCCATTCCTTTTTATAAGTCTGCTGTACAGCTACAGAACAACAAACTCAGATCAGCCATTATATGGGAACAGATATAAATGATTTTGTCAAAGAGCTGACATATCCTCTCTTTTAAAGTGTATGAGTTTATGGATTGGTGAACAGTATAACCTGAAGGTGAAGAGATTGAAGCTATTGAAGAGAAGAGTGAATTATCAAGTCAAGAAGAACTCTTCTGTCTAGTCACACACACTTCCTGCAACTGAATCAAGAAAGAGTTGCTCATTTAGGTAAAACTAAATGGTGTTACATATAAAGATGCTACAATTTTATGGGTAATTTAAAGAGAGCAAGACTGATACAGAAAGCTGAATGTCATTACTGTGAGATTTCAGGCTTTGGAAACAGATTGGTTTATAGGGTCTTAGGTGTTATGGTCAAAAAAGTTTTTCTTAGAACAATCTGCCTCCAGTTTGTAACTCTTATTACAATTTGTGATCAATATTTCTCTGCACTGAACGCTATTTTTTACTTAGAGTGAATAAGCAGTAGTAGTATAGTTATATACATACTTTAAAAAAGCTGTTAGCTCATGCATTGGTATGGTGTGAACAACATTTCAGGTCCTCGAAGAAAAAAGTAGTAATACTATGAGATTATATTTTGTCTTCTAGAAAGAGGAAAGACAGTGACTTCTTAAGACAAGGGTTAAGGATTATCTCTCATAATTTGTCAATGCAATAGGAACATTGTCAAATTTTCTATTCCCTTGGTTTTTGTTCTTTGCTGTGCTGGTGCTGACAGATTTTTTTAAGACTTGTTCAAGCTAATACAGCAAGGAAAAAGCCCAGAGACCTGTCTATATGTCAGATAGCAGACACTTGGTCTAGTCAAATCAGTAATTTATGACAATATATAAGAATTATAACTGTTTTCCAACTTGATAGAGAGTGAAATGACTTTCAGAACTGGGAACTCAAGTTAAGTTTCAGAACATATGACAGCTACTTTTTTTTTAAAAGAATAGTCATGAACACAGCCCTTCATGTGCGCTACATAAATAATACAGAAATATGATAAAATTAAATAATCTTTATAAAAACTTGTATGTACAATATAGTTTTTCTAATAATATATTTTATTGATATGTACAACTCAATTTTTATACATTTTTATTAAAAGTATAATGTTTGCATTCTATGCGGTCACAAGAAATACATTTCAGTGCTTCTGCAGTAGTTCTTGTTATTATCGCTCTTCAAAAATTCTAAAAAATTATGGAAACATAAAATAATTCAACCAACCTAGACATAAAAGCATCATAATATAAAGAAGTTATGAAGCTGACTTATCCAAGAGATAAGAAGTATATTAAAAACTTTCAGCAGTACTTCTACAATCACCAAAGTAATGTAAGGAAAAAAAAGATTGTATATTCAAATTTTAATATTAAATTCTCAGAGTTTTATAGTATCTGAACTGCTGCACCAAATATCATGGTCCATTTTGTGTATAATAGTTTCTCTTTTATTAAACCAAAAAAATTATACCTGTTGAAAAGCCCATGGCTTCTAAATTTCAACAGAAATATAGAGTTCTAGTTCATCTGTGTAGATAAAATGTTACAGTTATGTAAGAAAGATATCAACTTAATGTGGTGAATGCCTGAAATACTTGAGATTTTCACAAACAGCATTGCAAAGTGCTTTCTCTTCATTAATAAATAGTAAAGTAGCATGTTATGTGCACCTATTCTACATACTTGAACACTCTGTCCACTCTGGGCAGGAAAGGGAGTGCAACATGACTGACGTTCTGTCACTGTAAGGTTACTCAGATTTTGAAAGCAATGTCTTCAAAAGGCCTCACTGCACTGAGAGCAATTGCCTGTGAGGACACTCATTGAGGAATAAATTTCATTTACAATTCGTCCAGCAACAGTGCTATTAGAGACGAGGAGAAATTCACAACACTTGGAGTCCCATCAAAATAAAAACAAGGCTCCTGTTAAACTACAAATATTTGCGTTTTTCCCTTCTTTACAATATTCTCATTCATCCTGCCTTTATACCTGTACTATATTTTAATGGGTTGGTGTCAAATAAACTTAATGAGATTAAGTGTCACCTTGGAAAAAACAATTTGGTGCATTTTTTCACTCAAATTCAACAAATACTAGGTGTATTGAAGCACCAGTCTGTTGCTCAGAGAAATGAAGAATTCTCTCAAAGCAAAGGTTAGTAGCACAAACTAATAAATTGAAATATGCCTTCTGTCTCTCTGTCGGCACTACAATATTTGTAATTTTGAGAATATTTTCCTTACAGATTTTAAAACCAAAATAAAGCTGAAGAATCAGTTGAGCATCTAAGAATGTAAATATCAGGTTTTCAGAAGAAGAAAAGTCAGGCTACTACATATTTATCTTGAGACATGCTGTGGACCCAATCATTTCAAAGACAATTATGCCATTTTTTTGGTTATTTATGTAGTGACCTAAAGTTTAACTGAAAATTGCTTTTTCAAATTATCAGAATATAAATCGTTTTTACCTTCTTAATACTTTCCTTCAGATTTTAAATTTCTGAAGGTGAAGTGGAAAAACTATGAAAAGAAGAAGTCTGTGCAACTGAGATTTGAATTTGCACTTGATTTGACCAGAAAATCTCTTTTAGATGCAGTTGCAGTAGTCAATACAGATACAGCTGAGTCTGCGAACAAATAAAGAACAAATGTACACATGGTTAGAATGCATCCACACTGTATGTGCCTCAGTGACCCAGTGGTCAAACAAGCAGAACATGGACTCATTTTACTTGAAATCAAAACTACTTTGGAAACAAGAAAAAGAATTTATTAGATAGAAAGGATTATTAGTCAAGTTTTATAAATGTCATCAGTGTATTAGTCAACAGACTGCTTCCTCTGTCACATACACTTTGGGAATTTCTGAATATGGTTATGGTACACTAGCTACAGTACAGCTCCACTGAACTGCAGATTCATATTGTCAAAAAGACATTACAAAAGATCAAGAATTTTTAAGTAGTAATAACAGTAATAGTCACAAAATCAGCCATGTTTGTGAAAACAAAGTGTTTCCAAAGATTAAGAAAAAGAGATTAAACATTCATATGAACAACAAAAGAAGACATATAATCCACATTTATGTTTTAAAGGTAACACTCTTTACTTTGGCAGACAGCTACATTATCTTGTCTCTCCCATCAGCTTTTCTAATATTAATTTTAAGCTGTTTTTTTCTTTCTTTTGGAAATTTCTTGTATTTTGGTCTTAGTGAGATCCTCCATTGTTTCTTCTTTTTTTTAAGTCTCTCCATTCTACTATGTGCTTAGTTGTTTATCTTCAAATTTTAATCGTTCTTTTCTCTCCTTTAGTGTTATACTGTGCCCCCAAAAACTGTAGAAAGACCAGCTGTATCTGTTCTTTAGACTCTGGTGTGATGCAAAAGCTAAACGAGACTCTACATAGACAAAGGTGTTAGAATTAAAAACCAGCTTACATAAAATGCAAGAACTAAACTCTCAAAGATAAATCTCTATACATGCAGAAGGAAAAAAACAAGTAATAAAAAGAGTCCAAAAAAAGAAAAATAATAAAGAAAAAGGATATAATTATTTCTTGAAAACACTTTAGCATTCTCAAAAAAAAGTGAAACTAAATATGTTTTGACTGAACCAGTCTGTATCAGATGCAGGTATCAACGTTTTCGTGTTTTGGGAGTCACTTTCATCAAACCACCTTAAGTAATTCCAAAGACACAAGAAGTAATCTTTCTGAGGGAAACTATACAAGATGGAAATTTCTGATTGAGAGCCTACCTCATAGAAAACAACTGTACATGAACCTAGAACATTAATTAAAGATTGTGTCCTTTCAAAAGTGGTTAGTTACTTAATAGAAGGGAATACACTTGTCTGGATTGGCATATCATACATGTAAATCAACTTTCACTATAGTTGGACCATGTCTACTAGCTCCATCACTGACCAATTAGAAGGAAAATGCAGGATAGACTCTTGAAAATACTTAGTGATAATTTAGAAAAGATAGTGAAAACAGACAATGGGGCACGTAACAAGACAACGGGAACACAAGAAACCTGATTTCACAGAAGCCCAGAATTCTTAGAGTTGGAACAGGCCTCTGGAGAATATTCAGTCCAGTGACCCTGATAATGCAGTGTCACCCAGAGCAAGTGACATAGGAATACATTCAGGCGGGTTTTGAATTTCTCCAGAGAAAGAGGGAGACTCCACAACCTTCCTGGGCAGCCTGTCCCAGTGCTCTGCCACCATTAATGTAAAGAAGTTCTTCCTCATGTTAAGATGGAAATTGTGTTTTATTTACAGCTTTTGCTCCTCTTTCTGTCACTGGGCACCACTGAGAAGAGTTTGGCACCATCCTCCTAACACCCACCTTTGAGATATTTATATGTATTGATGAGATTCCCTCTCAGTCTTCTCTGCTGGACACTCTCCAGCAGAGAGCTGCATAAGCAGCTGCTTATGTCTCTTGCACCAAAGGGCTCAGAATTAAACACAGTACTCCAGATGTGGCTTTTTGTAAGTGCTTATGACTGTGAATATCTTATTTTACTGTACAATCCTAATTTCATCTAGTATACGAAAAATTAAAGATATTCCAGTTTTTGCATCACTGGTGTTTGACTACTGTGAACTGCAGTGAACCACTACACTTCTCATATCCATAAATTATTTTCTTAAAAAAATATTATCAATTTTGACAATTTGAGTTTTAGAATGCTGACAATGGGTACAGGCCAGTAACATCATTCAGTTGAAAAATGCATGTCTGTATTGATATCAAAAGGATGACATGAGACTATAACACTGTCTGGATGAATCTCTAACAGAGTTACTTTTGAGTTCTGCCATTGTGCTCTGTCAATCTCTGATAATGAATTTTTTTTCTCTGTTTAATCTAGCATGAATTTTTTGATATTTCAGGTCTTATTTAAAAGTAAGAGTTTCTTGTCTTGATGTGTACAAATGGAATTTTGATAATTGATCTTAAGATCATATATTGGTTGGAAATCTGAAATGCTATAAAATAATACTTTATTTTATTATAAAAAGCGAAGATCAAAAAATCTGTGTGGCGAGTACTTACTGATGTAAGTCAAGGCAAAAACTAGATTATGATTTATTGTGAAAAGAATGCCCAACCAGACCATGTAAATGTTTTCAGTCATTGCGTTTTTTTTCCAAGGGGAGAGTATGACAGATAATGTGAGATTAAGTCATAAATCCTAAATCCTAATTAAGACATAAATCTTAGCATAAATAACAGATCTAAAATAAGGCTTCAGCTGGAGCTAGAGCAGCTGTGGATGACTCTGAATGCCACTGAACCAGCCTAGAGGAGTAGGAAGATTGTCATCAAGCAATTGACTTTCTCCAAGGATGTCAAGCAACTGACTTTCTCCAAGGAACCAAATCTGAATTCTATTTCATTTAATGCTTTTCACAATTAAGTGGACTACTAATGGCAGATTTTTTAAAAAAATTAAATCAAACGAAAAAGTCATGTCATAAAGAGAACATTAAATCCTATTTATTATTGGCAATAGTTAAATACTAAGCAACTTCCTAAAATGATACTTAGATCAATATTACATAAGAACATTAAAAAATGCCGGTACTGGGTTAAGATCAGCCAAGTACCTTAACACTCTTTCTACCCTTGGCACAAGATTGTTGTTTTTAAGATCCTTCTCAGATTTCAGCACTAGAAGGAACATGAAAAAGGCAAGACCCATTTTCTAAACGTCATTGGCAACACTCTGGGTACCTGAATATTTTCTCCTTTCTTCTACTCACTGGGAGAGGTTTTTTCTTTGTTTGTATAAAAAATGTGTTTCTGATTTACCCAGTTGCTACCTCTCTGGAGCAGCAGAATCAACTAGCTTTTACAGTACCCACCTCAGCTTCAGGATGCTAGGAAACTTTCAGGACTATGCATGGATGCAGCCTCAGTGTGTGTTTTGTGGACTGGAGTATAAAAAAAAAGATGTTAGTTTTCTGATGGGAATAAAATATACTTGGCTTATTTCTGTTAGCCACTGAGGGAATTGGCTACTCATGGGAACAAACAGGAAGGACAAGTTTTACATATTTTTGGAGCCATGTTAATCTGACTGAACTTGCGGTATTTGTGTGAGCTGTGAAACTAAAGATTCTCAGTCTGTGAACTTCCTGAGTGGAATTTGTTACTAAATTACATTCAAAAAAGATATGCTTTTAATTACCATAGCTTTAAATCATCCTTTGTTACTGAATCAAACATGAATACACTGATGACTTAGAGATGCTAAATCTGCTGAACTGTCTTATACATAAATTTGCATTCATCTTCCAACCATTTTTTTTAATAATTCTGAGTTTTGGAGGAATATTTTCTGAAAAGAGAAACCATCTGAAAATGCGTTAATGAAAGATTCAAAGCATTTTCCAAGAAGGGAGGTGATGATATAAAAAGCCATCAGGGAACAGCAACACTTGCATCTCTATTTGTTTATTCTTTACCAAAGCTCACTTGATTTAGATGCACTATCCATACTTATGCAGCTTTTTGCTCATTCATTTGTTCATTCACTACCAACAAGGGGCAGATTCTCCTGAACTGAATATGTGGGACAAGTGCTAAAATTTCTATTGCATGCTTTCACTTGACTGGAAATGCATGCATATGTGCAATATAAAATTTAATGATCATGTTAAATATTTAAGTGTTAGCAAAATGCACCAACACCTGCCTCCTTCCATATAGTACTTGATGGCTTACATATTGCAATTCTTGTGTTTCCTAAAGCATATTTATAAGTAGCTTTTAATCACAAAGTAAAATTGAGCAATAATCTCTTGAGCATTTGAAGTAGCTGGCCCTGTTTTGCTGTCATTGAAATTATATAACCACTCCTGGTTTACTCTAATGTGACAGTAGTAGCAGATCAATTCTCTTTCATGGTTTTCTCTTTTCTTTTCAGAGCTATAAGCGCCTTAGAATAAAGTAACTTGCTTTATATAACTGTACATAACAATTCAAAAAAGAATTACTAAAAGTCTATAATAATGTATGGGTGCTCATTGCAAACAGTTATTGAGAAGCATCTGCCAAAAGGCAAGTCCTTTTAAGGCAGCTCAATTAAAATATAGTGTTTGCCAGTCTTATCAACTAGTGTCAAAAATATTTTTTATAATATACATTGCATTTCTGGCAACATAAATTTATCTTGAGAAGCGTTTATCAAATGACTGCGTAGGACTATCTATGACTATGGAATTAAAGAATTGTGGAATAGTTTGCATTGGAAGGATAATTTAAGATCTTCTAGTCCAATCTCCCCTGCAACGTACAGGGACATCTTCAGCTAGACCAGGTTGCTCAGAGCCCTGCCTAAACTGACCTTGAGTGCTTCCAGGAATGGGGTCATCCACAACTTCCCTAGGCAACATCTTACAGAGTTTCACCACCCTCACTGGCAAAATTCCTTCTTTATATCTTGTCTCAATCTACCCTCTTTTAGTTTAAAACCATTACCTCTTGTCCCATCCCTACAGACCATACCAAAAAGCTGTGCTAACCTTTCTTAAAAGCCTCCTTTAAGTACTGAAAGATTGCAATAAGGTCTTCATGGAGCCTTCTCTCCTCCAGTATGAACAACTACAATTCTCTCATTCTTTACTCATATGAAAGTCGCTCTATCCTTATGATTATATATGTGGCTCTCCTATAGACCCACTCCAACAGGCTGATGTCTTTCCTGTACTGAAGACTCCCAAGCTGGAAGCAGTACTTCACTTGGGAGGTCTCACCAAAGCAGAGCAGAGGAGTAGGATCATATCCCTCGATCTGCTGGCCACATTCCTTTTGCTGGAGGCCAGGATATGTTTGGGTCTCTGGACTGCAAGCACACATTCCTGGGTCATGTCCAGCTTTTCATTGATCAGTACCTGAATTCTGATCTCGATCCTCTCACACTTCATCTTACTGAATTTTATGAGCCTCACATGGGCCCAGACCTTGAAGGACCATTATCCAGCTCACTCTAGAGAGTGTCTGAACCCTCACCAGTGTCAACCACATCGCTCAACTTGGTGGTTTTGAGTGTGCACTCAATCCCCCTGTCTAGGTCACTAATGAAGACATTAAACAGTATTGGCCCCTGTGCAGACCCCTGATGAGTGACACCTAACACTGATGTCCACCTGGACAATGAGCGTTGACCACTACTCTCTGAATGCAGCCATCCACCCAATTCCTCATCCACTGAACAGTCCATTCATCAAATCCATGTCTTTCCAATTTAGAGGGAAGGATGTTGTCAGGACTGTGCCAACGGCCTCACAGAAGTCCGGTTTGATGATATCCATAGCTCATTGTTCACTGATGTAAACACTCCATCACGGAAGGTCACAAGGTTGGTCAGACAGGTATTGCCCTTGGTGAAGTTGGGCTGATTGTCTCAAATCCCCTCCCTGTCCTCTATGTGCCTTAAAATAGCTCCTAGTAGGATCTGTTCCATGCTCTTCTCAGGCATTGACAGGCCTGTAGTTCCCAGGGTCCTCATTTTTTCACTTTTTAAAAATAGGTGTCATGTTGCCCTTTTTCCAGTTATTGGGCAGTTCACTTGCATGCCATGGCTTTTAAAATATCATGGAGAGTGGGTTGGCAGCTACATCAGCCAGTTCCCTCAGGACTCTGGGATGCATCTCATTGGGTTCCATAGAGTTATGTACATTCAGATTCCTCAGGCAGTCATGAACTTGATCTTTTAGTGTGAGGGACCTTGCTCCTCCACTCCCCAGTTTGTGATCCATATACCTGAGAAATGTGAGAAGAGAGGCTGACAGTGAAGACGGACGCAAAATGTTGTCAAGAGCTTCCATGACCTTCAGCCTTCTCCTCCTCTTTCGTTAACAGTTTGCCAGTTTTGCTTCTCAAGTGGGTTATGTTCTTCTTTAAACTTTTCTGGATGACACGCCTGTAGATGTCCTACTTATAGCTGGTGTCCCTTGCCAAATTTAGCTTCAGCCACACTTTGGCCTTCCTGACCCCATTCTTACACAACAGGAAAAATCTCCTATCCTCTTCCCAAGACATCTATAAATCTCTGCTTCTACTCTGAAATGTCTGTGCACTTTCTTTTTGTTATTTAGTTTGACTGGAAGGTCTCAGCTCAGACTGCCAGTCTCCTTTACTGTCTTCTTACACCTGGCAATTGAGAACCCCTGAGTGCTGTGTTATAGCCCAGTTCTGCTCCCATGTTGCTGAGGGCAGTTTCCCTGGGGTCCTATTGAATAACTCCTTGAGTAGTTGGAATGATATCGTCCTTATCCTTTTAGCAGCTGTCATATAGGATATACCAGAAAATTATGTGAATTGATATGAAATTTACATTTATTCTAGTAAGATTTCATTCAAGGTTGAGAGAATCATAGTAATTTAAAACTCTGGATAACAAGGAAATTTATTTGACACAGTGACACTCTTAGCCCATAAGCTCTCAAAGAGAGAAATTAATTTTTCAATCGTCACATTTAAGTATTTTGCAAAATTAATATATTGTTTATGTAGTTTCAATAAGTAGAAGCAATCACAAAGAACATTACAAAAGACTCTAGGAAAACAATATTACCTTTGGAGACTAGCAGAGCCTACTCATGCATTTTTGTTTTGTAAGGAGGGATAGAAAGTTTAAAGGAGGGTAGTCTAGGCATTAGCAGTGTGAAACTTAGGTCTTAACTAGTTTCTTCGCTATTACACAGATGGGATTTCCTGCTAGTTTAACTCCTTAATTTTCCCCCCCATTAATTTCATGGTGTCTGGATGTGTTCTGGAAAGGGATGCACTTCTACCACGAACTCTTGACAGAACTTCTGTAGGCTTCTACTTCTGCCTCTCAGTCACTTTCCCTGTGTATAAGTATGATGTAAAGTGGACAAGGGCGCAGCTGTTTAGGGACACACTTCTTGGAGCTGCTTACTAAAAGTGAAATCCTAACTCAAAGAAGTCAACATCCAATTTCACTACTCTCTGATTGACTAATTTGCCCATGAGAATCTGTTTGTGAGCTGTTTGTTCCGAAAAAAATCATGCTTTTATATTCTCATGCTCTTGCAGGTGCAAACTGATACTCAGAAAATTTTGTATGGCAGCCTTGGAATACAAAAAACAATACTGGGGAAGTAGTTACAAGTCAAAATAATATTAATATTAATATTACTGGGCGTTAAATATTAATATTAATCATTAATGTTAATATTATTAGGGGTTTAAATATATAAATGGCACTACAGAGGTCATCATTGTACATTTTTGGCATTAGCAAGTTACGGAAATGTTCAGCTATAAAACCAATAGATAAAACTAATTAAAAAAAAAAAAAAGATGGTTACTACTTTGACAAAATTTATCATTGCAAAATAATAATAAAAACCAAGTAATTTCATCTCCTTTTTTTAATTTGGCACAGTCATATGGATGTTTAAGAGGTGAATTTGACAATGTGAGGTCATATCCCTATATATACAGAAAATATTTTAAAAGAACAAGATACAATACCAAAGGTAAAATCTAAAAACACATATAAATGTTATTTTACAGTCCAGATAGGTAACACCCCTAGAAAAGCATTGATATGAGTGTTTAGTAACTGTATGAGTATTTACTTTGACTTTCCACACACCTGTAGCAATGCTGGGATGTAGTTCAAACTGTGTTTACATTAATGAAACAATTTCTGTCATCCACAGCTGTCCTGTGCAATAAGGAAAATGGATGTTCTCTAACAGGTTAGAATTCTATTGTGCTGCTGCTGCTGGTGGTGGTTCCTTATTTTACTACAGGCACAGTTCCTCAATGCTTCAATTCAGTACAGAGACAAATATCACTCCGTGACAGGTAACTTTTCATTCTAACGTGCTTATGCCACGGATGTCTGTGCTTCAGAGATATTCTGTTTTGCACCTGAAATTACTTTCTGTGTTACAGCTATGAAGTGTGGTTAAAAAAAAAAGATACTGCAATTTAGATAAACCCCACTAAATGGCTCAACTGAAACAAAGCCGAAAATGAAGGTATAAATGGCTGAAGTGATTAAGACTGTCAAGTTCTCCTGGGTCCTGTTAGAGAATGAAATAGCTGATGGATTATTATTTATCCCTGAATGTGAGTTTTGGGGATTTAATTAAAGATGTTCTATTATATTTTTCAAAGCCTATTTGAGGCTGTGAATCAAGACCTGCAATAACAGACTGTGGCATTGTTAATGGAAAAAATGGATAACTAGAAATTTCAGAAATGTCCATTTTTAAACTCTTTAATTTGGATGCTTGATTTTTTCCCTTTCTATGAGTCAAAGAACCAGATGATTTTAAAAATGTCAGATTTTTTGTGAGAAGTGAATATTCACTAGCTATTATAAATACAGTTTTGCTCACTGATCATTATTGTTACTGTAAAAAAAAGTATATAAATGTATCTTAAAATAAAAAGAAAAGATATCATTACAGTAGACACATGATCAATGGTTGCAAATAAGATCACAAAAAAGCTATTAATAAAAAGACAAATTTCCTGAAAAACTTAATACTTCCATTAATAAAGTCCTTCAGCATATATGAAAAATGTAAGTACGAGCACAGCCATGGAACACCATCTCAAGAGGAGAATGGACCACATTTTCCAGTGAAGTAGATATAGAAATAAAAGTTCTGACTAAATTCGCAAATCACAAATGATAGTTTTCACAGTGTTTATATATACAGTAATCAGGAAAAAAAAAGTGGAATATAGTTGAAATACAATGGTAAGCTCTGCTCATCTAGCTTAGTTGAACTAAGCCAAAAAAAGACAAGCCAACCAGCACTCAATGTAAACTGTGGTGATCTGATTAGATGCCAGATGAGACTAGGTTAATTACTGCTATATCAGACAGAAAGTTAAACCTCCAACTGCAGCTCTCTCAGCGATGCAAGAGGACCAGGGGAAGTTTGTATTTTTGAGAAGTCTGTAGCTATAAACAAAGGAGTAAAGAAACAGTTTTACCTTTAGGGAAATACTGTGACACTGTTCTGTTGTATGAAAGAGAGCAAAGAGATTAACTGAGAAGAAAAAAATAATCATTGTATGAAAGGGCCACATGAGGGACACTGCTTGAACCATATAGATTTTTGGTGGCAAACATATAGGCCATTGTCATCTATCAGTTTTAAGGAGGTCAGCAAGGGAAGATAGTGTGGCCTGAAAACTGAAGAATCTCTTTCTCCACCGGCTCACACTTCTATTTCCACAAGGATAGTAGTCAGAATTCACTTTTCCTTGTATCATGACCTTTTTTGGAGGGATCATTGATATGGGACAAAAGTGTCTGGAGTTTCTCATGAGTCACAGGGAGGCAATCAAGAATTGATTTCCACCAAGTATTTGCTTTTGTTGAGCAATTTTTACACCTCCCGAAAGCCTGTGTCAAGACTACACTACCTTGCAGAAAAATTTAGTTAAAGAGGTGAATTTAATATCTGCAAATCTTCCTTATCAATTTGAAGGTTGGCTTGGCTAAAATGAACCTCACCTTAGAACCTGAGCTGTGAATCTGGTGCTTAGAACTAGCTGTTTAGGTATGCGTATGTATGTATTTGAAAGTAGACAGCTACACACAAATGCGTGTAGTTGATAATGATTTTTTTTTAAAAAAAAGAGCTGTCTAAAGGATATCTATATAGAAATTCTTGTTTGACCAGTTCAAATTTTATCAATCACTTTGGGCTGATGAATGTGGTCACATTTGATAATGCTTACCAACATGCAGGTGTTGAGTAAACCACCAAAAAACTTTATCACCTATTTTGCACACCTTTTAAATTATTTTTTAATAAAAAAATAGTTTTGAGCTACAGTCTTCTAATATGTAAAAAACTTACACTATAAACATCTTATTTTGGGGTAAAAAAAGTACAGAGGAGAAATTCTGTATGTAATGAAAATTTTGAACAAACTTAAATCATGTAGGAATAATTATTTTTCTAAAAAAGCAAAAAGAAACTAACAAAAAAATGTTGTATTATATTACTGTAACCAGTTTTCAAAAGAAAAATAACTATATTGACAAGGTAAGTAATAAGGGAAAATGCAAATAAGCCATACATTGGCCTTTATCCAAGAAAACATCCCAATACACCAGGAGTCAAGATTCTTGGGACGGCAAGGAAAGTGCACAGAAAGCTCATGGCCTTGGACCTCAGGAGAGAAGACTTTAGCCTCTTCAGGGATCTGCTTGGTAGACTACCGTAGCATATAGCCTTGGAGGGAGGAAGGGCTCAAGAAGGATGGTAAATATTCAAGAATTAGCTCTACAAGCTCAGGAATGATGCATCCAAACAAAAAGGAAGTCAGGCAAAAATACCAGGATGCCTGCATGAATAAACAAGGAGATTCTGGACAAACTCAGACAAAAAACTGGAACCTGCAGGGGATGGAAACAAGGACACCTACTCTGGGATGAGTACAAAGAAACTGTCCAAGCTGCCAGGGATCAGGTTATGAAAGCTAAAACCCTGATAGAATTGAATCTGGACAGTGATGGCAACAAGAAAAGATTCTAGTAGATACATTGGTGATAAAAGTAAGAGTAGGGAAAATGTGGGCTTTGTCTGGAAGAAATCGAGAGATCTGGTTACCCACAAGGTGGAGAAGACTGAGGTACCTAATTACTTATTTGCCTTGGTCTTCACTGTCAAATGCTCCAGATACACTGTCCAAGAGGCACAGGCAGGGACTGGAGAATGAAGAGCAGCCCATTGTAGGATAAGTTCAGGAGACCATCTAGGGAACCTGAAGGTGCACAAGTCCATGGGACCCAATTAGAAGCATCTGTAAGTCTTCAGGAAACTGACAGATGAGGTTGCTATGCCACTGTCGACCATATTTGAGAAGCTGTGACAGCCAGCTGAAGTTCCCAATGATTGAAAAAGGAGAAAGATAACATCCATTTTTAAAAAGGTAAGAAGGGAAGACCTGAGGAAGTACAGGCTGGTCAGTCTCATGTCTGCGCTTGGCAAGATCAAGGAACAGATCCTTCTGGAAACTATTCTAAGGCAGATGGAAAATAAGGAGGTGATTGGTGACAGCCAGCCAGGCTTCACTAAGACTAAATCATGCTTGAAAAATTTGGGAAAAGCAATTGACGTAATCCACTGACACTTGTTCAAAGTATATGATACTTCCCACACAACATCTTAGTCTCTAAGTCGGAGAGTCATGGGTTTGACAGATATACCACTCAGTGAACAAGGAATTGGTTGGATGGTTGCACTCACAGACTTGTGTTCAATTGCTTGATGTCTAAGTGGACACCAGTGGTGTTCCTCAGGTGCTATTATCCGGATGGCGCCGATAACATTATTATTGGAGACATGGGCAGTGGGACTGAGTGTATCTTTGGAAAGTTTGCCGATGACACTGACGCACGGAAGGAAGGGGTGCCATTCAGAGGGATTGAAAGGCTTGAGACGGCCCATTGGAACCTCAAGAATCTCAAAAAAGCTAAGTGGAAGGTCCTGAATCTGGGCAATCCTAAACACAAATACAGGCTGGTCAAGGAATGGATTGAGAGCAGCCCTAAAGAGAGGGTCTCAGGACTGCTGGTGGATAGGAAGCTCAACATGATCCAACAATATGTGTTTACAGCCCAGAAACACAAAAAATCCTGGGCTGCATCAAAAGAAGCGTGGCCTGCTGGTCACAGAGGTGATTCTTTCCTTCTACTCTGCTCTCGTGAGAGCCTCACCAGAAGTATTGTCTCCAACTCTAGAGCTCCCAACACATGGGCATGTTGTAGAAGATCTAGAGGAGGGCCACAAAGATGATCCAAGGGCTGGAACAGTCTAGAGAACAGAAGGTTCTGGGGCAACCTTACTAGAGCCCTCTAGTACTTAAAGAGGCCTACAGGAAAGATGGAGAGGGACATTTTACAAGCGCATGTACTTATAGGACAAGGAAGAATGACTTTAAACTGGAAGAGGTTAGATCTACATCAGCAATAAGGAAAAAATCTTCACTGTGAGAATTGTGAAGTCCTGGAACAAGTCTCCCAGAGAAGAGAGGGCCCTCCATCCCTGGAAAAGCTGAAAGCCAGGTTGGGTGGTGTTTTGAGCAACCTGGTCTAATGGAAGGTGTCCCTGGCAGGATGGTCGGACTAGACGAACCTTAATGGGCCCTTCCAATTTGCACCACACTACGATTCTAAGTAAAAAATTAAGCAGCACTTCAAGGAAGCATTTTTGGGAGCTTTAAATCAGAGAAAGTTTTCATGTCAGTTTAAGTTAGGTTGATGGGTCTTATTTTTCTTGCACCACGACGTAATGTAAAAGGCAAAATATGAAGCCATGATAGTCCTGTAAGTGTCTTAATAATGAAGAGTCACAGGATGTGGTTGAGCTTGCTGTGGCCCAGGTTTCTTTGTATTGATTTAGCAAGATGTACGGGCCAAATGACTGTTGTTGAATGGGTTGGAAGCCCAGCTCTGTATGTGCAGTGGCTGGACAAGTCCTGAGGATCATTGAAAATAAACTAGAAAGGCTGCTGATCTAGCAATTTAAATTATATTATTAATGTGACATTTATATGTGAATTTAAAGAACAAAACTTGAGCAACAAAATTTGAACGGCACATTAATGAGAAAATTATGTTAGTGTTTTGTAATCAGACCAATAATTGAGTTTCAATACGTAGAATCATAGAACCATAGAATCATTCAGGTTGGAAAATCCCTTAAAATCATCAAGTCCAACCATCAGCTTAGCATCACCAGCATATTCACCACTAAGCCATGCCCTCAGGTGGCATATCTGCATGATTTTTCAACACATCCAGAGATCGTGACTCTACAACTTCCCTGGGCTGCCCGTTCCAGTGCTTTACCACTCTTTCTGGGAAGAATTTTTTTCCCAATATTTAATCTAAACTTCCCCTGGCACAATTTGAGGCCACTTCTTCTTATTCTATCACTTTTTACCTGGGAAAAGAGACTAACCTCTACCTTACTGCAACCTTATTTGAGGCAGTTGTAGAGATCAATATCAGCCTCCTTGTCTCCCGCATCCCTCAGCCACTACTTATAAGAATTCTGCTCCAGCCCCTTCACCAGCTTCATTGTCCTTCTCTGGACTGTTATTATAACTACATTGTTAAAATTTTTTGTCAGCAAGTGTTAGCTCGACTCACAATTAGTTCTTGTCTCATAATGTATTTTGCCAATGACAAGACTTTAAATGTAACTAGATGTAGGTATAAGAAGCAGATGGAACTGGAAAGCACTGCCAATTGTTGTACTAAAGAAAGGTGCTGATAAATAGTAAACTCAGTATCAGGTCTCCAAGTGCATTTCTTTTTACTCCAGGGTTTCGTATGCCTGGGCTCAGGGCCAGCTTAAATAATAATGCAGGTGTTTAGCCTTGAAAAGAGCTCTTTGAAAAAATCTCTGCTAAGAAGCTGTGCTGATCCCTTGCTCCTCTGTTCCTTTGACTGGGAACTGCTTTCATAGGGAGGCTCCTGTACTTGCTCCCAGCTAGAGGGAGGGTCCTCTGTTCATCTGTGTCAGTTCCTGGCTTTGACACTGCTCATTCAGAATCTGACGCTGATCCAAGGGCTTGACCTGCCTTGTCACTGTGGACATGCCCCAGGATTTTGAGGCTGCAAGTCATTCCAGTCACCATTATGGACCAGCTCCGCTGGCCTTGGCCATATGCATTGGCATCTGCCCTGCCTGGCACATATCCTGTGGCAATTAGTTGATTCTGCTTTGCAGAGCTGTGCATGTTGTTGCTGCTTTCTGGAACTTAGTCGAATAAAGGAAACCAGGAGATGGAAACTGCTTGCCTCTCCCAAAGCAAATAATGAGATGTATACTACTTGAAAAGCTCTCTGAAAAATTTAGGATTTAGTTAGGAGTGAACATGTGTAAGGTTTTTTTTTTTCTATTTACAGTCCCTCTGGTTTCTAAGTAACTTTGTAGCATTTTAATAACCAACTCATTTTTAGGAAGTTGGGTTAAGCCCTTTGGTAGCCTTGAAGAAAAATATTTATAGACATCAAAATCTTGTGATTTATAGTGACCTCTGAGACTCAGAGGTTCATTATCGCAGATAAGTAAGATAAAAGACACCAATTCTGCCAAAAGTGATACAGTTTTAGTGGGACAAAATGCTTTGAAGTCCAATGCGTACTGTTTATTGAGAGTGATATTATTAGAACTGTTTCCACAATCTATTTTTAGGCGTCCCACAAGTTTGGCAATCTGATTTAGATAGCATCAGAAACAATCTTGAATGCAGACTATAATCCAACAAATGACAGAACGATAAGGATCTGTTAGTTGCTGTGTAAGTTTTTCCCTTCACACATTCTCCTGAAACTTCTGATTTAACCTTGCAATAAATGTGAAGAAAAACTCAAGAAATTTTCAGCTAAATTTTTATAATCTTTCAAGAGTATATATTCTGAATACTGCTAAAACCCCCATGAACTGAAACAGGTTGTGTAAAGACTAGATAACATAATAAAATAAATAAACATAAATAACATAATTATAAATAAATAAATAAATATTTAATTCCAACTGTAACAAGAACAGTTCCAGAGAAGATTAACCATTCTATCATGCATAGAACAGCCATGTAGTCATGTTAATATATAGGAGGTCAATGCATAGAGCTGAGGCTTCTAACTTACCAGAAGAATTTTTAAACTTCTAGGTATAGGGAATTAAGTATAGAAGTTTACAGTGAATTTAAAAAGAGAGAAAAACAATGCAAAAAAAGAAACAACAAAAAACCCAGACTCACAAACAACAAAACCCAAGAATCCCAGAGATACAGAAAACACTACATGCTACACCATGCAACCAGTATTTCACAACTTTCGACTCTTTATTTAGAGAAATATGAAAGATGCACCAATGAAAAAAGTAAGCATGCATAAAATTATGGACTTTGTATGCAATTTTATGTCTCATTTTTCTTATAGAATTGTGGTGAAACCAACACATTACCAAGAAAAAATCTTAGAATTGGTAAAAAAAGATAATGTTGATGGAAAGAGGCATGCAACAAAGTCTGATACTGGATCAGACGAAAAGCCAAATTGTTTAAGTTTATAGCAATATTTCGTAGATATATTCCCCTCATCTTCTTTTGAATGTTTATGCTAAAAGGAAATGTAACAAATTCATCGTCTCAAAAAAATTTGGTAGGTGTTGTATTTCTGATTCTGAGGGCATTGTTTTTTCAAAAGACTAAGTTATTTTCATTAGAAAGAAAAAACATAACTAAAAACTGGTAAATTACATGATGACTAATTTCTTCCCGTTCCATTTTATCCTTTTATTAACCATCAGTCTCTAGTGGTCATATTAGATCAGTAACACATGATTACAAGGGAAGTTTTCTCTAACATGAAAATATTTTGTTATTTTTTATAATCCTACCATGCAAATACAATTTAAATCCTCAAAATAGCCGTATCTGTAACTTTATAAGTAGCATGAAAAAGACAACTAAATTCTCAAATTAACTATTCAAATGTTCATTATTCTCCTTCAGGTAGAACTCTCAGGAGCACTCAGTACAAACTTAATGCTGCTTCACTGAGCATCAGGATGCCTCCGTGGGAGCAGTGTCAAAGTAGACGTAAGCACACTTGCAAGATCTACTCTCCAACTTATTAGAAAATATTTTGCTGAAACACACAGTGAACTCAGAGCTCTGTGCTTTGAGAAATGGTTCAAAAACTTCTCAGCCCTAGGGAACCTTTCTAATCATCTTGTCTGAACTTCTACATACCCCCAAAGAATCTGATTCATTACTTCCTGTATCAAGCTATTGTCTTCCAATTAAGGTATAGAAATTTATTTTATAAACTTCCTTGGTCTTGGTCGAAAGGCTTGTTTCTGGTACAGTATGCCTCATTCCTTAGGAAACTCTTCCATGATAGAATTTCCCAAGAGGTCAGCTGATAAGTTAATTGTTTTCATCTAAGTCTTTCTCTGTCAGACTGTTTCTCTAAATCAAAAATTACGGGACTTTTTCCTGAACACTCCAGATATAAACTTTCTTTACTAAAGGTAAGGCTACAAAACCACTTACAAGATTTTTTGTTAGCATTTTGTTAGTTTATAACATATCTTTCATAATATATAAAAATAAAAGAATTTAGTACTGTTACATCATTTCAGATAACACTGTTTTAGAAATCTTGCTGGCTTATAGCATTATATAATATTATTCTTCATAAAGTATGAGGAGTCTCATTAAAGCCTGAATCATTATTAATGGCAAAAACAGCAAGAAGGAGTTGTTTCTTATTTCACTAATGAACAGAAACATTCCTGATGTTGATAACTATGCCCTCACTTTTGTCTAAAAACAAAATACCAAAGACTTTTTTTCAGTCCTAGTATTTATGTCTAGTATTTATGTCTATTAGAAGCATACATTAATGGAGAATAGAAATCATGCAAAGACATAAACAAAAAAGGAAATTAAAAAATTAATAGTCTAAGCTACTTTTCTAAAAATGCCAAATTTTTCACAATGGCAGGTACATGAATTCTTAGAAAGGTGGAAGAGAAACTTGGGCACATCATTAATCAATAGTGAGGTGGACATGTCTTGTACAACACAGTACTCTTATTATATGAACATTTCATTAAAATATTGCATGCAAAAATTTATTTCATGAAAAAAGACAGTTGCAAAGTCAGGGAAGCAAATCTAAGAATGCCATTATGTATTTCTTTTAAAGTAAGCTTTGCATGGGGCAGAGTATCCTTTTAAACCATCTCTATAATGGGAGAAAAAAAAAATATGTGTACCTTTTACCCAGGTATTCAGAAGCTTGTTTCTTTTTCTAAAAGTATATTCAGGGATGAAAAGGCTTGCAATTAATTATATCCAGCTGTTATCTGTTGAGAAATTATTCAGTACTTTATAGTATATTATTCACTGCCCTTTGTTACTGAAAATCATTCAAATTTTCCTCTGAAGGCAGAATAATTTACTATCCTATGGAATTTCCTGAGAGTTTTTTTTTGTAAGATCCTAGATCTTTGCAAATATTAATTAGCAGCTCTTCAGAATAATCTGATGAGATGAGGAAATATAAACATATTTTTACACAAGGGAAACTGAGGCAAAGAGCTTATAGGCAAAATTATAAAGAATCAGCTGATTTTGAGTGATTGATTTTTGATGCCCAAGGGCTTATTTTTTCTTCATAGAGCTTTATAGCTCTGTATAGGTTCAGAGCAGAGCTGTCACTAAATACATTTGTCAGACAGATGGCTCACATTTCTGCAGTTTACACTGTAAGTCTTTTGTATTGTTAGCCAAAAGATAAGAAATGCAGAATTAATTGTCCTTTGTGAAAAGTGTGATTAAAAGACATCAGTGTGTAACTGAGTGCTATCCATGATAAATGCATTTACACGTGCTGAACCAGTTCAAATTTGGGTTTTACAGGAAACCTTAAGTGATGTTTTTCAGGTTGTGGGGCTTGATTTTCCATGTATGATATAAGTAATACATTTTAGAATGTACTAAATGTATATAAACCTGTGACAAAGCATTTGCTTTGTATGCCTTTTAATCATGGATATTTTTCTTCCAGAACTTTCGAACCCTCAAACACTTTCTGAAGCTTTAGACAGGGGTTATATGCCTAAATTCAACCTGATGATAAAAAACCCCAAAACAATCATCTCCTCTTCTTCCAATACAGAAGTAATTTTCTTCATATTTGCTCTCAGTTTAGGTCAAGACTCAGTGTTATATTTTAATAGGTACAGATGGTTTTGCTTTGCTCTAGGAAATCTAGAAATTGAATTTTTTCCTCCAAAGTCTCTGTAAGACTTTTACATTGTGTCTTCAAAAACCACATTTATATACATTTTGATTTATATAGAACCATTTTAGATCATTTTGTAGTCAAATTCCTGCATCGTTGGATCCATAATATTACTGTCTTTGCCAAATGATAGCAGTTCCGAATGACAGTAGCAATAGTAGTTCCATCCTTGAATTCTTCAGGAAGGTAAGATTTTTTTAAAATTTTGTATGGAAGCTATATAGGATTATTGCATGCAATAGATTAAACAAACACTTTGTGTAGGAGGAGAACAGATTTTATTACATTTTATTGCATGTCAAGACTTCTAAGTGGACAGTATAATTTGGGTCAATGTATGTATTTAGTTCGCTGAATAACATTCAGGAGCAGTGGCTAATTGCTATATTAGCACCTTTGGAACTTCAAAATACCTCTATGAATTTTCTAGATACTTAAAAAAACCTTAGACATTCCCAAGATAAAATATTCTTTATTTGGGTAAACAAGCACTTCCTAATGTAAGACAAAAAAAAAGAAGAAAAATATTATATCATTTATTTATATATTTACGAGCTTTCTTCCTGATTTAAAAAAAAGACCTAATTTGTGGACTCCGAATATGTCATTATGTAGTAAAAGTGAGAGGAGATAAACCAGGGAGCAGGGTTATACATATTGTCTCACTGTATCTTCCATGGGTGTGCCTTTTGCAGGTTGTAGAATAAGCTTACATCCATGATTTCACTTTTTCGGCCTAATCTGTCTTGCATTGCTTTAAAATTTTTTACTGTTTTCTCTTTCTTAGGCTATATATTATTTTCCTACCCCATTTTATTTTCATTAAAATAATTACCACTGAAAAATTACATATATGTCCACAAAATATCTTCCTGTAACCCATTTGGTGCCTACATTTTAAAGATATAAAGGAATATATGGTGATTAAAAGAAGGAGGTGCAAAAACTTGATTAAAAACACCCAAAGTGTCCTGGAAATTGTTTTCTTTCTTGTTAGCGACTTCATATTCCCTGATTTATCACATTTCTTATACACAATTCATGATAGCAAAAATAAATGATACTGTTTACTTCCTATAAAAAAGTAATAGAAAATCTGGTGTACCAAAATATATTTAACACTTTTTTAATGCGACACATTTCAACCCAAATAGAATAACTAATGACAAAAAGTTTTCAGAAATTAAATATATGCATATTAATAAACTGAAAAAGCTTATTTTGATATACTATATGTCACAATTGCTCACTTATATGTTACATGAACTTTAATGTTTAGACATAAAGCATCTTTTTGATTACCTATTTTGAAAACACAGAAAAAATAATTATGGGATGAGAACCAAAAATTCTTATTAAGATAGTGAACTCTTTTACAATAATGTTGGCACTTTGAAGAAAAAATTTATCCAACAAAAGAAAAAAAAAATCGTAATGTGAAATTTAGTTATAAAATAAATTCTACATCACATGAAATGACTGAACAACTACCCACAAAACCTGTCAGGCCACAAAAACATAGCATTTGTTTTTTAAAAACTCTTCATTGAACCAGTTTTAAGGAAAATAAATCGAATACACTTCTTAACAGAAAAACAGTGAAGGAAATAAACTTTTTTTTAATGCAATGTGAATGTTCTCAATCAAGTTTGACTGCAGAGCGAATGCGCTAGCTTTCTAAAATAGAAATGAGTATTTACATGTGTCGTAACTAGTGATAATGTGTAATCTATTACATCAGGTTTGTGTCTTCAGTACAGGAAATAATGTAGAATTCTTTTATAAAATATTAATTAATTACAGCTCACCAGCTTGGAAAATTCAATAAATTAAATTTGCTATATGATAAGTTATAGAGTGACCAAATTGCCTACTTGATCTGTTACTTTTACTGAATAGATAGATTTACAAGTTATTTTGCTGCTTGTTTGGCTGAATTTTAGGAAATCAAAATGCATACATTGCTATAGATTGAAACAAATGTGCAAATTATTATTAGGAGAATCAACCACAAAATACTTTTTTGATATTCTTAACGAAGTAGGAACATATTCTTTCAGTATTAAGTCTAGAAGCTTTTCTACATTTAAGGATAAAAAGTAAAGGATTACAAAATGGATTACATAGTGGATTTCTACATTTAAACTTTTTGTATTTCCTTGTCTACTTCAGACAAAACTGAGGTAGATGGTCACTGTGGCATGACTCTCCACAATTTTGTTTTTGATCCATTTCCACCAGCTGCAGATATATCTCACAGCTACTGGACAGGAACACTTAATAACACAGACAGAAAATTCAATTTCAAGAATGTTGTTGCAGGAACAGTGGTGAGCAGAACAGCAAATGAGAATAGGAAATTCAATTGTTAAACATTTTCTCTCCTTCAAGAGAAAATTTGCTCTTTCTTTTACTAAATTATCAACAGGTCTGCCTCATTATCCATGGCTGTTATTTGTAACTTATATATCTGTAACCTGGGAAAATATAAAAGAACATCGTTATATTTAATCCAGTGTCGTATAATGAACCCCAAGTATGAGCCAAAATCCTAAGCTGCAGCTCCTGAAACTTATGACCCAAAAAAGATATCAGCTGCATACTAAGGAAGATGCAGAAGAGAAAAAGGATTCTTTAACTAAGATGCTTCAAAGAAGCCAGAAGATTTTTCTAAGAATACAGGGCAGTGTTGGCCTTATTGCTGTTGTTAATTAGAAGAGAACCATAAGCACAAGAAAAGATGGTAAACATGATGGAGACAAGAAAATTTGTGCCCAACACCTAATGATACAAACCCAAAAATGCACTTAACAATTTTCTGACCAGGTCTGGGCCATGGGACTGTATTTTGATGGCTTTTGTAGTGTCATTCTTTAGAGAACAAGACCCACAGAGGGACTGTGTGTAGTAATGAGGGAGAAAAGACTAGCGCACTTTTGTTATAGATTGATCATAGGGAATTTAGGCAGGACGAGAAAAGGATGCAGCTGTCTCTCTTTAGTATTGAAGAGAAGAAACAGCTAATACAAGTATCAGGATTTTGAAAAAAAAAAAAAAGGTTTAATTTAAGTAAGAAAAAGGCAAAATATCATATTATGAGGGAGATCCTGCACATTCCTCCAGGATGAAAGTTGGGATGTTCTGGAGAGAATGCAAAGGGCCTCTGTAACATAAAGAAAAGCAGGGAGTGAAAGTGGTCAGCACGGAAATGGTCACCTGAGATTCAAGGAAGAGACACATGAGAGAGAAAACCTGAATAAAAAGGAGAGACCCTGCATTATTAAATTGAAACTAGAGGAGATGGGAATCTGTTGAGGCCGACAGCTAGCCTGAAGGCTTCACAGACCTTAACTTGGATATGGTTAGCTTCTATTTGCGAGAAAAGCCCCTGAGAAGAAAAACAATTACCTTCTATCCATGAAAATGTAGCATCAACAGAAGCAATGAATCTAAACCATAGAAGGAGAAAAACAGCAACATACCCTGCACCTGTTAATTTTCTGAATGCTTGAATGCTTACACTATAGGTGTCCAATGGTAGTATATTGTAGATAATATAGCCAATGAATCTATTTTAGTAATTTAGCCGCCAATGAACATGTAACACGAATGATAATATACAAAGGTGTATAAAAAGAGACTGCTTCCTGAATAAACGGCTTTTTGCCCTTGTACGAGGCATTGTCTGTGTGTGTCCTGGCCGCCCCAGCAGCGAAAGGAATCATCTCACTGAATATTCACTGCTGCAATAATCACACATACAAATTGATAACATTTTAGGGCCTAGAAGTGTGGAGAAGAAGAAAGAAGTGGTAAGATTAGTCAAAAACTGAAGACTGAATCAGAGAATCATTGAGATGGGTCAAAAGTGAGACATTTCCAGAGATGTTTAGCAGTGTAGCTTCAGTACCCTTCTGGACCCTCCCTTACATTTCTCTCTTGAAGTAAAAGAACACTAGAAATCTAACCTGCTGACTTAAATGTTTATGCATGCAACTTAATTACCAGTTTACTAACAGAACAAAGCTAAAAGTTTGATTGGGAAACCTCAAAATGAGACCAGTAGAAAATAATTTCCATTTTTATTTATTTGTACTTTGTAGGAAATATATAATAAGTCTGTTTTAATAAAAGACATAGCTTCTCTAACATCAGTTTGTTACACTGTGAATTAAAGTTAAGGACAAATAAAAATCAAAAATATGCAGTAGCTGGTCTTATTTCAAAGAAGAACAATTCAAAAATTAGGGAAATAGTAAAAATTTGAATAAGGCAAATTTTTTTCTCCCATGTAGTAGATAAGTGCTAAAGGAAATGCATTTTCATCTATTCATATTTAGAATAATAGAAACTTGCTATCAAAACCTCCCTACTCTTTGTCCCATGACTAGAAAATAGTTAGTGGAAGCTTGTTTTCTGTTTAGTTACTCCTGATTTGTTTTATAGTCTTTATTCATTATCCTATTTTATCTTTTCTCTTTCCCCTTACAGATTTAGACTCATCCTTATGGTCATATTAGATTACATCTTTTTCTCCTTGATGAATTTCTCAAACATGCTCAAACAAAACTGAGCTTTGGCATTTTAGAGTTTTAACACCATGTTCGTGATAAAGAGTGCTGTATACATTCTCATAAAACAGGAAGTTCAACATTCTCTTAAGCAGTCCCATTAAAAGTTAGAATTCTGTTAAGCTATCATAGTTTATTTTGAAAATTGTAATATTAGTAACTGAGATGTGTGAGTTTAGTAAAATATTATTTATTCTCCATGATTTTATAAATACAAAGGACAAAGGATTGGTCACCAATGGTGTGTTTTCTTTGGCGACTATCCAGCCATTCTTTGACTTTAAGTTTTGGAAGCTAATGTCCTGTTAATTTCCCCCTGTCATACCTTACAGTATTAGGTATTGAATACTAATTTCAAATAAATTACTTTTGACTCGGAAAAAATTACTCATTAAATAAATTTCTTTTACAGTAAGATGAAGTTTACAATCTTATAAAAATGTGATATTAGGAGGCTATAAAATTCTCTTATATAACTACTTGACATTTGTAAAAAGAGGAAGAAAGGTTGACAGAAACAAAATTAGAGGGAAGCTTAATGATAGTGAAACATATTTTGGCCAGCAATCTTTATTACAAATTATCATTTTTACAGCTTAAACATTACTGAAGAAAAAAAATCACCAAAGAATACATCAGAGTAACTAATAACTTTGTCTTGTAAGAGGTAAACTCCCTTTAGTTTAAAGAGTTTTGCAAGTTAAGAAGATATGCTCAATATCTAAAAAGTGAACCATTAATATTCACATATGTGAATTTCTCTGTCTTTCTCAAACGTTATAGCACAGCTACGGCTGTCCTGAAAGAAATATGAATCTATTACACAGGACACCATCAAATGTATCTCATTCTGTTTTACTGCAAGACTGTGTGTGTTTGCATGAATCAAGAAATCTTTTTCTTTTATTAGCTTGCAGTATTAAACACATTTCAGTGAAGACTCTGAGGTGATTTGCTCCATCAGACAAGGTCTGGAGACAAAGATCACACTGCAGGGAGAAACAAGCAAGACCTCGAAGTCAGTGATGACAGAAGCAGTCAAGACCCATGAGGGGAGAGCACTGAAGCCCTGAGAAGAGGCAGTTCTGACTCTTCTGCACAAACCAGGAGAGGAGCAAGAGCAGACACTCTGCAGCGATTCAGATGCAGCCTCTGGTGACCATAAGTGACCAGGAGCACAGTGAGCATAGTGGGCAAACAGTGTGTGGTGTGGCAGTTCATGTGGCAGTTTGCACAGCGAGGGAGCACTCACCCACCAGCAACTAATCTCAGTTGGTGGTCACCCTTGGAAGAAACATAGCAATGTTTTCCACTTGATGACCAACCATGCCCTCAGCACTCACCAGAAAAAATGGAGTGACACAAATGAAGTGCCCATGAAAACATGCAGTTGTCCAGGTTACAGTCTAGAGGGAGTGCCAGAGCCTGGTGTTGGAAAGGAGCAGTAGCAGGGATAACAGCTGTGTGACCAGGTGGTTAATCTGGTCTGCCTGGTGACAAAGTTGAGAGAGTAGGTAGAAAGGTTAAGAAGTATCACAGACTCTAAAGATGAGATAGAGTGGTGGAACTGTGGTCTGGCTCCAAAGAGCAGACGCCAGGAAAAACCTCAGATCTGAGTGTCCTGCATCCTCTCCCTGCCAGGATGAAAGGAGTAGATCAAAAATGTTGCAGGCAGTGACACTGGGAGAAAAGACAGGCCTTGTCTATTTATATATGGCTTTGTAGCTTTAAAGCCATGTAGGGGAGGAGATAATGTAGCTCTTGGCAAGCTGTGGAATGACAGACCAAGATTAGAGGGACAGAGTGCTTGTGAGGGCACCTTGCTGGTGACTCTCAGATGTGCTGGTCACCCTGGACCATGCTTCAAGTCTTATGAAGATGAGGAAGGGGCCCTGAGGTAACAGAAGCCAATAGGGAAATACCAGGGAAATATCTCAAAGGAATTAAGGGATGTTCCTCTAAGAAGACAACATGTGTCTCAGCCCAGCTGAGATGCCTCTACACCAATACACGCAGCACAGGCAACAAACAGGAGGAGCTTGGAGCCACCAGAAAGTTATGACCTTGTTGACATTACTGAGTCTTGGTGGGACAAATCTCATGCCTGCAGTGTGGCTGTCAAAGGCTACAGGCGTTCAGAAGGGACAGAGATGAAAAGATAGGTGGAGGAGGTGCCCTCTACACCAAGAGCCTATTGACAAAGCCTTCTTGCTCCAGCTCAAAGGCTGTCATCCTGTGAGGGGGTTCCAACCACCCTGACACCTGCCGGGAAAGTAGCATGGCAGAAGCAGGCAATTTAGGAGACCCCTGGAATGCATGGAGGATAAATTTTTAAGCCAGATAGTAAACATACCAACCAGAGGGGACACAATACTGGATCTAGTGGTCACCAGTGTAAGAGTAAATCAGGCATGTCAAGACTGGAGGCAGACTGGGCTGCAGTGGTCATGCATCAGTGGAGTTTGCCATCCTGATAGATACGTGTCAGCTGAAGAGTAAAATAAATGTCCTGAACTTCAGTAAAGCAAAATTCCAGCTCTTCAGGGACTTAGTCAATAGGACCACCCTGGAAAACTACCCTCACTGACAAAGAAGCAGCTAGAACACAAGAATTAGCTATGCACAGGAACAAAAACTTGAACAAGAAAGGAAGGAGACTAACACGGCTGTGAGTAAGGAACTCCTGGTTGAGCTAGCAGGCAAGAAGCAAATGCACAGCCAGTGGAATCATGAAAAGACATCCTGGGAAGAGTACACGGACTCAGTCTGGTTATGTCACGGTGAGATTAGGAAGGCCAAGGCAAATCTGGAGCTGAAATTGGCAAGGGACCCAAAGAATAACAAGAAAGATTTCTACCAGTATGTCAGGCAGAAAAAGGTCAAAAAAGGCTAGCCAGCGAGTAAAACTGGATGAAAAGGCCGAGGTAATCAAAAACTATTTTGCCGCAGTCTTTGGTGGCAACTTCCAGAAGTTAATGTCACTTCCCACACCTCTCAAGCAGGTTGACCACAAGACAAGAACTGGGGGAACTAAAATCCTCCCATTATAAGTAAAGATCAGGTTATTACTACCTGAGGAACCTGAAAGTGTGTCAGTCTATGGGACAAGATGAAATCCATCCCAGAGTCCTGAGGGAATTGGCTCATGTAGTTGACAAGATAGGCTTCATATTTTAGGAGCATGACAGTCAGATGTAGCCCTGAGTGAGTGGATAAGGGGAAACATTGTACCCATCTTTTAAAAAGGTAGAAAGGAGGACCCTGGGAACTACTGACCTGTCAGCCTCACCCCTCTTTCTGGGAAGACCATGGAACAAATCCTCGTAGAAGATGTACAAAGGCATACAGAGGACAGAGAGGTGATTCAGGACATTCAGCACAGTGTCATCAATGGTGAGTTTAATCAACATCTTTTTAAAAATAAAAAGGTATGTATCATAAAGTATTGGCTATTTTAAATATTTAGTCTTCCTACTAAATTCTAAATAAACATTCTGAAAAAGTGCATTTAAATTGCACGGTCCATAAAAAATACATTAGTTATAAAGAATTGAAATCTAGGAATGAATGTTTTATATTAGATAAACCTTTCATATTATTTTTGTCTGTATCAATTCATCTACTAAGTCTTTTCAAAGAAAATGAATATACTGACATCTACACCATTCAATCAATGGCTTTGTGACAGAGCTATAAATACCTGAGTAGCAAGAGTAGGAAGGCAGAGACTATTTGTGGAAACGGAGGATTACGGCACATCTGCAATCACCTACAACGTCAGCATACATATGGTAAAATGGATGATAATAAAAAACATACACCTGAGGGGAATACATTATCTAAATCTAGCATAAGCAGCATAAATGTTTCATTACCATGGAAATGGTGCACAGTACACGACAGCAGAAGAAGTCAGCTGAGATGAGCAATTTTAATTTTTATTGATTATATGATCACGGGTGTGCTTTCAATCATTTCACCACTTCAGGTTTCTCATCAACTGTCACTAATAATTTCACATGACAAGCACAATGCTCTCGTGACATTACAAATGCAATCTGGAGTTATTTAAAATACCTGCTGACTGGCAAACCACTGTCTCTACTGCCAGGGCAAAACTTCAGAAACCCCTTTTATTTAGTACACCAGAAGTCTCTCAGCCTCTCCATGAGGCACTGTGGCATTTGTGTTTTATGCAAAGTGTGGCTGATGCAAACAATGTAATTAAAAATTTTGACAATGTTCTTCAAAAGAAACAGCGCCTTCTGGGTGAAGATGTGAAAGAGGCAGGACAGGATTCAGAAAGACCATGAGAGATACATATGATTGAAAGCCTCAGACCATTTAGGGATGTATTATTCAGCTGAAAAGCAGGATAATCTTAACCCACAAGGCTTTCTGGCTCACAGACTCTTTGTGCTTTAAATTTCAGAAAATCTTAACTAAATTTCCTCTATTGCATGCCCCACTTAAGCTCTAGTAATACCACTGTATCTGAGGTCTTGTTGGTGCCAAGAACATATGCTTCAGGAAGTAGCATTCATGATTGCAAATAGATACTGTTTTGTGAGAACACAAACAAAAGACAGCGAAATTGCAGAGCCAATGCATTCTCAGTTTCACATACTATTTAGATAACGGATCTTACATATGCCTGCATAGTGCTTTTCATCAGAAAATTCATATCTCCCTCCTTTGCCCTGTATACTTAAGATGACTTTTAGAATGAGGAGTTCTACAAGACATAATTAGTATGAAAAAGGTTTGTAGTTGTCTCATTTCATGTTGTTTTTTTTTCCTCTGAAATCATGCTACTATTAAGATACATTAGTAGCTTTTGAAAATAAATAGTATGGGTAAAGTTAAAACACAAATTTTGTCTGAGTCCAATGATAAGGTCTAACAAACAAGATATTTCACCATAATGTATGTATTAAAATTAAAACATCATATAATGTTAAATCGTTAATTTTATGGTATATTTCCTGTATAACATTTTTGACCATTACAACTAATTTAATCAGAACTCCATATACTCATTAATATTACGATTAATAATAATAATATGACAATATTAATAGATAAAATATCATTTGCATTAATATGAGTACTTTTTTTACACTAAAGACGGCAGAGAATTGTTTTAAAGAAATTTTTGATAGGAAATAGGCGTCTTCTATGAGGGTGACAATTAGACTACTACATAGTAATGCCATACTGGAGCCACTAATAACCATGAAAAAATATAACTTCTTGCTGTACAAAGTGCATTTACATGTTATTTATAAAATGTGCTAACCTCTGCTTTCCTTAATTCCATTTATTGTTTTGTTTCATTTGTTTTGCAACTGCTTTTTGTTGTGCCATTTCCATACTAAATTAGTATGAATCTGATAAATAAATGTAACTGTCATATAAGAATTTAAGAAATCTAGAAAGAAAATACCCAGCTTTCCTAGTAGTTATAACTGTTCTTCAGTAACAGATGTAATGACATTAGAGACAAAGTTACTGTCATTTTCTCTTTCTTAAAATATTTTACTTTAGGATGACTGTTGCAAAAATGGACTGAGTAGCATTTAAACAATTCCATTTCAGAATATTCAAATATTTACCTTGTGCTGAAGATTATTCCCCATGAGAGAAGGAGGAACAGAAGGAATCTATTCTCTTCTGCTTCCTATTTGCTTAGCACAGGTGTCAACCAAAGTATCAACATAGAGAACAGAAGGGATAAAATCTTGGCTTCTCTGACATAAATGGCAATTCTCCCATTGACTTTAACGGGTCAGGGTTTTTTTAGAACTGTTTCTGGACTCATAGTTGCCAGAATGTGAGATTCTACTGAAAAGTCAACTTTCTCCACTGTGTGAGATGAAGGCAGATTGGATGTACATGGTAGTCAGAGCAGAACATTGAACACTGACGCTTCATGGCAAACTTAATATGCTGTAGTGTGCAGAACGCTTCCAAACAACAACAATACATAATTTGCCTCTTTCATTTGACATTGTCTCACAAATAAAAGATAGGAGGATGATGAATTATAGTTTGCAAACACTAGAGCCAAATAATCATCGCTGATTGCTAATAAACTACAATGAAACCTGATACATACAAATCAGAAGTTGTAGTGCAGCAATAAATATCTAGGAGGGCACTGTACATTAATAAAACTTTTTATGCTGTTTATTTGAATATCAATTTATATTTGCATAGCTCTTGGCTAGAAACCAGTAGGAAAATATTTCTTCAACAGGTTGAAACAAATCAGACTGTCAGGAACTCACTTTTCTGCTATATTTCCATTTAAAAGCATTTACACTTTGCCATGATAAATTACCTTTCATGACAAACACAGAAGACTAAGAGTTAAGATTAAATATATTGTTGTTAATATTTAAAACCTTCTTGAGATATTCATTTAAAATTAGTTTTACATCAACACTGAGAAACTTTGCCTTTTCCTTAATATTCATTATTTTCACAAAATTGTTTGCCTGTTTTAGCAAGGTAGTTATAGTGATACTAGTATTAGAACTTCTATGGAATGGTATAGTTTCTGTCAGCTGTGAAAGTTAGATTCTCTGTAGCGAATCCCATTGTCAAAGCTGCTAAAGGATGCTTTACATGCACATAATTACTACAGTTGATCCAAATTCTACAGTAATTACAGTATTAGAATAAATGGGAACATGGCAGCACATCACCTAAGAATCCTCTGGCAGTACAAAGATAAGTACAATTGCTGTGCACAGCTTTGTCTAAGCCTTTTAATGCAGTCTCCAAGATTCCACTATGTAAGTAGCAAAAGATCAGCTTTCAGACTCCTATTTTTAATTCCCAACACAATAGCTTCACATTCTGTGGCTGGCTAGTGTTTGCCAGTATTTTTGAATAATGGACAGAGGTAAGGAGATAGAACAAAATACACACAAAAATTTCCCTCTTCATTACTTGAAGAAAAGAATTCCAGTTGATGAAGTTCAAAGCTACTCTTGCTATCTTAACATTTGTTTTTAATTTTAAAACCCTGGTTACTTTTTCTTTCTCAACTCCAGCATTTCTCTTTTGAAGGACCTACCAGTCCAGGGCAATTTACGACAGGTCATGAAAAGCCCTAGAGGCATACATTCCTGTCTCCTTAAATTTGGAACTTTCTGTGTTCCCTGGAGTCTACTCTTGTAGGATGGCCAGGATGAAAAAGTTTAAATCACAGACTATCAAGAATATGTATGATTCAATTTAAATACTAGTAACTTTCCTTTTGTGTAGGTTAGCCTAAAATTTAACGTGACCTTTCACAATCAAGCCTATTAGTACCATAGGCTTTTCCAAAATCTTGAATGCTACACTGCAAATAGAACAAACAACTCTCTGCTCAGCCCCCAAATTCCACCCCCCTTGCTCCCATCACCCTTTAATGGAATAGTTCATTTAACATTTATATTGTAGCAAAAAAAAAGAAAAAAATACCTTGTATTCCTCAGTCTAATTGCAGACCAACAGAACCTGTAAAGTAAGAAAAAAAGTCTGCACAATTAGTTAATGAATACATATATGTACACACACAGGTAGACAAACTGACTATTTTTACGAGTAGTGAATGTGCTATATGATAGTGTAATGATAGGTACAAAAGCAACTGAGCAGTCAAGAATTTCCTTCTAGATGTCCTGAAAGAGATCCAGAAAGCATAACCTCTTGACATGAAACATATATTGCTAGATTCAGAAAATTACTCAGTCTTTTTAGGCTGACTGAATGGCCTTCCATTCCAGGAGCTGCTGAATGTTTTAGCAGTCAAAGTGCTTTGATATTCATGTTGTGCTATGTTTGAAAATATTACTGTCTAATGCAAATGTCTTGAGTTGCCCCTATCCTACACGGAAAAAAGATTTCACTATCTCCAACGAGGATACAAACAAAGCATCATGTCTAGGAAGCTTATAGATTTTTTTCTGGCCTAGAAAAATCCTAATGACAGATGAAAACTGCTCTGCACAGTATGCTGGGGTAGTAGAGAAGGACAAAAGAGATGATGATCTTAAAAGACAAAGACTATTTCTCCTATCGTGAAGAGCTTATGCTCCACTTGTATCTTTCATAATGTAGGCTCATTTTTATGATTCTTAATTATTATTATTATTTTTCAAGTCAAACTGTGTGAAATCAATCTATGTTAAAGAAACCTAACTTTCCAAATTTCAAGCAAATATGATGATCATACACAACATTTATAACTATGTATTCCCATCAGTCCCTTTGAAGAGGTCTATGGTATTTAATTTCTGTTTTCTTGTTTTAGGAATGATAGATTTGTATTGAAAAAAAAACCCAAACCAAAACCAGACAAAACCCCCAATAAAAACGACTTTTATGAAAATAGTAGCACCAGGAATTAAAGTGTCAAACTAGTAATCACATATTTCCTATATGGGAGACTGATTATCATCACTTAAAACAACAAGATCCTCAGTCTCTGATTTATTTTCCATTATGCAGCAATACAGAAAATGACTAAAGACTTTTCAAGATATAAAGTGACATTTAAAATTCAATAAGGAACTAAAACTGCTCTAAAATAGAGTATATGAAAGCTACAAAAAAAAAAAAAAAAATTATAAGGGCTAGGGACTCTCTTACTACAGGAAATTCAACACATATGATCCAAGATTTGTGTTTCCACCTCCCTGTGCAAGACCAAAGGAAACGTTCTAATGCACCTTGCTGTTTACAAAATACACTACTGATATCACACACTGTGGAAAGGTTAACTGTTCTCTAGAACTTGCATTGCAAAATAGAGAGCAGTAATTCCATAGTGTTTAATAACACAGAATTTTATATTTGGGATCAAAAAAATCTAGCCGTTGTGCCATTACCAGGAAATTCTAAGAGCGTAGATAGCATCTTTACCAGATTTATCAGTTTTAAAAAAGAAGACCAAAGAGCAAAGAGAGAATGTAAGGGCATTAATGGTGTCACAGTGCCAAGATTCTAGATGAAAATAGGGCTTGCAGATTTAATTATAATTTTCACATAGACTATGTCCACAGTGATATTTAAATCTCTTATTCTTCACAAAAGCAATAAAAAGACATTTGGCATATAAGGCACATCAAAAGAGTACCAGCTATAAAGACACAAACAATTGCAAAGTCCTTACAAGCCCTTTGCCATGGATTTTGTTGTTTTTATTCTCATTTACAGAGAATACTGTACATTTACTCCTTTAGAAAGCAGGACACGAAATGCTGACTGTATAATAAGAAAGGGAAAGCTTCATATCTATATATGAATATAGATGACCTTTAGAGGTCTACATAGAGAACGTTAGTCTTTAGGGTCTCCCTGTAGCATGATTTAAAGGACACTCGTACATACCTCAGTCCTATAAATTATTAGCTGAAACACATTATTTTCACATGTACACATGAACACACATATGCGGCATTCAAGGCTACCGTGATTTATTGCTCAGTCAGTGTCTGAATTCATGTAAAAAGTATGCGTAAATCAAGCCAGAAACACTTTCAATGAGCTTAGTAACAAAGTACACTACATATCCGATAGGGAGAGAATGAACCATAAATCTCATAATGTCTACTTGTGTTAGTTATGAAAGTAATTTTCTCGTGCAGTCCTGATCAGAAACATAAAGGCAAACTAAATGAAAGCTTCTGGAAAGAAAAAGCTTCATGTAAGTGACACTTCATTGAACAGTCAGTGGGAAATCACAACTGCACAACATCTGCTTCAACCCCGCAAATAAAATTAATTTAAATTAAGTACATAAATAACTTGCTATGCACATATCAACGTAATCAATAAGCAGCAGACTCCTAATCACAACTGCCATTAAGATTTGTAGTGAAAGATAAGAATAAAGAGATAATTGCAATCAGAAAACATGCTGAGTGGAAATAAATTACAGTGAATTTTAAACAGTGTTAAAGAAATGTTCAGAGGAAGTTTACTGCAGCATATGAAAAGCCCCAGAATATGAGGCCAAACTACATCTTCCTTTCCTTGTCCCTCATCACTTCTCTTCTAATGTGTGAAACTCAATTTCTTTTCCCTTGCTGACTTTGTTTATTGCTTGAAACAAATATAGACTTAAAGCTACCATCAGTTTCAGATTATCTGAAAGAGAAAGCTATCTCTAAAGAGTCATCATTCTTTTTTTTACTCCACACTACCTTGTAGTTCTGTTCTAGACTATGTGTCTTCCAACTTTTCAAACTATCTTTTCTTGCACACAACTTCCCTATTCACTCTTTTGCTCTAAAATTGCTAATGAAGGAGCTCTCTGCACTCATTAAGAACATCCTTGCTGCTTGGCTTTACGGTCTTTTTTACACCAAAAGTCCACAGTATCAGCTCCCTTTAGGTTTGGATACTCCTTTTTATATCTCTTCTCCCCATACACCTCTCAGATTTACCCTTCGAGCCTTTAGCTGGAATGGCTAACATATGCTCCTACCCTTCCCAAAGACACTTTTCCTTTCCTATTCTCCTCTGGAATTTCTTTCAGTTCTGTGATGGAAAGCGGACTTGTGCTATTCATAAAGGCTATTCTGAGGAGAAAGCCATATGTGTGAAAAAAAAAGAAACTTCCTCAGATTTCTGGAGATGCAACACTATTCCTAACTGATTGCTAATTTTTCCTTGCCTTTCTCCTGTTCTCTACTCAGATTTCATCTTGGGTGAGTAAATCAATTGCCACTTTTCTTTCACTCCTATCAATCTCCTATGTTACTGCTGATTATCCTGTCTCTTTGACCTTCTATCTTCTTCCTCTATTAGATAGTGCTTTGTTTCTTCTATACTAGCCCTCATATTTTTCTGTTCCACTGAATTATAATCCACATCTTTAGTTTTCTGCATCTCAGATTTTACTGCGGCTATTTAATTCACTTTTTTTCACCTAATGGCTTTTCTTTAATTTCTTCTCTAATCTGTCCTTCATTAGGAAAGTTGAGGGTAACAGAGGAAAAGCAATGATGAAAATGAACATTTGCCTGTAGTCATCCTTTATTAACAACAAGGAATGTGAACCTTTCTTCCCAGCCCAGCCCAAATTCAAGTTTTTGTTCTTATGTAACTGCAAAACAGGAAGACGATTTTAAGTATATAGCTTATTCAGAATTGTATATATTTCAATACTAATGTAATGATATATATATATATATATATATCTACAGTTCTTTACCCAGTTGAGTATTTTCCCAAAATTATAGGACTCGCAGTTATGGTAAACCTTCATTTCAACAAAGTAATTTTGCTCTCTAGAAGTTCCCTCAAATGTCAGTGTCGTGTTCTTTATACACCCTAAATTTTTAAAGTAGCTCAGGGAATTCTGATTCCAAGAGGATTCAGGATAGGTTCCTCTAATGATTTCTGCTTGAAAAGATAGTGACTTGTGACATAAACGATTGGGGTGAATTTCTTCTCTTGATGACTTATCACTCAGGGATGCTAATGACTTCAGTAGAAAATATAGTTGAGCATCCTAGGGTACAATTTCCTTCCTACTGTTTTTGTGCTTACTGAGATTGAAGATTACTCTAGGGAAGATACTGTATGTGAAGCAGAGAAACCAATTGTGTCTGAAAAAGGTGTTGATGGATAAAGAATAAATAAGCAAAGAATTGCATGCATATGCAAATAAAGAGCTTAAGCTAATGTAAATATATACATACATGGTTCAACAGTGTAAAAATTGTGGCATGTATGCTAGAACCAATCCATATGCTATCATCACCAATGGCATCTGTGAGAAACTTTAGTGCTCCCAGCAGCTTGAGACAAGCTGTGACACTGAGTCAAGAAGTGTGAGACAGAGGTAATGAAGAGAGGGAAATATTTTTAGCAGAGTGAATACATTACCACAGTCTTGATTTTGGGGTATGACTCCTAAATATAACTTGATGCAAACCAACAACTTTCACTACATGACATCAGGGGCATAAAAATTATGAAGATATTTTGATATTATTTTTCCTGACAGGAAAAATTTGTATTGGAAATTAGTAAAAATTTGTTTAGTAAATACCCTCACTGATTTCTGTCAGTGTAAAAGTATATTTAAATTGCACTCATAGAATTTCCCAAAGCATATGCATAAAGACCTACTACACACATTTAACACCTATAGATGGATTCTGTGCCAGCTAAAATATTTCATAATAGCAAAACTCAAACACACTGTACAGTTACTAATTAAAAAAAAAACAACAACAAAAAACCCAACCTGCCTAACCCACCCCTTTCTGCAACCAATAGCAAAAAACCCATAAAATGTAATGAGAGGCATTCTCAGTCCACTGAGGAACAAGTGTATTCTAAAACTCCTATTCTGTTCTGACTCATTACAACTATGTATGTATAAGGAAACCTACGGGTTACCTCACTGTTGGAAAGAACAAGAATATAGAGAGTGAGGCAGACAAATGGAACAACATGTAAAATGTGAATACCACAGTTATTTTCATCGTTACATCATCTCAGACAAATAGAAACCCTTACTCAGTATACTATATGAAAGTAGATGTGACTTCCTTGAAATTTTGTGTTAAACTAAAAGGCAAGATATGTACTGCTAAATTCTTATTTCTGTTGGTCAAATTAAATATTTTCATCAAATTCTGTGTTCAGACTTTGCTGGTAAGCCTCTAATATTTTTATTTGAAATGGTTTAGTTATTTTTAAATAGTGGTACAAGGTGATATGCATGAATGTAATGCACAAAAATATGCTATATATACACACACACATATATATACACACACACATATATATACACATATACATACATAATATTTCAAAATATAACAGAACCTCATGGGGAGTTTTAGCTCTCTTGTAGCTTCATTTTATCTTAATTAACTTTAAATGAGTGGGAAATGATAATAAATTATAATAATTCACAACTTTTTCTCACTCTGTCAGAATTTTGATTCCAACCTCTGCCAAGAACCATCCCACAAATGAACTGTTAAATAAATTGTTTGCAATTCCAGTCATCACTAAGTAAGAATCATGTAAAAGGAAAGAGATTTCTCCACATGTCCCAAAGCATGTTCTATTGGCACTGTCAGGAGAGAGATTTTGCAGTGTGGAACTGAGAGATTACACATTAAGGAAGTATAGGAGAAAAATACATAACAGGTAACCATGAGGTTATAAATACTTATGACTTGTCATGAGATAATAAATATTTAGGACATAAATATGATATATGACGCCTCTTCTCTTCAGTGGCTGAAATCTGATCTACGAAGGGAACTCTCTTTACTAGCACTACATAATCTCTTTATGCTAGTATTATTTTGTGACATACATATGCCCTAAATACTACCTCTTAGAATATATATAAGCCAATACTGGCACATGAAGAAGAGTCTTTACAGACAAGTGGGTCAGCCCTTACCAGGGGCTGTTCACAGTGTATGACCTTCTGTTTAGCACTGCAGTAGTGGTGTAACCATCCTGGCGCTCATTCTCCCTAGTAAGGAAGAGTCAGAGGAATCAAGTTTTTGCATCAATTTTCCCACCCTGTATGTCAGTAAACACAACATCTTAGTACATATATAGGTGCCCAGGTGCCGGAAGCAAGGGGTTACAAGGAAGAATAGGAGAGTCTACACAGGAGCAGGTATTCTGGTGTGTGAGGGACCAGTCTTGGAGCAGGGAAAAAAAGGGTGGAAGAAGGAGCCGCAGAGAGGAACTGTTATGAACTAACGGCAACATCCATTTCCCATCTCTCATTCAGGGGACATTAGGTAGAAGAGTCAGAAATTAAGTTGAGTCTGGGAAGAAGAAAGGAGTGTGGGGAAAGATGTTTTTATCTTTGCTGTTCTTTTCTAATTAACTATAAATTACATTAATTTTCCCAAAATTTTTAGTCTGTGCTGCCCTTGAAAGTAACTGGAAAGTGGCCTCTCTGTCCTTGTCCCAACCCATGAGTATTTCCACCTTAGTTTTTACCCATTACCCTGTTGCAAGGAGGAAGTGAGAGTGGCTGGGTGTTGGTCTAGCACACTGTATGGAGCTGATCAATACATCTTTTGTAAGACATATCGTATCTCAGAACTGGGATATCTTTTAAGTGTCAGCTGCCCACCAAATCTAACTTTATTAACCAGAGAGACACTTGGAATTGTTTTGGTACGTCATTTGCTGTAGGCACTTTTAAAATTGTTACTGATAGAGGACTTCCAAAACTTAAGGCTGTTTGAGGTCTCGTGTAAAGAATACAACTTTCTTTTTTACTTTCGCTGGAAAGATTACAGAAAGTTTGCGGAACAATCATGAATGCAATAGACATATAATGTGTTTTTACATTGCTTTTTAAAATTAAAAACTAATTAGTATTTTATTTTTATTATAGACAATTACTTTACTATTAACTGTTTATGGTCTTTCTACTTAGGGAATAAGAAGTATTTACAAAAATAACAACAACAAAAAACCAAAAAACCTCAAACACACACGAAGCTTAATTCCATAGACCAATGTACTTTTTACTAATGAAATATACACTGCAAAACAAAAGCATGAAAAATGAAAACCAAGAGAAAAACTGCACTGAATCATGCTTTATTTGTGCTTCATTTTTAATAACATGCTAGCAGCAATATTAAAGGTTTTATTTATGTCAGAAGTGCTTTAATCCTTTAACAAAGCTGCTTACATGCACAAGGAGTATTACAGGTTTACTGTACTAGATACAGTTCCTAATGCTTTTAGGTAATCAGATGTGATTGACACATCTATCTTTTTTTTCTATCTGAAGGCGTGCAATGGCCTTCAGATAGAAAAAAACACTTTTTTAAAATAAGGATTAATTCAATGAAATTTGTCATCACCAACTCAATCTCATTTAGTTAATATATACTCGCAAATGCCTTGCAGTATTAATGGCATTATCTGTCTTAGTGTATTCATTCACAATGAGAACTGTTGTAAGCTTTGTGGATCTACTTTCAGAGAGTCCAGGTGGAATGATGAAACATATTTAGCAGAAAGTGAGAAAAAGAGAAAGAAAATGTGTGTGTTTATCTTCTAGATTTTCCATCTCTATAAAAAATGCTGAAATCAGTTGATTTAGTGAAGACTCTAAATGAAATCATACCAATAAAATGACACTTCATCATTTTCTAGCACTCAGTTTTATCTAGGTCAGGCACTCAAAAAAAGATAAGAAATTTTGAAAAAGTGTTATTCCAGTTGTGATGCTGTTTTCCTGAACTACTTTTCTAGCCAGATCTAATAATGGAACTAGAAACTTTGTTTATGTATGAAACTAACTGTAATTATAAGTTTAAATTTAAAATGCTTAAGCTTGAAAAAAAAGATAGTTCAAAGTTATTTATTTATATCTACCATCAGTGTAATTTAAGGATTTGCAAATAAATATAAGTATAAGAAAATCTTGTAATTTCTTTAAAAATTCAGCAGAGCTACTTGATTTTATTTGATATTTTTGCTAAAACAGTTTACAAGAAACAAAAACCCAAAGCCACTCAGTAAGTTATAAGCAAAGCACGTATCTGTAAAGAGCAATAGTACTATCTACTCTTTAGCCAGAATACCAAAATCTTGTCAGAGAATGTTCTTTTCAATAACATAACATCTTCAAAGTAAAAGGAAAAATAAAGACATGCCAAAATAAATAACATAGTCAAATTTATGTATTTTAGCTTCACACATGAAAAAAAAAAAAAGTGTGGAGTATAAAACACTGCAAGCCTGTGACTTTATTAATGTAAACTCTATCCAACAGCTGAGTTGGCGAAGGTCTAAATTTTTCACTCAGAAGGTATTTGGGCACTGGAACAGGATCCTCAAGGAAGTGGTCATAGCACCAGCCTGACAGAATTCAAGAGGCATTCGGACAGTGCTCTCAGGCACATGATGTGATTCTCTGGAGTCCTGTGCAGGGCCAAGAGTTGGACTCAATGATCCTTGTGGGTCCCTCCAACACATTATATTCTGTAATTTTGTCTCAGTTCACTGTGATGTAAACTTCAAGGGAAGATCTTCCAGTGCCAGGGTATTTTATGGTTCACTTTCTTCTTGAAAGAAAGACTATACCAGGATATACTTTACATCAACTGCTATTTTTGCCTGGTAGACTATCCAACAGCAAAGAATTCATCAGGCTGAAACTATATAATGCCATTTGAAGTAACATGCGTATTACAAGTTACTAATAATTTTATGTATCCTGTCTAGGATAAACTTATTCATATTCCACATATTTTAGCTCAGATTTACTGGATTATGTGGCTTTTCAATTAACACTTTGTTGCAACAGCAAAGCTTATGAGACAAATTGAATAGCTTAAAGTAAAAATTTTGGTCACTTAAACCTAATTTTGAATTTTGGTTTTCTTCATTTTAAAAATGTCTATAAATGCAAAGGAAAGAAATTTTAAAAAAAAAATCAGATCCTCTCTGACTCCTATGTTCCAAATATGCAGAGATTTGAAGCACATAAGCCTAGAATGTAAACTTTATGTTGTGCAAAAAGGCACAGCTAGTCATATATCCAGAGAGGGAGATCCATAACATTGCTGTGCAGATATAAAATACTTGCTTCTGGCATTCCTCCGTTTTGGTTGTCAAAGAAGGTAAAAAATGAGATATTAAGATTCTTCCTTAGATCATGCCAGGAGGATAAGACATGAAAACTTTGTTGCAAAAATTACGATAGGTTTCTGAAAAGATTAGGCAGAATAAAGTATCAAATAGTTGGTATGTAGATTGCTACGGCAGGCCCAAGAAGCGGTACTTGTGGTAAAGGACAACAAAAAGAAAAAAGTAACCAAATAAATTTTCTAACAGAGAAGTACAGGCTGGAACTATATAATGGGTGTCTTCAATATAAATTATACTAATTCTGAAATAGCTGAAAATAACATTCACTAACCCTTTTTTAATCTGAAACTTCAATATAAATTATGAACATCTCTTACATCTTGTAACTTCTACACACAAAGAACTCTTAACAGTGACTAATCCCACAAAGATTTTCCTGTGAAAAGGGATGATAAGCAAATATACAAGGAATCATTTATCAGTGAGAAATGCTACTGTAGTCTCTGAATTCCTTTATGCTCCTTGAACTGAACTGCGATGGACATTTTTGCCATCGTTTCCTTTTTTATTTTTTTTTTTTACTTATCAGGAAACCAGGCCGTGGGAGGTGATCAGTCTGTTTGAGCAGAGCATTGTGTCCACAGAGCCCATCCACATCTCCCTTCATAGGAGGATGCAACATGTGCATGGTGCCATCATCACCTTGGCAGCCTATTTTAGTCTGCTTCTACATCTGGAGGCTGCCTGTGCTCAGCACTGATAACAAAGCCCTATCGCTTTTCAGAGTGACAGGGCACAGTGACATATCAACACTGGAAGTTAAGCAATAAGCCCCTTCTAATTTAACTGCTAATCTGCTGAAACTGTGTTCAAACCTAGAACACTTGTTTTCAATTAAAACTTTCTTGTAACTAGAAAAAAAAGTTTGGGTTGTGTCTTTGCCTTTTTGGGTTGCAGTCAAGTCAGAAAGGAGCTGAAAACATAGGAAACAGGGTAGATTGTTTTTCCACACTGCTAAATGTCAGACATTTGTTTTTCAGATGGAAATTGCACAGAATACACTTTCTGGAAGCTGTTTTGTACGAAACTCAAGGAAGGTTTATTGTCAAAATGAGAATTTTCCTCTGACGTAAGATACAGAATGATTAGCGTATATTGGCAAAAAATCCATTACTCAGTGTTAATTTAAAGCTTGTGTCTAGAATTATTAACAGTAGAATGGAAAAGGTTTAGTACAAATCGTAGTGCATTTGTCACTTTGAGCAACAGAAGCAGTGATTTCAGTAGATTTGTAAGGCCATACTGGCAAGTAATCAGTCTCTGTTCCTAAGTGTATTCTTTAGCATTCACTGCTGTCTCAACAAACTAATCTACAGAATTAAGTTTTCAGACTATTTGCAAAAGGAGACCATACTTCAAAGGACAAAAAACTGGTATTGCTTGGATGAGAATTATGTTGATAACGTTGATAATTTCTATATAGTCCTTACCCTAAGAAAAGGGAGTAAAAACCATTTTTAAGGTCTCATGCTCTATGAATGAAGAACTGCATAAAAAGTTGAGAGGGAGCATGACCGGGACAGGAGACCGGAACTGATCAATGGGATGTTTCAAACCCTGGAATATCATGCTCAACATGTAAGAGGGGAAAGTTGGCTGGGAGGGAGTAATTACTGCCCAGGGATGAGACGGGCATCAGTTAGCTGTGTTGTGCATCACTTACTTCTCTTGTGTTTTGTTACTCTCTCTTCCTCTCCTTATCATTCCTGCTATTGTTATTGTTATTATTACTTTATTGCTACATTGTTATTACTATTGTTATTATCATCATATTTAGTTTTAGCTGCATATTTTAATTGAAATTACTATTTACTGTTATTATTTTATTTTGTTTCAATTGTTAATTTATTCTTTTCCCAGACCAGGAGGTTTACCTGTTCTTTCTGATTCTCCTCACTATGCATGATTCTGGTGGTGGGAGTGAGAGAGTAGCTGCACAATGCTTAATTTCAAATTAGGGTTAAACCATGACACAGTTTTAGAGAACACTTAAAGCAAAATTGACATGAATCTGTGAGAAATTTCTGAATTAACATTTTCCTTTGAACAGACAGCAAGCTTGCTGGCAATTTGTCTCTGGAATAACAAAGAGTGATTATTTTTTGCCTTTCTTTTTCAAAAGAGCTTTTACTTTTCTTGGTTCCCATCAACACATGGAAAGTTGTTTCAGTTTGGCTACATACCAAAATACTGTCTTCTATGTAATCGCATGAGTCAACCTGCCATTACTTGATTGATCAAGACTTTGGCCTTCGGGAAATAAAACATATGGCCTATATCCCAAAAAAACTATGTGAATAAATATAAAATTAAAATAACTGGCATCTAGGACTAGAAGTTTGGTTTTTTTCCTTTCTTTTTTTTTTTTTCTTTTTCTCTCTCTTTTTTTTTTTT
>VZTE01002673.1:684887-696072 GCA_013397775.1 Eulacestoma nigropectus
AATTGAAGTTTTGTTTTTTTTTTTTTTTTTTTTTTTTTTTTTTTTTTCTCTCTTTTTTTTTTTTTTTTTTTTTTTTTTAATTCAGGTGATTGAAATATGCATAAAAACGGAAATATTTTGAAGTTCATAGTTATGCACTGTTATGTTGCATTTGCTCCTAACGAACACAATAATGCCTACAATTTTTACAAACCAAAGACAGGTAAAAAGAGACTAGTCAAAGATGTATATCTGTGTTTAATATCTAGCCTAATACAAAAAATCTCAAGCTCTTAAATGTGCTAAGAAGCTATAATGACATGTGCAGCATACCGTATATTTTTTCCTCTGAAAACATTTTTACTTACATCTAATTTTAAAATATAGAAGTAAAATTTATGCAGTTAGTATTTCATGAATTATTTAGAACTCTCTTTCTAATATTCTATGCTAATCCAAATAATATACTTTCCTTTCCTTGAAATTGTTTGAATATGTAAATTTGTCATTCTTAGCAACAAGATACAACGAAATTTCATTAATGAGCTACTTCGCCCCAACTTTTCAGATAGAATTAGCATAGAATTGAGCAAACTTCCACTCCTTGAATAATATTTTCATTGCTCATCTTTGTTCTTGAGGGAAGTTTTATCAGGCAAGTGTCAGATTCTGTGCTCAGCACAATAAGCTGTTCCAAATTTGTTAAGTCAGTTTTAATCTGTTCTCTGGAAGGAAATTTATCTTAGCTATTGTCCTGTCCCCCAGACATAATACATGTTTTTCGCTTAGGATTATGTCAGCAAGGGAACTGTGGTCATATGTCCACATGGACCTTCATAGATACTATTATATACAGTTCTTGCCCCTGGATTCTATGAAATGTTTCTCCTTCCTTTCCTCCCACACAGTTTTTAAACATCCCTCTATTTTCTTAGAAAATTAATAAAAGGTTTTTTAGCAGTGTTTGAAAGTGGCTAAGATGTTTACTATTTATTAACTATAGATATTATCTTTCTGTGTGTGAACATGTATGCATGCATGCATAACAGTATAAATTAAGGGAATTTATTTTACATCTTTTGGATTAACTTTATATATGCCAGTCTTGTCTATATGGTAATTTTATAGGGGATGACAAGGGAAAGAAATATCCTAAACTGCACAATATGTTGGGCAAAGGAGAGGCTGTACAAATCACACTTGAAATTTAAACAGATTTATCAGATCCTCTGTGTTCTCAGAAGAGGAAATAATTTGCAATATATAAGAAAAGTTCTTAAATATTCTGACACAGAATTATTTTACCCAGGTGTATAAAGAGCTGATAGAGCAGTAGAAGATTAATTTATCTGTGGCCTTACCAATATGTCCTGTCCATGGCACTTTTTAAAATCTTTGTTGCATAGTGATGAGGACAGCCCTACTGTAAAAGTAGTGCCCCATAACTGCTCTGTGCTAACAACTGTCCCTAAGTTGCTTTCCCAGGAGCCAGTCAAAATGTCAGTGGGGCTAGGTCTCATTGAAATGTAGAAGGAATAAACCATGCTGATGGAGGTTTGAGCTCTACATAATATTTTCTCCTTCCTGTGTGTTGTTAATCTGAATGTGATGTGAATCTGTTTTTAGGCAGTCATAGGCTGCTCTCACTTGGTCTTAGCCATAAAAGGTCCAGTATGTGAATTGTATCTCAGAAGCTGTCTGCATTTCATCATCCATTATAGTTTCTATGATGCAGGAGGAGTAAACTTCTGTGAAAATTTCTAATGACCAGCTGCAGGATCGACTTCCTAAAAGGAAGTCTAGTTTTTTGCTTTTGGTTGTTCAGTGTTAAATGACAATTTGCCAGATGATGTAAAACTGAATCTTTTCTATATTTAGTAAGATACAAGTCTGCTTAGTGAAACGTAAGTCTCAGATAGTAATTGAGTTTTCCATAACATGTTATAAGCCAGCAAAGTGAAATTATCTGCATCCACAGTACTCTACTCTTTGTATTACAACTGTTAACACTATTTCTAAAGAATGAGCTGCAGATATTCACGAATATTTAAAGCACGGAGGTGATGTCTCAAGGGTAAAGTCAGTAAGCTCTCTGCAAATCAGGTGCTAAGATATTTCATTGAGAGATATGACCTTTTTCAGTGTACAGTTCTCTACACAGACAAGCACAGACAATTTCACATAATTCAAAATCTCTGTAGTAAGTGTGAATGAAGAAGAAAGTGTGAATGGGAAAATATGATGAGTGAAATTATAAGCATATAAACAAAAGAGGACTAGAAATTACTAAAAGCCTAATGACCTCTCATAACAACAGTCAAGTAAATAGTGTTTTAGAAATAGGATCTCAAATGTACATTTATTGCATGATTTTAAAAACTATGTATTAAAATTTAAAAGCAAAAACCACCCTAATAAACAAATAAACAACAACAACAGCCCTTCTTCAAAGGGTTGGGGGCAGGGGATAGAAACCACCCTGCAATATGTTTTTTATTTTAGGAGATACAAGCATCAAGGTCTTATTGATTGTATAATCTCACATAACTGACACCTGCAGTTTGTTTCAAACCATAAAGCCTCCAACAAGGTGGTGCAGCAGATAAAGATCTATTCATTCATTTGGGATAACACAGTTCAAGTCTTAAAACTTGTGATCTCATATAAAATGTGTGATCTCTCAGCTCCTTCTCAGAAACTTAAAAAAAGTTACATGGTTTAGAGGCTTATTCTCTTTAGAGGGTATCAGATTAGAATCTTGTACCAGGAGCCATAGTTCGTATAAGATAGAGAGCAAAAGAATATCCAGAACTTTAGTTATTAGTTATTAGTTATTTAGTTATTGAATGTTTTTTGACATACATAAATCTATCTTCCTTCAGAATGCTGGTCTAATGGCCAGATGCATACTCATCCTAATTTGAATGACATTGACCCATGAATTTCTCTTGCTTCTAGTACTTCTTGAGGTAAAGACAAAAATTTTTTGCCTGAAACCCTGTTCCTTTCTCATCCACTCTCCAGGTACACTCTTGGTAGCACGTAGGTGACCTATGCAGATCTTAGCAGCTTCATTTGTTCTACTGAACAACATTTGGAAGGTATCTCCAAGAGCATTTTGAAGTAAAACTTTTTTGGTATGTGATTTCACAGGCTCAAGATTATTTCCACATAAACTTTTTAAATGTGTTCATTTATGGGTTGTGAATCTGGAATATGTTGTAAGGTTCAGTATAAGACCAAAACTTTGTTCTGGCAATTTACTGCTCTTCTTAATAAAACTGAAAAATACTTTGCTGACAGCAAACTGGTGGCAGGTGTGCCTTACTGTTGACAGCTGCATTTCTGACATGGATCACAGAGAAACTGTAGTGTTCATGCTAGAACATCTGGAACATTTGATCAGGTTTCAAGATCTAATTCAAATTAGCTATTATCATTTTACAAAATAAAGGAAAAAATAATATTATGGTGCAGTGTCATATTAGCAGAAGAAAAAATTATTATATTATTATCTGAAAAATATTTTTTTTTCTAAGAAAAATAAAGCAGCAAATATTTAATGAAGTACCACTGGATCAAGATATTTATTTATGTTTGTGTAATTCTGAGAAGTACTTTTCAAGACCGACATTAAAGAAATGCAAGACAATAGAAAAATTTTAAAATAGTATGTTGATATTAACGTCAATATAAAATATGTCTCATATAGTAGATAGTTTTATGAACTGCATATTTTTAAGGTTGGAGTGTCTCATTAAAACAGCCACTGAAATGAGAGGATCTGAATTCCTTGAGGCATCTATTGTTTTAGAAAATTAAATACCAGATTACACTGAAAAAAAGAAACATTAAAAGCATAACCAAATGGTAGTGTTTGTCACATGATATTTCAGTATCCTTTTCTTAGTAAGTTCAGGCTTTCTCAGGTGCAAAACTATTGTTCCCATATGAATAGCTTTTGCAAGATGAAGCAGAATGTAACTGGTTATGTTTCATTGTTACAACAGTCAGCACTTGGGAAAGCATGAAAACTTTGTCTGTCTACTTAAACAGGCCTTGGAGTATCTGTCCAGTCTACTGGTAAGCTTTTGAGAGGATTTTCTTGCTCCACATTAGAAGTTTACAGAAGTTTCCATTTTGTTTACTTGTATATCACAAATCAATGAAATGGCACCACCCCTGCTACACACAACTCCTGTCAAGAGTTTAAACCACAGCAAGAGTTTCTGAGTACCACAGTGCAGTTGCCTTCCTCTCCCTTTCCCTGCAGGCACAATCTCTTTCGAGCTGCTGCCATCTCTTGTTCAGTCCTGTTCACTCTACTGCTGTGGAGTTACAATGGCACTCACCCTCCCTAGCAGCAGTGGTTGCCAAGGTTTTAGCATATTTGCGTTCCTTGTGCACTTCTCATCTTTACCCTTGCTCTAGCGCTGCAAAACAAAGTTCAGTGGTGGGGCTTTCATCTACCTAGAGGAGTTAGTTTCAGATTCCAGGCAGTTTTGGCACTCTTCTACAGCCATAATAGCAGTCTGGACTCTAGAGCACTAGCTTATCTGCTCTTTTGCAGTTGAAAAATCAGACCAATCTTGGAAGTAGATTAGCAATCACGTAACTGAGGAGTATAAAAATTGGGAAAAGATATGAAATGAACCTGTAGCCTTAGGCAAACTACTGTAAGAGTATGAATGACTAGAAAAACAAAACAATACTGTTTTCTTTACAAGAATTGTAGTTGCATAGATAATTTCTACTTAATTTCTATTTATGAAGATGTGATGTTAAAGTCATTTATATGAAAACTATTAAATCTGCAAATGCTGCACATATATCGCATCAAATAAAATAGATTCACTGGCTGCTTAAAGTATTCTCTGGTCATTTTTACTAGTGAAATAGGGCAGAAGTGTACCATGAGGAATGTCTTTAAATATTTAATCTGTTTTGTGTTCAACCTATTTTGTTATAAATGCTTGCAGTAGATGTAAGTGCAAAGAAAACTAGGTCATGTGTGAACACAGGAGAAGTAAAATCATAAGCAAGAGCAGATGAATGTGATCGAACTGCAAGTAAATAATTCACTTTTACCATATAACTGAATATTGTAATGTCAGTGGAAAGGACTTGGATGCTGTAACCTTTAGGTATCTGTGCCATTTTAAAGTCTTGAAGTCCATACTAAATTTTGCCCTAAATATTTGTTATATCCTTCTTTTAAGATCTCTGCCTTCTAGTTTATTGAATAATAATTAAAATATCAAGGACCTTTATATACTTTATATTTAAGAAAATATGGTGCGATGCTGGTATGTTACCAAACTTGAGACAAACTGCATAGGATTCCTAGCAACTCTGACTAGAACTGCAAGTTCTCTAGATGAAGAAATTTAATTAAGAGTGAGTGACGGCTTCCTGACTAGTCATTTATTCTATGAAATCACGCTGACTTTAAAGTTATTATTCCCAATACTATGCTTTTCAAGGTTGCTCTGTAAAGATTTTACAAACACAATCTTGTTTGGAGAAAAATTGCATCTTGATTAGAGGTCAAAGACACAGTTTAAAGGGTTAAAAATCTGAGTATAACCAGACTTTTCCTAGATAGTTATCAACATTATACTTCTGCAAGGTACCATCCATGAGAAAATAGACAATCAATCTCAAAAAGGCTGCTAAAAAGCTCTCTACAGACATTCATCAGCTTTAGGTGGGGTTTACAGGAGTGAAGTCCCTCCCACTGTAATCAAAATGCAGGTTTGACCACTTGATGAAACTGAATAAGCACAACTTTACTGGGCCTGATGACGCGGACCCCAGGATCTTGAAGGATTGATGGCTGATTTAATTGCCAAGGCACTCTCCATGAAATACGGAAACTCACGGTGATCAGGCAAAGTCCCCAGTGATGGCAGAAATGAAATACCACATCCTATTTCTAAAAAGAGGAGGGAGGAAGGAAGATGGGGAATTATAGACCAGTGAGCCTTACCTCTGTGTCTGGGAAGATAACGGAATAGATCTTCATGGAAGGAATGCTGAGGCACATGCAAAACAGAGAGACAACCTGAGACAGTCAGGCATTTCAGCAATGGCAAATTATACCTACCAAATCTGGTTGCCTTCTATGATGGAATGACTACAACAGTTAGTAGAGGAAGACTGACATTTGTCATCTACCCGAGCTTTTGTAAGTTCTTAAATACAGTTGCACATGACATCCTTGTCTCCATGTTGGAGAGGCGTGGATTCAAAGGGTGAGCTATTTAGTGAGTAAGGAGTTGGCCAGATGAGTGGACCCAGGGAGTTTTGGTTAATGTCTGTGTGGAGGCTGGTGACTTGTGATGCCTTTCTGGGCTCTGTCTCTGGAGCATTGCTCTTTACTATCTTTGTCAATGACATAGACAGTGGGATCAAGTGCACCTTCAGCAAGTTTGCAGATGACACCGAACTGAGTGCTGCTGTTGGCACAACAGATGATGGATGCTATCCAAGGGGGCCTGGACAAACTTGAACAGTATTGCCACAAAAACCTCATGAAGTTCAACAAGTACAAGTGCAAGTTTTTACATCAGGGTCAGGGAAGTCCCAGACATGGGTAAGCCCCGGTGAAGAGCTCACTGAGAGCATCCCTGTGAAGAAGAATTCTTGTGAATGGAAGCTGGACATCAGCCAGCAGTGTGTGCTTGCAGTCCAGAAAGCCAAGAACATCCTGGGGTGATCAAAAAGAATGACCAGCAGGACAAGGGAGGTGATTCTCCTGCTTCTACTCTGCCCCCTTGAGACCATGATGATCCAGGATTGGGACCCTAAAATGAGGAAGACATGGATCAGACAGAGAGACAAGGGTCACAAAAATGGTCCTGGTGGACGAAAGGGCTGAAACACCTCTCCTATGAAGACGGGCTGACAGAGCTGGAGACTTTTGGCCTGGAGATGGGAAGGCTATGGGGACACCTCGTTTCAGCCTTTCAGTACTTGAAGAGGGCTTTTTTATAAAAGAGAGGGAGAGTGACTATATATATACAAGCAGATAGTGATAGGACAAGTGGAAATAGTTTTACACTTACAGAGGAGATACTTATATTGGATATTTAAAAGAAATTCTTTATTGTGAGGGTGTGGGAGAATGGTGAAAATGATTACTGGCTCAAAACAACTGAAGTGTGTGTGTATGCGGGGAACAGGACAAGATCTGAGGAATCTGTGACAGTGCACTGCTCCACACTCCACCTGCCTGCAGGTTTTATTCCAGCTGTCAGTCACTGGCACACCTGGAAAACTGGAAGCAATGCCCCACACCCCACCCTGGAGGCCCAATCTAGCCTGAGTGTGGCCAGACTACTTGAAACCCCACCTAGGGGAGGGAGTGGCCACAGGAAGCCAGAGCAATAAAAAACATTGCGCAAAGACTATGGTCATGATCCTACTGTCCTTGGATTTTACAGCAGCTGAGAGTCTGCTAGATCCAAGGCAGTAGCTATATCTTTCTTTTCTCTCTCTTGTCCTTTCTTCCTCTCCTTTTCTACTCCTAATTTCCTCTTCCTGAAATCCAGGTAACTTAGAGCTTTTTTTGTGAGAGTCAATGTTTTATGAAATGCTTTATTTTGATTGCATATTTGTTTTAAATTTTGCCGAATTCCTGATCTTCTAGGATTTGCCAGTAAAGTTTGTTTTTTAATCTCCCAGGAACTTTTGTCAAGTTTTTCTTTGTGCCACCACAGGAAAAAGTAGTACCTTAAGACCTTTTAAAATAAACTCACCTAGGTAAGACCAGGACTTTACAAAGGGTGGCGAGATATCGTTAATAAGTTGCTCAGAAGAGTTGTGGATGTGCCTTTCCTGGAAGTGTTCAAGACCAGGTTGGATGGGGCTTTGAGCAACCTGGTCTGGTGAAGGTACCCGTATCTTTGGCCATGGGGTTGGAACTAGATGATCTTTAAAGTCCTTTCCAATCCAAATTATTCTGTGATTGTAGTACATATCTACCACCATGATTCAGCAGGGCACTCATGTACAGGACTTGAAATACTTGTTCCTCTTCAGCTAATACCCCCAAGAGCATTCCTTTCTAGTTTTTCATGTCAATGATGCCAGTGTTTTCTATAATTAGAGACATTTTATACGTGTAAGCATGAGAAAGTAAAAGAAACATGCTGCTGCATTTGCTATAGTTCTGCTGTACATGCTTAAAGAACTGCAAAAAGTAAGGTAAAGTAAAAATGACCACGTGTCTTAACCAAGAAATATGAACATTTTGATGTAGACATGACAGATATTCTGTGATAGATCACACATCTCGGCAGGGTCCTCATGGTCTGTAACATGAAGAATGCCATGCACCAGCTGTTACTGAGCTGAAGGGGTTGTTTTTTTGTCTTTCACCCTGTGCCTGGTACCCAACATGATGTGTACACAAGTCACCATGCCAAATCTTCTGCTATCATTCTTTCCCGATCGATAACTGCAGCCTTGTGGCAGTGTGGTTATGACAGAATCAGATGCTAATGCTGGGGATCTGTACTTAAAAAGATTTAGATTACTGTGCTGCCTTAACAGTGAATTGCCTTCCAAATCCACACTTAATACAGCAACTTATATTGGCTTATAAAGTTGAAGTGTCACTCTTACATCCATATATTGTATTTTGGACATTTATTTTCAGATTGGCTTGCTAGGCTGAAACAAAATGAGACTCCTCCAGCTACCAAGATATTTCTTGAGGCCCATCACCGCAGCACCTTTCAATCCTTTCATAAGAAAAAAGAGCTGCCTGAGAGCAATAATAATCAGTCAGAACAGGCCAAACAACAGAGCAAGAACAAAATTCAAAGTTATCAATTATCAGTGTCTCTTTTTATCACTCTATGAATGAGTAGGTTGCTTTAGTTGGATAGGCACACAGAGATGTCATGGCATAAGATACAGAATTTTTACACAGAGCATTTCTTTGCCTTTGCTTTTGTTTTGAAAGATTAGCAAATGGAATATTAGCTCAACTACCTCAAAGAAGAAGAGAAATAAAAAAGTTGTCATTTTACTGGGAAAAACATTTGCTTAAGGGTAGAATCTCAAGGAAAGTAGTCTTCTGTCTAATGATGGGGTAGGCATCTGTTCAGGAGAAGTAGCATCTACTACATTTTTCACAATCTCTATTTATTTTTTTTTCCTAATTGGTTCAAAAATATCTAGGAAAATAAACCTCATGGCTAATTAAAACTAATAAAGAACAGGCAAACCTGGATCAATAGACATCCTGCTGGATGTGAAGGAATTCATTAGGAAGAAGTCTTTGTGTCATCTCTGCACTATCAGAAAGAATCATGTTCATGGTTTAGGTGGATGGGGAAGATTCAGGCTGAAACCTTGTAATACGCTTTCAGAAACAGCTTCTTGTCTGGGACCATGTCCTGCCAGTGCATATTTCCTTTGGGCTAGCCAAGACCTTGCCTTAGATATTTTTCATGGGCAATTTAGATTCTTGTATGCACGTTAAGAATTGCTTAAATATAAATTCTGCACGTAGTGGTATCTGGACACTCTCATGCCAATATTTCCCTGCCCTCACAGAAAGCTTGAAGATAATTCCACATAAACAGAAATATTGTCCTCTTCTGAGAATGGTAAATCAAACCATGAAGACAAAAGAAGAAATTATTTAAAACAGCAGTTTCCTCCCATGGTTTCTGAAATTTAACAGAAAATTTAATTAAACTGGATGAATATAATTATGATTGTTCTTTGAAACTGCAGAAATTCAGATTGCTCTTTGAAACTGTGTCAAATACTATCTGGAAAAGGAGCTTGTTTTATTCTAAAGGGTGAAAATTTCCCAGGATTGCAGCATTTTTTTATCATATTAAAACAACTAGAGGAAAAAATAAATGTCATTAAAATTACAGTAATGGTAGTCATAGCTCTTTAAGATACTTTAGATTCCATGTTTAAAATGTCTAGAAATGGATAGGTATAAAGGAGGCTGCAGTGTGGCAGCCAAAAAAGAAAGAATTAAAAAAGAAAAGCAAAATGTTTCATATTTTTCAGGCAGCTTTTCTCCAGAAACTAGGCATGCTTTCAGATGTACGGAGAAGGAGACTATAAAGCCAAGATTGACATCTATGGAAAACTATGTAGAAATGTAATTTACAGGAATGACAAAAAGGAAACCTGGTAGAAATTAGAAAGATTAGGTTAATTTTTTTCTAAATAACTTAGAAGATTAAATAGTGAATGAGACTGGACATCGGCAAGAATTTTTTATGATGAGGGTGGTGAGACATTGGACAGGTTGCCCCAAGTTGTGGATACCCCCCCTAAAACTATTTCAAGGTCAGGGGCTTTGAACAATCTGTTCTGGTGAAAGATGTCCCTGTCCATAGCATGGTAGTTGAACTTGGTGGTCTTTGAAGGTCCTTTCCAACCCAAATCATTCTTCAAAAACATTTTAAGATTAAGGCAGAGGTTGGAAAATGTATCTCAGCACAAAATAAAATCTTTTGACCGCAGACATCAAATTCTATAGGTATTCCTTACATGTTACTGTGGATAATGCACATCACTGTAGCCAATAACATTTGCAATCCAAAATTACTAGCACGTGTTTTGGCCAGGAAAGCCGTGAAGAAACTATTGAATGTGGGAAACTGTAACAGTTCTTCCAATTACTCTGGGTCAGTTTCGGGTCAACAGTGACAGACAGTGACAGTAGACAGATAAAGCCAAGGTATCGGATGGAAACACTGCATCCCAGAACCAACTTCTAGGTAGCAATGAGATACTCAGGAATGTGAGACCCTCACATTGTCTTGGAGATCTTCCTAGTCTCTCTCTTCTGAATTTCTTTTGAAAGGAGGCAGCACAAACATCAAAGAACCTCTCTAAAGAATATACATCTCCACTCAACTCCTACCAATTATATTAACTTCAACAAACATTCCCAGGTTACTTTTCTCCTAGATCTTCATACATTTAAAAAGAGGTATAGATGGAAGAAAATTACTTCAATTATCTCTTTTTGGGCAGCAGAGTTGATATGAACTGATGCCTTAAAAAAAAAGAGAAATTTATTTTTCACGTAGAAGCAAAGGAATTGCAAATGATACTCCAACAATAGCCCAATCTTACTCTATTACAGTTCTGTCATACAACCCTTTACCTGAAATACAGAAAAGCAAAAGGAAAAAAAGAAGAAGATGAAGAAGAAGAAGAA
>VZTE01002674.1:0-40629 GCA_013397775.1 Eulacestoma nigropectus
GTCCATGTCGCAATCACCGACAGAGACCAACCTGGAAACCTGATGGAGCAGTTTGGCAGAGGCTTTCCATGTTCAGTTGTGCAGATACACCCTCCAAGTTCCCAAATCTGTCTCTGGTAACCCACTGGGTTGTGATGCCACAGTTATCTTGCATGGTGGCAATGCCTAATTAAGCATCTCCTGCCTCCTCCTCACCCTGTTCATCACCCTGAGTCCCTTATGAGGCTCTTGGTTGTGCTGTGTGATTTCTGGGTCTGCTTAGTCAAGCTGGCCAGGCTGGATGGGGTTCTGAGCACCCTGGTCTAGTGGAAGGTGTCCTTGCCCTTGGCAGGGGGATGGAACTGGATGATCCTTAAGGTCCCTTCCAAATCAAACCATTCTAGGATCCAACTGAAGCTTTGAGTTTCTCCCTTCTCTCATTTTATTTCATGCACTTCTACCAGCACAAATGCAGGAAAGGTGTCCCTAAAGGCTCTGCCTCACTGTTTTCCCAGACCAGGTGCAGGTTCCACTGAAGGAAGTTCTGTGAATGCAGAACAGCAACATTTCTGTGTTTGTTTATTATTCAAAGGAGGTTCCTCGGAGGCCAAAGGGTTTTCACCACACTGAACTTGCAGTAATGCAGCAACAAAACAATCATTTTTAATCCTGAGAGAACGACTCTTAAATAATTCAGTCAGTGAGAAAAGTGATTCCAGGATGTTTATGAGATGGATGAAGGGTTTTTAATTAGTCGGCAAGGCTTCATTTAAATGCATGGAACTCTGGAAGGGGAATATCAGCTCCTTTGTGCAGTTTTATGCTGTTTCCAGCATGTATCTGACAAACTGGCTTTCATCAGAAGCAGAATGCAGCTTTATTTAACCGTGATAAGAGTCCTCAGGATGAGGAGACACTGCTGGGAGGTCCCGGGTGTGCAGCAGGCGGTGCCGGGGAAGGGATGCTGGAGGAGAATGAGGTTTTCCTTGGAACAACAGGAAGCTGCTGCTGTCTGGCAGCCTGCCCGGGCAGAGACTGCAGGAATTTCTCCCTCATTGGAGATGCTACTTCAGAAAGGTGATGGGAAACACCCTGGGAGCAGCCAAACCCACAGCTGCAGTAGCTGGAATGAGCTAAACCAGCATTTCAGAATCCAGGGAGGGCTTCAGTGTCCAGGTATGTCAGACCCGGCTGCTTTTACTTTTCATTAAGGATGGAAAAGGTAAAGTTTTGCCTGAGTTACATCACCCAGTGCTGGGGAAGGTGAATTCCTTTGCTGCCTTCGGCCCTGCAGACACCCGCCCTGTGAGTCATCCCCCAGTGCCACTTGCTCAGTCCCTTCTCCCACTCAGGCTGAGTCACTCCGGGCTGGTGGAGTCCCCTCGGCATGGCACCAGCAGCGGGAGTTAACCTGGAGTCTGTGTTATTGGAGTGTAAATCTGGGGATTTCCCCATGTTTCTGGGAGGAGGGAGCTAAAGGCAGGAGCTAGACTTTGTTTCGAGTTTTTGGAGTAGGTGCAACATCTATATCTAGTTCCTGGACTGTTGCACGCAGGTTTATGGATTAATGTGTGACTGCTGCTCACCTGGAGGATGCAGTCCCACTGGAACCCATAGATAGGACTGCAGGGTCACTACTCAGTTTTCACATCACTGAGCTCTTGAGCCTGATCACTGCTGCTGGATGCAGGCTGTTTGCTGGAACAGCACCCAGCTTTGCTCTGGAAACAGCAGAAGGATGGCTAGTCCATGTTGCATGGATTAGTCATGCTCACTGCAGAAAAACCTTGTGCCTCATTTCCAATGCCAAGCTGCCCTGGTTCAGATCCTCACCACTGCTTCTGTCTCTGTGTTCAAGAACACTTGAGTACCTTGTATTTTCTCTACAGGGAGACACTTATTCACTGTGATCAAATCACCCCTGAAGCTGCCTTCTTTATATTTTTAATTTTTTTTCATTTTTGAGCAGCAAACCAGATTGAGCTCTGTAAGTCTCCCACAGTGTGGCATTTTCTATAGCTCTCCAATCACACCTGGTCTCTGCTTTCAGTCCCCTCTGAATTTTCAGCTTCTTTTCAAGACCACAAATGCTGGCAGCACCTAAGCTGTCCATGTAGGCAGGGCCAGGGCAGTACATATTCATTAGCTGGGCATTTCTGGTTCTTGCCTCCAGCCCTTTTGGCAAGGCTGGTATTTGGTGCTCATGTAGGTTCATTTTCTGAGCTGTCACATTCCCCCCACAGGTAAGCCTGGCTTGTCCTTAACTGGTTTAGGAGAGATGAAGGCAAGGAAGAGGCATAAAGAGATGGATTTGAACAGGCCTGTTGTATGGGAAACTTGTAATCACTGGCCTGTCTTCTCTTCTTTGCTATTCCCTAAATTACTGAGCTTTGCACATGACTTGGTTGCATGTGATTTTACATCTGCTTCAACAGTGGTGATGAATCAGCAGAGAGGCATTTTCTAGTGGAAGGTGTCTATGGCAGGGGGTTGGAACAAGATGGTCTTTTAGGCCCCTCCCAACCCATTCTGGGATTCCATGATTCCATGATCTGGTTGTGGTTCTGCAGCTCTCCACCAGAAACATCCCTCCCAATGATGGTTCCTTCTGGCAGCTCTTTATTCATCTACTTCATCAGCACTGGCAAGCCTGGCTTTGCCAGGACAGGTGATCTCTTTTCTCAGTCCAGCTGGGCAGACAAAGCCATTTTTAGCTCAGTGATCTTTTAACTGGTGCCAAGCCAAAGGTCTTTCAGAAATTAAAATCTACCAACTGTAAATTGAGTCTGAAAATCCTCTTGACCAGAGACAGCTTCAGTCAAGGGCACAACATTCCCAGTCTTCAGTTCCCAATTTACTAAATCCCAAGATCAACTTTCCCATTATGTTGCCCTTGACTGGCACCTGTTTAGTGAACATGGTCTGGGACATCCTGCTTGTCTTCTCTGCACAAAGCTCCATCAGCTTCTGCAGTTCCCCAAAGGAAGGATTTCCCACTCATTTGTATTTAATCTCAGTGTGCTGGATGACTCTCTGACCATCTTTTTGAAGACTCGAGAATAGAAATTATGTAAAATTATCAATTTGAAATTATATAAATACAGTTTTGTTCCCATCTGGAGTTGCCTAACAACCTCCTTAGTTACTAATGGACCAAAAAGTAGTTTATTTCTCTCGTGCCATACAAGCATATTTTTCTGCTCCTTCACTAATATAAAATATAAATATTATTGGAGATCTTTTCAAGACTGCCAGCATCTGTTTCTCAGACATGTACAGCAGAATGAAACCTCATGAAAAAACAAGTCTGGAAATAATCCAGTTAGTGTTCACAGGGAAGAAAAATGACTGGTGTTTTTGTGAGAGAGGAAGCTATTTCTTAAAATACTTTGAAAGCAAAAGCAAAGGCAACCTCTAACTCTTGTTCTAGAAATCATACAGTTACACAGAGCACATTAAAGCCCCAAACAATCATTTATAACACACAGTGTGAGAAACTGAAGCCTCCAGGAAAAGCTAAATGAAAAGGAAGAATGAAACAGAAGTCATGGACTAACTATCCCACTATTCCCTCATTTCTGTTGGGGGACATTGCACATTTCAGACACCCGCTAGCCACTCTCTGTCCCTCCCTAGCGAGGAAGTAAGTGTTGGAAGGACTGAGCCTTCCTCATACGTAAGGTTGCCAAAGAAATTCCCATGCCCTGGATAGTGAGACTTGCCTCATCCCTGAAACACGTTTAATCAGAAAAGGTCTTTGAAAACGGAGTCTGAGTTTCTGCAGACACCTCAGAGCTTTCCTGCTGCCCCACTGCTGACTGCAGGCACATTCAAGGGTTGAGGTTGTGAGTATAGCCACACTCTCAGTGCTCCTGGACTTCTCAGTGTTTCCCGGTGGAAGTGCTTTGCTGAGGGCCAGCAGAGCTGTGCCGGTGGGAGCTGGGGCTCCTGTGCTATAGTAGATATTCAGCTGATTTACTTGGAAGAAAACATTCTCTTTGCTTTCTATGGCAGGGTCTTCATGGTCATAAAAACAGAATCTTCCAGGAGACAGTATAAACACAGGTCTTGCACTGTGGTCTCTCCCCTCCTCCCCCTTCTAACATCTCTTCCTCATGTCCTCCCCTCCTCACCCTCCCCACCGCTCCATCTGAGCCAACTCTTCTGTTGCAAGCCCTTATACAGAATCCCAGAGCACAGAAGGAGGGATGAAGGATTTGTGGAGTGGGATGGGAGCTGGGGGGAGCAAGGCCCTTGCACTGAGCATGGGTTCAGGTCCATGGAGTGGGCGCTGAGCGTTCCCCGGGCTCTGAGGAGAGGAGCAGGGCAGGTACCTTGTCCTTTCCCAACAAACACACACACAGACCCAGCAATAAACCAGCTCCAAAATAAAATGGAATTTTGCCCCAGGAAAACCCGCACTGTGAAGTTTAGGAGCAGGATGACTCAGGTGTCCCAACCCACCTCTGCAAGTTTAGACTGATTTCTGGCTTTGATGGAAAATGCCTTTCTCCATCCTTTCAGCTACCTGCAGCTGTAGCCATGGGAAGCAAAATGCTCCTTAGAAACCCTGGGAGCCCTGAGCCTCCAAGGCCTCTGTGCCATCGCTGTGTTTGTGCAGCTGCTCAGAGGGGTCACACGGGAACAGGCACTAAACCCAAATCTGTGCGGCTTCTTTCCATGGCTCTTCATGGTCCCATCCAAACCCAACTGGGGATGGTGCTGGAAATACAGTATGGATTGAAGCTGGGTGGGTGGGTTATAATTTGCACGTGAAATTTAGTTTGAAATCTTTACTTATCCCATCTTGGAAAATCAAGAAGCAACATGAAAAGACACCCGGAGCCGATTAGAATTTCTAAAATATTGTGACTTGAATCAGTCACCTCAATTTGATGGAGAGGGTGGAGAGGGGAAGGATGAATCCTGATTTCCCAGTGTGGTGGGGGAAGGGGTTTAAGAAAACCAAAATGAGACAAGGAGGAGGTTGCATCTTCATGAGGTGCCAAACTCAGCCAATCTCCGTGTGAGCTGCACACATACATAATCCTCATTACATATTCCACAAACAGCTTCCACTCTGCTTCCAGACAGCCACCCACCAGCCACTGATGTTCCTTGCATGACAACCACAGAGTTTGGCAGCTCTGGAGTCACGTAGCACAAACCAAAAAGGGAACCTCCCTCCCGTGGCTTCACCTAGGGCCAGTGGATCACTGGAAAGTGAGGGCACAGATCTAGAGCCAGGGCAGCAGACTGACGCCCCACACCACATTTTGAGACTGAATCATTAACTCACAAAATGATTTGGGTTGGAAGGGGCCTTAAAGACCATCCAATACCACACCCTGCCATGGGCAGTGACACCTTCCACTGGACCAGGCTGCTCCAAGCCCCATCCAACCTGGCCTTGGGAGGGTGCTGATGGAGAATTTGCTGACAGAAAATGGAAGTATTTCAGCAAACCCTCTGACAGTTTTGGGTCAGGAATTCTTCCTTGGTACCTCATAGCTTCAGTAGAGGCTGCCTAAAATTGACACATTGACTGCAGCTGCCTGAACACATGTGGCGGTTGCTGTCTGAGGTGCTACAAGCTCTCTGTGAGATCCCTGGGGCTGGAAAGCAGGATATAGGACCAGTGGGAATATTGCACCCTTCTAAAGAGACAGCCAAAGGCTGAGGAGTTCCTGTTGCATCCAGCATGGAGAGAGACACCTCCAACTAGGCAACCACGAGAAGCCTCATGGCTGGTGAGCTGTCCCACTCCTCCTGTTCCATTCACTGCCTTCCTGCAGCTGAGGCTCAGACACCAGCCCCATGGCAGGGCTTGGAATAGGATGGTCTTTAGGGTCCCATCCAACCCAAACCATCACATGATTCCACGAGCTGACACACCTCGTGCCATCTACGGATGCTGAACCTGCCATGGTCACACCCTCTCAAGTGGGATTCCAGAGGAAAAACATCACCAGGAGTCCATAGGAGAAACAAGGGGACAAAGTCCCCTGGCTGTCCCTGGCAGCCAAGACGAAGATGACTCAGCCCTCCCGGCTCCCAGGTGCCTGAATCTGTGACATGAGCAAATGCAGCAAAACACACTGGGATGCAGGTCCTACTCCTGAGAGCACTTACTGATTTTATTCCAGTACATTTATGGGTCTGCTGTTGGGTCTGGTTGTGAATCCCATGGGAGCAGCTGGACAGTGGTGGGTTATGAACAGAGGGATCCATGGTCTTCCAGTATGAGACCAACTCAACTTACCCCCTCCAAGGGTCACATGGACAAAACAGAGCTCTCTCTTTCCTTCCAGCTCCTGCAGGGCTCCAGTTTCACACTCTTCCTGTAGACTCAAATGCACATAAAGTCCAATTTGGCCACTTAATTTTGCTTTGTTCCACTGTAAGGGGAGAATTAATTTTGGATCATCAGAACAGCAAGTTCAGGTAGGACCAGATTGGCCCAGCTTTCCTCCATGTCTTGGTTTGGAGCAGAGTCTCAGGCTGGACATTTAGTTCAGGATGGACCAGCACTTGGATCTTTGGCATTCAATATCCCAGGATGGGAATCTCAGCAAGCTTTGTGACAAATCCCAATCACTACTACCTTTTCCCCTCAGTTCTAAAACTGGTATTTTCCATTAACTTCCCCCAAATTAACAACCACAAGAACACCTAATTATTTTTATGCTCATGTTGGCTTCCAGCACTAATCTAAACCTGGGTGAAAGATCAGAGGATCTTTCAGATCAGAGCATCTTTCAGAGGAAAGATCACAAGAGTTCATGTGAGCTCTTGTTTATTGAGATCTGAGCAAGAGCCCTTTGTGTCTCGGAGTGGGCAGAAGGAATAAAGCAAGGACAATAAATATTTGTTCTTTGCCTGCAAAGGTATTTCCCTGTAAGCTTCACCAGTCTCCAAAAATACCTTGACATGTTATTTTCTCTTTTCTCCTGTTGACTCTTGCAGCTGTCACTGTGACAGACAGTGGAAAGTGCTCTGCAAACCCCCCCCCTCAACAGGGAAAGCTTTCAGCTGCCTTTTAACTTTTTGTTTCATTTGTATGTTCATACCTTCACTGTATTTACCAATTCTTCACTTCAGGAGGGGGGTCATTTCTTTCCTGTGGACACTGAAAAGCTTTAGTAGAGGGATTTTCAGCTTTCTGCAGCATTATGTGAGAACTCTGTGTCTCTCACGAAAAATATGCAAAACACTGCTACAGGTTTTTGTAAACTAATTCTCTATCTTTGCACCTGCTGTTGTTCAGTTAGTATTGTTATGGTACACTGAGGAAAATATTTTCAAATGGGTGTTGTATAGCCTCCACCAATCATTCTAGGAGGTGGTTGACCAAGGGACCAATAGTACTATGCTACTCTTGCAAATCAAGTTATATAAACCAATTTATAATTAATTAAATAAGCCATTTTCTCCGGATCTTGGTTGTGTCGTTTCTCACTGTCCCAGGTACAACAGCGACACTTTCCAGCCTGACTAACTCATGGACTACCTAATTTTCTCATTGTGTGTTTCATAATTCCTCCCTTATATAACTCTGGAAGCAAGTTTTCTATCTGAGAATTAGGTGCTGAAAGGAAATAATGGGCTGGTTAAAAATTAATTGTTTTGCTTTGTAAGGAAAATAAATAAATGAATAAAGATTACGGCTGTGCTACTAAAATACAAAAAATAGCAGTGGCTGTCTGAAAGCTGCTTGGTGAGAGAGATGTTTCTGTAAGCCACTGGAGTGGTCTGTGGAGGTAATTCCCCAGATGGATCTGCTCTGTAGGTCATTCTCACAATGAGCACAGTGTATTTCCTGTACTTTAATTAACCATCTGAAATGGTTTGAATATATTTATAAAGCTATTTCAGATACCTGAGTTTCAGCTCAGGTTTCATTCACAGACTGATTCTTTTTTTTAATCTTTGGGCACAGAAAAGCTGCTTGGTGCCTCTAAGTCTGGTTAACAAATACTACAAAGAGTTTTGGAGATGGTTCAGATCTTGGATGCTTCTCTTCATCCCAGGAGAAATCTCCACCAGAATGACAGGGGTGGGATGTGACACAAGGAGCAGGGCAAGGAGGAAGGATGAGCTGGGTGTTTGGGCTTGGTAGCACAACATGGGACAGAATTCTTGTCAAGGGATTTCTCCTTGGGCAGGACCTGGATAAATTCATGAACAGGATGAATGAATATCAGAGGTGTTTTGGATGCCCTGGTTAATAGCATTTGTGGACTTGATACAATGTCTGCTACAAAAGAAAGTGATGGTGTGGGGATAAGATGGAGCCTGAAATTTAATTTTTTACTACCCCAAAATATTGCAGTGTTGGCTGCTGTGTTGTGGGGACTGAAGGTGTGACGAGGTGGATGTGGCAGGACCAGAAGATCATTTCTTAGTGGGGTCTTTCCTGTCTATAAGGTGCTCATGGACATTCCTGTGGGATCCAAACCTCTAACTGACGATTTACTTTAGCATTTCTCTTTCCTTCACAGTCAAGCTCAATAGGCCTTATTTCTACAAACACAATAAGGGGAAATTCTGAGGGACTGAAAAAAATAGTAACTTTGGAAATGTCAGAGTATTTTAACAGGTTTTGATTGACTCAGAGATCTCTGTGGTGTCAAAATGGAAACGATTCTTTTGTGTTCATTGCAAAACCATGAAATGCCATTTCACCTCTGCTCAAGTGAGTAACAAGTACAAGATGGCAGGTACAGAAGGGGAACTCAGAGAAGGAAATGGCTTACTCCATGTGATTTGGAATCCCATGGAATATGTGGGGAAATGCAATGTGGGGTTGAATGTGTGGTGTAACTGTAGGAGCCTTTTTGGCTCCTGCATCTCCACTGCATCCCTGCTCTGCTGAGACCTCCCTGCTCTGCTGCCTCCAGCTTGGAGATCCCAGCTCAGGACATGGGGCTCTTGGAGAGAGTCCAGAGGAGGCACCAGGATGATCTGAGGGATGGAGCAGCTCTGCTGGGAGGAAAGGCTGGGAGAGTTGGGAATGTTCAGCCTGGAGCAGAGACTAGGGGTGACCTCACTGTGGCCTTCCAGGGCCTGAAGAGAGCCTGCAAAAAAGATGAAGAGAGACTATTTACAGGGGATGGAGAGACAGGACAGGGGGAAAAGGCTTCCCATTACCAGAAGACAGGTTTAGATGGGCTACTGGGGAGGAATTTTTCCCTGTGAGGGTGGGGAGGCCCTGGCACAGGGTACCCAGAGAAGCTGTGGGTGCCCCTGGATCCCTGGCAGTGTCCAAGGCCAGGCTGGATGGGGCTTGGAGCACCCTGGGATAGTGGGAGGTGTCCCTGCCCATGGCAGGGGGCGGCACTGGGTGGGCTTTAAGGTCCCTTCCAAAACAGACCATTCTATGATTCTACGATTCAGTGATTCTGTGATTCAAAGGAACAAACCAAGCTCCCCTGGCAGCCAGGAGGAAGTTGGTTACTGCAACATGCCCATTAGAAATGGCTTAATCCTTTTCCAGGTAGGTGAGAAAGAGCTGATCTCCCTCCACCACCGAGGGTTGTGGGGAGTAAAAGACAAAACTTTCCAGTATCAGGCAAAGAAGCTCATTTCCAGGGGCTCTCTCCCAAGAACTCAATTCTCAAGTGCCAAACCACTTCCTCTGTAACCTCGGCTGGAGATAATTAGAGAGCATTTAAAGCAGAGCTTCCGACTTCCCTGACCTCACGTGGTGCTCCCACCCAGGATGGCAATTCTGCAATTTCCATAGGTAGATTTTTGCTGGGAGATTTAACGAAGTCACGGCAGAGAAACCACAGGGCATTAGTTACAGGGCTAAGGAAACAAATCTCACAGCATAATCCTGAGGTGCCTTTAATGTTCTAATTAAACCTATATATAGGAGCTGCAGGCAGGAAAAATTTTGTGAAAACTTTCTCATCTGCTGAGTATTTTTCCATCCCTTCTCCCCTCAACCTCACCTCCCTTAACCCAGAGAGGGGCTGAAAAAGATCCTTCACACTGATTTTGATGGAGAAAGAGAGAGAAATGCCAGGCAGATAGAGATCAGCAACATTTCCATTCCCCGGGCCCTTTGGAAAGACACAGCCCTGCCAACGTCTGCTGATAAAGCTGACTTCTGGCCTAATAAGGCCAGGCCAGCCCAAGCCACACAAGGGGTCGAGCATCAGAAGCTTTAGATTTTTCTCCTCTAATTGCTAGGCGGGGCTGGAGATGTGACAATAAATGTGAGGAGCTGGGAAATCACAGAGGCTGTCTGAGAGAATTAGTGTTCAGCAAAGGATGGCAGCAGGACAGGAGAACCTCACTGCCTTTCCGTTTAGGAAGGGTCACAGGAGACAGATGAGGAAGGAGGACAAAATCCTGCTGTGTCTTTTGCCACTTAGCAAAGACATCAAGGTGATGGATGATGAATTGGAGATTGAGAGAATTGTTTAGGTTGGAAAAAACCTCTAAGTTCATCGAGTCCAACCACTTCCCCAAGCACTGCCAAAGCCACCACTGACCCATGTTCCCAAGTGCCACATCCATATGACTTTTAAATCCCTCCAGGGAGCCTGTTCCAGGGCTTGACAACCCTTTCAGTGAAGACATTTTTCCTAATGCTGAGTCTAAACTTCCCCTGGTGTGGCTCAAGGCCATTTCACGTTGTCCTAGTCAGGTCATAAGTTTTGGAGAGGAAAGACCCCTTGAAGCAGAAGAGGGTGTGGGGTGAGAGCTGCTGAGACAGCAAGGCCGTCCCAGGATCCCAGTGGCTGCAAGGACATGGTGTTTCTCAAGCTGTTACACTTTTAAGTCTTGCACGAATGGTCCTCTACCCTACAATTTACTATCTATGTTCTGAGCTTTCTTCCACCATGCAGTGGACACAGAAGGTCTCATGGAAAAAGCACGGGAACATGCAGGGAGGTGGCACTTTCAGGCTTACACAATACAGGGAGGCTGGATTATGTTTAAAGGGCAAATCCTGAAGAAACGAGTCCCAGTGTTAACAGAAACCGTTCCAGCCATATCAGACATTACCCCAAACCAGGTTTTTGTCACTTGGAAGAAATGGCAGAGCTCTCACTATTAGTCACAACCCAGTTTGGGGTCCAGCTTCCTGTGGGAGCTCCCTGGGTTATCCATGCAGTGACAGACGTTGCAGTGTGATCCTATTTCATCACAGCAGGGTTGCCTGAGGCCTCTTGCTCCATTATTTCATTTCCCTTCACAAGGTCCACTTGGAGCTAACAGCCAGGGGTATATTTATCCCTCTTTATCCCCTCAGGCAGCAGAGGGAAGGGCTGAGCCTGCTGATGCGGAGGTGAACTGAGATGTTCATTACGACCCTCTCCATGCCAAAGGAACCCCTCCCACAGCAGGAATTAGTCTATAATTAGCTTAGAGAGTAAAGCACTTTTAATTAAGGATTGAAATTCAGCAGGCCATCTGCCTGGTTTTATTTGCAAGCAATAGGCATCTTCTATTGGCAGCACCATTTTTCCTGGTTCCTCTCTCTAAAGCTCTCACTTGGGCTAGACCAGGACTGAGCGTGGGGGGTGGAGACGGGACATCACATCCACATTGTTCAAGACAATGCATTGCAATTTGTTGGTTGTTACAGTGCAAAGCATCTCTTGGAGACAGCTATGGAAGCTGGGATGGCATCTTGCTTTCCTTCCACCTTTCCAAGCACTGTGACAGCTGCAAGGATCCCACTCAGGAAATCTCAGCAGATGGTCACCCTTAGGTCCTGTATGAGCCCTGTGCTTTGCTCTGCAAACACTCAGGGGGCTCAAAAAAGCCAGAAACACAATTCCTGACACTTTTGTGCCTTGCACAGTTGTGGGAGGTAGTTAGATGGGATATTGGGAAGGAATTGTTCCCTGTGAGGGTGGGGAGGCCCTGGCACAGGGTGCCCAGAGAAGTGGCTGCCCCTGGATCCCTGGGAGTGTCCAAGGCCAGGCTGAAGAGCGCTTGGACTTTAAGGTCCCTTCTCACCCAAACCATTCTGGGATTCTATAATTCTAAAATTAGGACAGAGCTTATGAACCACAGCCATGGGATTGTTTGGGAAGCCTAGGGAAAACAAACCAAATTCTCAGTGTCCAAGAAGCTTTCAGAGAACTTTGATGTTTGAAGTTAAAACTAAATTATACCTTTTTTACTCCTTTTTTGTTTTCAAGCTGCAGATGGATCAAGCCCCCAGCCTTTCTGCAGTGCCCTGCTGTGAGACACGGGCTGGTGCTGCACGTATTGCCAAGGAACCCGAGGGTCTCAAGGGCTCCTTTCTACCTGGAGCTTTCCCAATTACTGTCATCAAACCGGAGAAAGGCAGGAGGCACATCTGGGGCTGCTGCCTCCATCCTGGAGATGCTCTTAGAAAAGCTTTTTGTGGAGCAGCTGACTCCCACCCACATGTTTTTTATTCCCAATGATTTCCCATATACTCATGTCAGCTGACAAAACTGCTGCTGCGCTCTTTCTCCTCTCCTCCAAAATTATTATTTTTCTTTATTGTCATTTTTACTAAGGGCACAGCATGATTTGTTTTCTGTAAAACAAGCCATGTTATAGTCAAGGCAAATCGAAAGGGCTGGGTTAGGAAGGGACATTAGAATACATTTTGTATGAAAAGGAAAGATCCTAAGCAGTTTCATGGCAGATCTAATGTATTTCAGGGCTGTTCTTTGGGAATAGCAATTCCAGGCAGGGAGTCTGGAAAAAGTAGAGTGAGTTGATATAATGAGAAGCTGTATCAGAATGGATATGCATGAGCTGGGCAGATTAATATTTAATGAACAGTGAAGCCTGCTTTCCTTAACCATGGAGTGCCTGGGATTTGCAAAGTGGCTAATTTTAAAGTATTTTGTATGGAATTATTCATGCATTAAAAAGTACATGACTCCCTTGCAGTGAAACGGAATTAAACTCAATGAAATTTAGTCATCAAAATGTCAGGTGTCGGGTCCAGCCGAGACAACAGGACGAGTGTATGGCTCTTATTGAAGGACACGGTGGAGCTGGAAATGTCAGGATTAGGGCACACAGCTTCCTGCAGGGAGGGTTGGCCTCATCCCAGTGGGTTTTCTTGGGAACCCAGAGCAGACAGATATTCTTTGGGGTTTTCAAAGCAAGGAAGAGCCAGGAGTGGAAACAGGACCAGCAAGAGCTCCAGAGCAGGAAAATCACGTGGATGGATGAAAAGGCAGCACAAGGATTCAGGTGCTGCAGTAGGAGCAGGGCTGGGTCAAAACCAGTGACATCGCTTGAATGACACCTATGACATCACTGTTATAATCTTTATTTTTGTTTGTATTTTGCCTCAAATGATGTCCTCAAACTTCCTTGTTGATCCAGAGTTTAATGAGACTTTACTTTGGCTTGAACAATTGTGTTTTAGACCTCAGCTCAGACAATTCTCCTGGCACTTCTTCGTCTTTTCCTCACTGGTTTCTGATAAAAGGAGACTGTTCGAAAGAAAATGCCATTTTCACTTGGAAAATGGGGTTTTTGTTTGGGGGTGGGGAGGAAAGATTTTTTTTTTCCCCTGGCATCTTTTAAAGGTTTCCACTTTTTCCCTGACAGAAAACAGTTTGTTGAAGTTATTGCGTCTTCTTGAAAGCCATTGTTTGACCCAAACATGAGTTTTGTGAAAAAGCAGGAGGCAGTGGAGGCTGAGCCTTCCTTGCCACACAATCTATGAACACAGTAAGTTCATTGGAATACTGAGAGGAGATAAAAGAAACCAAGTGAGAGGTGTTTACAGCTATTTGAGTGCACTAATTGCACCGAAGAGTGTTCAGGAGAGGAGAGAACAATACGGCAATAAAGGTACGGGGAAGGCAGGGGAGGGCGGGACAGGTGGGAGATGATGCATTTCCTCCTCCTGTGCCTGCCCGCAGCTCGCCCAGAGGCCGGTGTCACCCACGGGCAGTGACGACTCCCGGCTCGCCGGGAAGGTGCTGTTGGCGAATACGGCCCCAAGGTGTGGGAGGTTCATCCCCTATTGTGGCTGCCGCCAATCATGAAGACTCCACCTCAGAGGCGGAGGACTCCTCCTTCGAGGGGACGTCTGAGGGCGGCACCTCAGTCTAGGACCTGCCCCACCTTCTGGAAAGTTCTTCTGTGTTCGGTACCCCATTGGTTGAAGTTCGTTGTAGCCTCCCCCCAGTTAATTTTATTGGATCCCAGAACCCTGTACCCTCCCCTTTGTCCCTCTCCCATTGGTTGTTACCCTTCCCTCCGCCCAGTTCCCGCCCCCCCTTAAAACCCCCTGCACACTCTCAGATCCTCGGAGTTGTCTCTCCGACCTCTCCCTCCCGGAGCCCTCGTCCCTCAACCCTAATAAAGGAGAGCTTGGGGAGACCCCCTTCCGCAACCCTTCGCCTCCCAGTCTCTTTTTTCACCGTGCCCAACAGGCATCTCTCCTGGAGCCGCTCCTCCTCCGTGCGAGAGATCCGCACTTGCCCGCGAGACCCTCCCTGCACAGTCGCAGCCTCTCGGGCTCACGGAGCGCGTGTCTGCGGCAGAGGGTAAACCTGTCCTGGGCCGAGAGGCAACGACAACACCCAGGAATAAGAAAATCTCACCTGCGGTCGTAGCTGTGACCCTGGAAGTGAAATGAGTTTTGCTGATCAGGAGGGAGAAAAAGGAGGTGGGAGTGCACAGGATCGGCAGCCTCTCCCTGGGTTTGCATGGAAGCAGTTGGAGCAGTTGTATTTCGGTTTTTTTGGAACAGAATGTTGACTCAGAAATCAATTTGTCCTTTCTCTGCCTAAATTAAAACAAAAGGTGAGCCTGAAAATGAGGAGAAAAGGTTTTGTATCAGCTTGAGAAAAATGCTTTAATCAACCCGAAGTAAACAGGTTGGGTTTTTATTTATTTATTTATTTATTTATTTTTTCTTTGTTTAGTTTTGTTGTGGACTGTGCAAGGATTTAACGGTGGGCCTGTCCAAAGGTTATTTATTATTCCCTCATAATTTTTTATTAGATCCCTGAAAAGAAAGATCCATTATTTTTACAGCAATTATTCTAAGTACAGCTACAAAAAGCCATGTTAAGTCCTAATTTGAATATTAAACATAATTAAAAGACTTTTCTACATTGTGAATTATTCTCTTATCTGCCTGCCCATAAATGTCAGTGTATTAATGGTCACAGTTTTTCTCAGGGGTAGGAAATAGCTTTTTCCTCCCGCTGCCTTTTTTGAGCAATGGGAAATCAAGCTCAGCAGGTCATGCCCATACAACCAGGCAAAAAAGTTCCTGCTACAGTTTTGCTTCAGCTTCAATTGAAAATCCCTTCTGGCCAGCTGATTATTTCTGCTCTTGAACACACTCTTTAAACCAAGAAATGTTATCTAGAAGCAGAAAGAGGCAGAGATATTTTTTTAAAGTCTTTAATTTACTAAACTACAAGCCAGAAGAAAATTGGAGAAATTAATCACACTCAGAATGTGATTAATATGAAGCTTTTTTTTTTTTTAAATAGCTGGAGAGACATGGAATTGGAAACTTGATGCTTTCTAATGATGTGGAGAAAATGTTCATCTGAGTGTTTGGGTGCTGCCAGATTCTCACATTCTTGTGCTTGACCAAGGCTTCTGAAAACACCGTCATCCCTGCCATCAAGGCTCTTCAGCTCAGAGAACTCCTGCTCCCTGTGATAAATTTCCATGGACTTTGTGCAACTTTACCAGGCTAATGACCTTTAGTTATTTATTTCTTTGATTTGATTTAAAGTCCATCTCTTGGTGACTGCATCTTTTAGACATGCACAAAAGGATGGATCCACCACACACTCCTTGAAGTGTTGCACCTTAGGGAATTCCTTGGGAAAGTCGTCTCTGGAAGCGCAACACATGCATGAGTACTGGAAATAAAAGTATTAAAGACCAAAAGTCACAGACCAAAAAAAAAAGGTAAAGAGAAATAAAAATAAAGAACATGCAATTTTTCACTCCTTTGGCCAGAGTAAAAGCTGGGTTAGGGACAATTGGAAATCATTGTCCTTGTGAAAAAAATGAGGCAAAATACATAAATGTTAGACCTGAGCATTGCTGTGAAACAGGCAGGGAGCTGTGAAACCTGTCCATTTTTGTGGTGTGTGACATTTCTGAACTTGCCAGGTACACAAAAGGCAGTTTTCCTCTGCTTTCCAAGGGGATTTCTTCTAATTTTCACCACTGGCTAGAAGTGTCCCACAGGTTCAGCTTTTCAGCTCCAAATAAGGATTTAAAGAAACAGAATGTGCCCCTGAATGGACTGATTTTGTCAAGAAGAAGAAGATTGAAGTGGAAATTGAAGCTTTTTCCTTCTGCTTTTATCAAATTCAGGTGGAGAACTGAACAGCTGTAGCTGGAAGGGGTCCTGCAGGCCATGCCGGGCTGATGCATTTCAAGGTTTGTCAACACTTGTCACACTCTCCCAAGGCTTTATTTAGTGATTGATTTCAACTCGTCCCCCGTGCTGGAAGATCCCCAGGTGTGTTCCAGGATGTGCGAGCCAGGAGCAGCAGGAAATGCAGCAATTTGGGTGAGCAGAGCTTTGGCTGCTGCTGGGGGCCATGGGGACCCCTCATGCTCACATCTGAATGTCGCTCCCAAGATGGTGATGTCGACCCTTTCCTTGTCCCTGCTTTCTTCTGCACCCATAGTGCTTTCTCTGCTATCCCTTTCCGTATCCAGAAAAGGATGAAAACCCCATCAGTGGATCTGTTGGGAACTTGCTGAGCACAACTCTGTGAAACCATCCTGAGTGTGAATGGGCCCAAGGTGTGTATTGTTGTTTTGAGGCCTTTGCTCCTCTACCTCCTTCATCATGTTGATGCTTCTACTGCTCTGGAGAAAGGTGGGAGGGAGGTGTAACTTGTCCATGGCTGTGGACGTCCAGCACAGGACACCTAGAGCTCCCAGAACAGCCATGGGAGGCTGGAGTTGTGAGGGGAAGAGGATATGGCAGGAGTTCCTCTGCTGGCAGCTCTGTGTGGCTGGCACAGCCCAGACTCGCCCCCCCTTTCCTACCTGCCAGGGCTTTTCCCCAGGAAAACTCTTGGTTCTGCGGAGTCCTGGTGCTGCCATTGGCCTGGCAGAGAGAAAAAAGCACCGGGTTAATTAAAGACCCAAGAACATAATTGCAATTAAACCCAAACAAACTGCTGAATCAGGACAGAAAATTGCCCAGAGATGGGGGAAAGGCTGCTTTGCTTTTGGCTTGTTTTTCTCAGAAAGGCTGAGGAGGTACAGATGGCCAAGCAAATGCTGCAAAAAGGACATGCCACTGGCAAAAGTGTTTAACTGCTGAATAAAATATAAGGATAAGGATAAGGATAAAGCCAGGATTGGGAGCAGCATGGTTGCTCAAGCAATTTATGTTGGTTTCACTCTAGGAAAATCCCAGAAGTCTGCATTTGGCAAGTGTCTTTCCAACTTGGCTGGAAGCCTTCCCCAACTGGGGCAGCCCCATTGATCCATCCCACTCCTAATATAGAATCCATTTCAAGGATGTGTTCCCAAGGGATCTGCAGGAAGGATGTGGGATTTGCTCTGCAGCCTGCCTGATCTTCAAGGAAAATCTCATGGACAAATCAGGGACCACCAGAAAATGAACCTGTGGGGTTTCTCTGCCCTGCGCCTGGCCAGCAATGCCCCAAAGGGCGCACGGAGGAGGTTTTGGCACCTTCCCGCCTCCACTGCACAAATTCTGCAATCCTTGTCTACAGCAGACCCATCTATTCACTCATTCTAGGGCTGCTTTCTGTGGAGCTGCTCCAGTGCATCCCACTGAAGGCATAAGGTTGAGAGAAGCCAGTGAATTATAAGGTCCCTGGCAGCAGGACTCAGCAAGCGGCTGCTGTTAATCTTCCCTTTGCTACTCAGTTTTTGTTCAGCCTGTAATAAATCCCTGTGTCCTTTGCTGTTCAAACTGCAGCCTCGCTACTGGAAAAGGATGGCGGGGGGGAAATGCTGGAGATTGCTATGTGCAGTAATAAAATAAGGGATTCACGTCTTGGGCTGGCCAATACTTCTCCTTATCGAGGTCTGAGCCTTTGCGTAATCAACTGGTGTTAAATGTAATGCCAGGGGAACTCAGGCTGAACCGTAACAAATTGAAAAAGCTGCTGGATTAATGCAGGAAATGGGGCAGACAGGGCTCTGTGTTTTCTTTGAGCAGGGTGGAATGGGCAGTTGTAGACATGATGTGATGTTGCTTCCAAATCTGGAGTAACAGTGAGCTGGGAATTTGTTAATGGAAGACTTTTCCCCAGATGCCACCTCTGTGGTTGTACAGCTACTTATGGTAAAGACAATATCCATAATAAAACTTAGAAAAAAAGAAAATCTGAGAATATCTACTATTTGCTTTGATATGATTGGTTCACAATTGCTTCCAATCCAGGGATTTGTATAAACCAGAAGTTAAAGCCATTGAAAAGTAATGAGAGAACACAGCACTCGGCAGCACTTGAATTTCTGCACTTCTATGAAGGTTCTTAATTTGTGAAAAATTCTGACTATTCACCTGAAAAATTTTGACTATTCACCTGCACCTGAAGCAGGGGGAAAAAAAGGAAATTCAGAGAAAAACGGCTTGAGGGCTTTGCTGCAGAGAAGAAAAACAGCAGATCTTCTGATGGTGAGAAAAGCTGTGTCCTGGTGACAATTCAAACTTCCCCATCATCCCTCCCAGTTCCCTGGTCCCTCTGCTCACACACTGCTGGAGTTAATTTCCTGTGGCTCAACAAACCCCTGTTCCCAGAGCTGATTTCCTGGCCAGGGGGTTATTTGATGGGTAGCCCTGATTCCTGTTGACAATAAGCCAACTTTACACTGCTTGCCAGGCTCGGGAGCACTGAGGAGGATGCAGAGCTCTACGTGCTGCCAGGCAGGAGCTCTGAGATTGGCTTGGTGTCACTAGGGATCACATCCCTGCGGAGCCATCACTGGGAATCACATCCCTGTGGAGCTGTTGGAGCAGAGCTCGTGCCTGGTGCCACAGAAGATGCAGGTGGGCATGGAGAGACCACAAATGTTGTAGCACCGGTGAAGTATATTCAGAGGGATAATGCACTGACGGGTAGAGCTGGAAAATGGAAAAGCTTCTGACACAGCCCCCATCCCCTTCTCCCCTTACTTCTTCAGAGCTATAAATGTTACTGGCTCTTTACAGCAGTACAAACAAACAGCTCTGGCTGGATAAAAGATCCTCCCTACAGGAATTAAAGGAGAAAAATAAGTACCAAGCCACGCCATCCACCAGAGCAGGGAATGAGGCTTTGATTGCTTGGGGAAGGAGCTGGAGTGGACTCCCCACATTTTAAAGACTCAAGACCTCACCAGCACAGCTCCTACCTGGGAAATGGCCTCTCACTCCTTTCAGCATGGCTCCAGCAGAGGGACACAAGTATAGAATCAAATGGAATCCTTAAGGTTGGAAAAGACCTCCAGGATCATCAGCTCCAATCTGTGATTGAATAAACCACATCCCAAAATGCCCTGTCTGCTTGCTTTTTGAGCAACTCCAGGGATAGGGACTCCACTCCTTTTCCAGGGCTTGAACCCTCCCCATGAAGAAATTTTCCGTAATACCCAGTCGGAACCTCCCCTGGCACAGCTTGAGGCCATTTTCTCTTGTTCTGTTGTTCCCTGGGAGCAGAGCCTGACCCCCCCCCGCCCCGGCTGCCCCCTCCTGTCAGGGAGTTGTGCAGAGCCAGAAGGTCCCCACTGAGCCTCCTTTTCTCCAGGCTGAGCCCCTTTCCCAGCTCCCTCAGCTGCTCCTGGGGCTCCAGCCCCTTCCCAGCTATTCCCTTCCCTGGGCATGCTCCAGCCCCTCAAGGTCTTTCTTGTTGTGAGGAGCCCAAAACTGGACACAGGATTTGAGGTGCAGCCCCATCAGTGCTGAATTCAACCTGCTTGAGACTGGTGGAACTGAGGGTTTGGACCTGTTGAGAACCCTGTGGAAATTAGACCGAGCAGGATCAATCCTAGACTCTGTAACTCCTGGGCCTTGGTTTCTTCAAGCAGCACATGGATGGTTTCCACTTGGATCTTGAAAATTTCCATCAGAATTGGTGGGAAAGGAGGTTTTTAACACCACACTTTCTTTTACTGTGGTGGGAAACACCAACAGGCTTCTTCCCCCCATGTTCCCAGGATGGAACACCAAAGCATTTCCTTTGAGGACAGTTCTATTTCTTTCTATAGCTCCAGTCTGCAAATGCTGTGGATTGGTCTCGAAACCCTCATGATGGGAAGAAACTTGAGCACGTTGATTTTGACACAGTAGAACTTTTTTTGGCATGAAAAATAATCCCTTTTTTGAGCAACTCTCTTGTTTAATTTCCAGCAGACAAGGAGTTACAACAAAGTAGCCTTGAGTAGGAGTTGAATATGAAAAACAGACTCTTGCAGAGGGAGGAAAGACGGGAACTTAATGAACTTACAGTCTCAATCATATGAAACTGAACAAGAGAGCAATGTCTTTTCTCAAGTGACAGTTGTGTTGCTGTTCCCAAATGTTATTTTTTATTCCAACTGTGCTAGCTGGGGTAATAAAAGATATGACTTTGCTCCCCATACTTTGCCCAGTTGATTTTTTGCAAATACCAAATCCTATTTCGTGTCCTCAGTAGATGCAAAATTACCCAGACTTGCCCCTGATTGCAAGTGCAAATCTGTTAGAAATGGTTTATAGTAACACACAGGCTTGGCTACCACAGCACGGGGAAAATGTTTAAAAAAATGGTGTAGACTCACTCCCACAGAATGAAAATCCTTGGTGTCCTTGTTCCATTTACATCTTACACTGTTATATCGATGCTGGTATTTTTGATACAATTTGTAGGATGTACTGAAGAGATTTTTAATATACTCAGATGTTGAAGAGCACTGAACGTTTCACTTTTTTTTTTTTTATTATTTACCCAAACCTTTAGACATTATTAAAGAAACCAGTGTGATATTTCTGAGGCAAAGGCCAGGAATTTCAAAATTCCATAAATGTATTTTCAATTGATGGTGAAAAGCCAGAGCAGGGATTTGAGACTTCTACACCATCACACCCTTGATGTGACAATAGGAATTGCCCATGATTTCCTACAAGCGCATTCCTGGTAGATCCACTTGCTGCTCTGCCCAAAAGCAAACATGAGCCCTGTCCTCCATTTCTTCCAAATTGCTGCATCCCAGCAATTGGTTGTGGGTCCTTTGTGTAAAGAGAAGAGAAACCAGCTGGTTAAATCCCAGAATTCCAGAATGGTTTGGGTGAGAAGGGACATTAAATGGCATCAGTCCCACTCCCTGCCATGGGCAGGGACACCCTCCACTATCCCGGGTTGCTCCAAGCCCTGTCTAGCCTGGCCTTGAGGGTGAGGATATGCATCCAAATCTGTTGATGGGGGTGTGAACCCCACTCCCATCTCTGCCCCATCCCTGTGGGGCAAATGAAGCAGAGTTAAATGAGCAGCTTGCAAAGAAAATCTCTATGTTTGTGTATTTTTCCTTAATTTCCACCCTAACCAGAGGTTCCAGGTCTACAGCTGATGACACAGAGTTAAGAAGTAGAAACTTTTTAACTGCGTTTTGGCCTTCATGAGGAAAAAAGATGGTAACACTGTGGGGGGGTGGTGGGATGGGCAGTGACATCTCCTGTAGAGAAACACTTGGCAAAGCTGACAGTGAAATTCTGTTCTCCAGGTGAATTATTAATGTTGGCATAGGAAGGGATATTCCTTGGCAATTGGTTATTACTGAAATAACTCCTCTTTCTTCCCCCTCCCCCACAGCTCTCGGACAGGGGTTCAGGCCAAGGGAAGCAATCTTTGGGACTCCGGGGCAAACAAGCTCAGAGGTTACAAGAGAATTTCTCCTTTCATTAACTCCCAACTCCAAAAACTCCAGCTTTGCTGCTGGAATCCAGGCACTCTGTGCCTTTGGAGTCATGGCTGGTGACAGGAGTTCAGAGGGGTCAGGCTGGGCAGCAGCGACACCCCACGGCTGCAGGGGATGGATGGATGTGCCCAAGCCTCCTGTAATTGGCTTTGGAGAAAACCAGCACTGCCCAGAGAGTGCCACCAACTAAAGCCAAATGAATATTTTCACCTGCAGCTTTGTCATCGTCTACAACTCCTGGGACACGGGAGTTGCTCATTTTATTGCCAGGGAGGTAATTTGGGGAAAAATTCCCTCTTAAGCCCCACTGCATCTTCCTCATTTATACAATGGAGCTTGGGCTGCTGGGATGTTCCCTGGAGCCATGAGGGTTTTACTTCTGGAAGGTGCACACTTTGACTCAGGGATGAATTTTTTTTTGGTTGTTCATTGCTTTGGGTGAGGATTATTTTCTTACAAGGTTCCTTTTGCCTTGTCCTTACGTACAGAGTTGGTTTCTGAATGCTGCTGATAGATTTGTCTGGAGTGGTACAGGACAAGAAGGGGGCAAATCCTGTCCCAGTGGGAGAACGTGCCTCTCTTCCACATCTCCCCCTAACTTTGGGGTGCCCAGTGCCCAGGATCCTGGAGAGAACCACTCCGGGCTTTTTCCTTTGCAGGCACCACCACCTAGCGCAGTGCACCGGAACTTCATGTTTTCCCCTTGGATTTTATCCCGCAATTGCAATCGATTGGTGAAGCTGCTGGAATAATTGTTGCTTAATAAATTAGCCACTGCTCTGAGGTGTTTGTTTTTGTTAACCACTGCAAACAGTTCCCAAAGGGGCACGATTTTCACAGCTAGGCAATGGGTTCATTGTCTCCAAAACGGAATTTGCAAAGTGACTGCTCTGGCTGCTCTTAAAGGAGAGACCTTTTCTGGGATTTTGAAGTTGACTCAGTCCCTGTCTAGGCAGGCAGGATAAAATCACAGAATACCAGACTGGTTTGAGTGGGAAGGGACCATAAAGCCCATCCAGTGCCACCCCTGCCATGGGCAGGGACACCTTCCACTATCCCAGGTTGCTCCCCATCCAACCTGGCCTTGGACACTTCCAGGGATGGGACAGGCACAGTTTCTCTGAGAAATCTGTTCCAGTGTCTCAGCACCCTCACAGGGAAGAATTTCTTCCGTATATCTAGTCTAAACCGTGGGTAGCCATAAGCAAGAGCAAGGGAAAGGGAAAATCCTCACCTCCTGGGAGGTTTGTATGTGAACCTCACACCAAGTGAGTCAAGGCTGTGTACGTTTCCCAAGGGAACTGGAGAGAGGTCCACTGAGCAGAGCCTTCGCATGGACATCCTTCTCCTCTGATGCTTCCCTGCCTGTTTACCCTTCAAACTTTCCATGCTTCTCAGTCTGGCTCATTTTTCAGTTCATTTTTCCCAAAGGGATGCAGCACTGGCGTGGTGTGCAGGAGGTCTCTGCTCCTGAGCCAGCACTGACTCCTGCTCCCAGAGCCCCACTGCTGGATCAGGTGTAGAAAGTGGAAGGTGCAAACAGAAAGGTTCCTTGGCTTTTCCATATCTGAGAAGCATCTCAGAGTTTGTCTGGATCATCCCAGGATTTTTACAACCTGCTTTTCCTTCCAGGGTGCTGGCATTTCCCCCAAAATTAGAGAAAGAGGGAGCAATGTGACTGTTACCTCCAGGTTAAGTAGCTTTACATTTTGGTTTGCCTTGAGGTACTCCTCCAACACTGGTTTCGAGCAGAGGCTGATTTTCCCAGATATGAAGACAGAGAGTCCCCCAGTTCCCGACTTTGTGGAGAATTGCCTGGTAAGGCACGATGTAAAGCCTTGGCACGCGTCCTGTTTGTCCCCAAGCCAGGGCATCCTGTTTATGGTCACAGCCTGAGCATAGAATCACAGATCCATACAGTTATTTCAGTTGGAAACGACCTTAAGGATCATCAAGTCCAATGGCCTGCCACATTTTGTGGGAGTGAACCACAGGCTGCGAGCTCCAGGTGATGGTAGTGTGGGTCCTCAGCCACCTGAGCACACTCCATCCCTACCACTCACTCACAAGTCAAGCAGAAGTTTGAAGCAGTGGAAATAAAATGACATTATTCCAGGCAGAGCTGATTTCATGAAAAATGCATTGTCTTTCCACAGCTTCAGTGAAAATATATTGGTTTCTGCCAGATTAAATTAGAATCTATTCTCAGAACCTGTGAGGAACTGGCATGAGAGGGGAGTGGATATGAGAGACTTCAAGTCTCTTGCTGGGACTGAATTAAATGACTGCAACCCTTTGCCTGCAAAGGAAACTAAGTAATGTTTCCCCCTGCTAAACATGCACTGCAAAATAATCATACGAAAACATCAAATATTCATTTATTTACAATCTGAGCTCAGGAATTACTGGTTTGCTTTGTTTTTGTTTGACAGGCATGGTTTTGTATTAAAAGGTGAACCAAATGAATATGAGTAAAACTATTACCCACCTTAAAAACAGGAGAAATTGTAGGTGAAAGAGGAAGTTGTATTCAACAAAAAAAGAAATGTTTCTGTTTAATTTAAAAGGCCTTAAAATTCTGGGTTTGTCTGGTTTTCCCAATATTGCACCGTGGCAATTTCTGAGCTGAAAGTCCTGCAATGAGAAATCAAGATACTCCATTTTGTAAGTGTCAAGACAAAGAATCTTCACTTTTCCAGTCTTTCTACCCATTTTCTCTTGAGTTGAACTCATCAAATCCTCATAAATCTTTGGAGCTGTTGAAAAGGGCTCAATGTCTCTTTTTAAACCTTTTCAAACTTTTAAAAGGAGAATAAACCCTCATCTGCCAAAGGGTGGTTGTGTTGATCAGAGTTCAAAGACTTGTATCATTCTGTTGGCATTGGCTTTGCTACCAAACAGCCCCAAATACACCTTTCTGCAAAATAAATGGGCTTGGATTAACTCAGTTTGGATGCTCTTGAACTGCAGCAAAATCTCCTTGTGGTTTAGCCTGTGACACCTAATTAACCTTCCCCTGAGCAAGGCATTTATATTCTGGAGTAAATGCACTCTCACACAGAGTTATTCTGCAATTATGTGAACTTACATTTGGTCTCAGCATAACAAGACCAAGTGTGGAGAGCACAGGGTGAGCAGAGGATGAACAGCTCGAGCATCCCCTGCTGCCTGCAGGGACAGGCTCCCTGTTCTCACCTGCACTGGTTTCTGAACTTGGTATTTGTGCAGTGAAAAGCAATCCTGGAATGAACAGTGACAAAAACAGGACCGCCCAAAAGATTTGCACCTTGGGAATTCCAGTGAAATCCTCATCAGGGATTTTACACCTGGTCTCTGCAGGAGCACAGTGTTTTAACAGAGGGGACGTAAATCCCCAACCAAAAGGTTTGCACATTCTCTGACTTTGCTTTCAAGTGGTTTCATGTCCATTCCTCTTAAACTGGTTGGAAACTGGGGAGAGGATGAAACCAGAGGATGTTTTCAGAGCCTGGAAACATTCAAGGCTAGATGCAACTGGGCTTGGAACAACCTGGTTCACTGGAAGTTGTCCCTGCCCATGGCAGGGAGTGGAACTGGATGAGCTTTAAGGTCTCTTCCAACCCAAACTATTTCATGATTCAACGAAAGAGGGTAAACAAACATGCCATCAAACAGCTCACCCTGGCAGCAGATCCCAGTGCTTGAACCAGACTGGTTTGGTAATACTTGGGCAGAGAATGGAACATAGAAATGCTTCACCTTCCTAAATACCTGAGTTCCATCACCACAGAGCAGCTTCCCGTGGAAAGTCAGCCAAAAAGCCGATGGCATGCTGAAAGTGACTCCCCCAGGGCCTGGGGCCATCCCATATCCCAGCCACCAAGTGCTGTGAACGATGAGTAAATGTCAGTGACTGAGCCCTGGCACAGGCTGGGCTGCATTGCCTACTTTTGATTTACAAGAGTTAGCCCTGCATCCATCCTGCAGCTCTCAGCAATTTCCCCGAGAGGAGGAAATGAAGCAGATTTTGGCAAGGTTCACTAAAGCAAACCACATTTTTCTCTTTAAGGGCTTTTACCACTTGCAAATTTGCTTTTCTTGTATTTACAGAATATTGACATGTATTTACAGCTCCTTCCTGGCAGGACTCTGGGGTATGGGGGTGACCCACAGCAGAAATGATAATTGCAAGGGCATGATGCTGAAGGGTTGGAGTGATGCCACCACAGGAAAGGTTTTCAGGAAGATGCTTTCAGAAAGGTGTTTTCAGTAGATGCTTTCAGGAGATGGTTTCAGTAGATGCTTTCAGAAAGATGCTTTTGGGACATGCCTTCAGAAGGTGCTTTTGGAAGATGGTTTCAGGATGTGCTTTCAGGAAAATTCCTTTGGGAGATGGTTTCAGTAAGATGTTTTTTGGTAGATGCATTCAGGAAGACTCTTTCAGATGTTTCAGCTCCACCATCTCTGCTGCTCTCTCCAGCTGAGCTACAGTGACTGCACTGGGGATCCTTGCCCACTGCTGGGCTTTGCTCTGCTCATAGAATTCAGGTTTGGGTTGGAAGGGACATTAAAGACTGCCCAGTCCCATCCAGTGTCATGGGCAGGGACACCTTCCACTGTCCCAGGCTGCTCCAAGCCCCAGTGTCCAACCTGACCATGGACACTTCCAGGGATCCAGGGGCAGCCACAGCTTCTCTGGGCACCCTGTGCCAGGGCCTCCCCACCCTCCCAGGGAACAATTCCTTCCTAATTGTCCTTTCAACACTGATTTAGTGAGACCTTTCCTGGCCACTTTGTAAGAGTCAAACTCCTTGAAATGCTCTTCCATTCTTAGCAGCAGGAGCTGCAGCTCAGGCAATAACTGCTGCCACATATGGCTTCCAAGTGCAGATGAATGATGGCAAATTTTCTCCTGGTTGAGAATTTGCTTCTGAAGTTCCCCACCTGCCCTGGAGAGCTGCTCCCTCACCACCCTGAGCAGCAGCTGGGATCTGAGTCCCAGCTCATTTTCAGTTACCAGCAAACCTCCATCACATCCTGCCTGGACAGAAACATGATCATACACAGAGCTACAGCAGGGAAACAGGCAGTGCTTGCTTTGTTCTTTCATTAGAACTTGATTTGGTGCTGTATTTAAACATGAATAACTGAGAAGGCAAAGAAAGGGCTCTACTACTCGCTGGCTGTTATTAAAACTCTAAATCAGGCTGCCTACAGAGCCATCTCTACTACCTTTGCAAAATGAAAACAGGGAATTGGCCTCTCCTGTCTCTGAGGGAGGGTGCAAGCACTCTCAGTGATCCTAATAAAGCACCTGGATTTTCCTGAACCTGCCAGTTTGCAGTTTGCAATGCTGTAAATCATCACAACAGGGTTGTGGAGGAAAAAGACTTGAAACTACTCCTCCTAAAGGGCAGCTCTGCTGTAACTCAGCAGCTGCCCAGATCTCCTTCAGCTGTAAATTCAGTGATGGATTTCTTAGGGGTGGAGATTCATACCCCCAAATCCCACATCTAGCCTAAAACTCCAACCCAGAAACATCCCCCTTGCTGGAGCATGGCTGGAAGGACCGCAGGGAACATGGTGGGAATCCTGGTTTAACCCCAGTAGCAACTCAACCCCACACATGCTGGTGGGACGGGGAAGAGAATCAGAAAGGGTAGAAGTGAGAAAACTTGTGGTGGAGGTAAACATTTTAATAGGTAAAGCAAAAACTGTGAGTGCAAACAAGACAAACCAAAGAATCCGTTCAGCACTTCCCACCACAGGCAGGTGTTCAGCCATCCTGGGAAAACAGGGCCTCATCACTGGCACGGTGACTTGGGAAGGCAAAAGCCATCACTCAGAATATTCCCTCTCTCCCTTCTTCTTCCCCCAGCTAAGTTTGAATTCTTGTGGTCTGGGATATCCCTGGGATCAGCTGGATTTCTGGCTGTGCCTCCCCCAGCTTCTTGGGCACCCTTAGCCTCCCCTCTGGTGGAGTGAGGAGAAGAAAAGGCCCTAGCTGTGTGTCAGCCCTGCCCAGCAAAAGCAAAACGTCCCTGGATTACCTCCAGCACAAATCCTAACCACAGCCCCAGGCAAGTTACTGCGAAGGAAATGAACTCTCTCCCACTCACACCCAGCACATGGTGGGATGGGGACATTAATCTGTTATGTTTAGGCTGATATAACTGATTCTCTGTTTCAAAACACTCAGAAAAAATCCAAAGTTTTGGTTTTGTTTGGGTTTTTTGTCATCATTACACAAGGTTTAGGCTCTTTTAATTTCATTTTCCAGGCAGTCTTTTCCTGCCCAGATACCACTGACCAGCTTCACCACAAAAAGCTGTGACTGACCTGAAAATGCATTTCCACTGCTCAGATAATTCATCTTCACTGCTGTCTGCCAAGTGAGAGCACTGAGTCACTCTCATCCCCACCAGCCTGGTCACAGCCTCCCAGCCCCAGCCAGGCCAGCAAAGCTCTCACCCGTGGAGAGGACTCAGCAGAGGGTTTTTTCCTGTCTGATGGGAAAACAGAACCTTCCTTCATCTTCTGGAATGAACTTTCTGCCCTTCTATAGAGAAAAGACCAGCAAAGACACCAGGGCAGAGGACTGATGATGCATTTCATACCATCAGAAACTCCCAGACTGGTTTGGGCTTAAAAAGACCTTAAAGCCCATCCAGTGCCATCCCTGCCATGGGCAGGGACACCTTCCACTATCCCAGGCTGCTCCCAGCCTCATCCAACCCGGCCTTGGACACTGCCAGGGATCCAGGGGCAGCCACAGCTGCTCTGGGCACCCTGTGCCAGGGCCTCACCACCCTCACAGAGAAGTATTCATAGACAGAAGTGAACTTGGATAAAAGATCTATTGAGACCAATTTTCAATTTTTTTCTCTCTGAAAGCAGGCAGAATTATTATTTAACTTTTCTGGGCCTTTTCTCTCATCCATCACCCCAGATACCCTCTCAGAGAACGTGTGATGAGCCATGGGCTCAGGGTAGGACCCTCTTCTGTCACATCTTACACAAGATGAAGGGACCTGTTAAGTTGGGGCATCTCCATGGAGCAAAATGCCTGAGCTGCTCAGCTCTGCCAAGTGCAGCTCTGAGCAATTATTGTTGCACTGACTTAAATCACGTCCAAAAGGAACACAGAAATTTCATGTGTTCTTCCCCCTCAGAAAGGGCAAGGATTTAAGATGAGTTTTGTTCTCTCAGTGCAGGAAAAGCTCCTCTGGAGTGGATAGAATCCTGTTGAGAGTAAATATCATAATCTGGTCGAGTTCCTGTCCCTGCTGCTTCTCAGCCCATTGAATAACCATTAACTAACTCACCCAGCATTCCTGAGGGGGGAAAGGATTAGGCCCATCCAGCACACTGGGGAGAATAAATGAAATTACATGTTCCAGCCAAAAGCTTCTCGTGTGGCCTCCAGCAAACTTCACCCCTTATCCATGACTCTGATTTCCATAAAGTTCTAATGATGCCACAGGACACATCTCCAATGTATCAATCTGCCCCCATAGCAAACAGTCCTTTCAGTCAACTCACTTCATGTTTCTGCCTTTGGGAGGTCCCCCTGAAGAGCTGCCTCCAGCTCAGGGGCCCCAGCACAGGGAGGACCTGGAGCTGCTGGAGCAGGTCCAGAGGGGGCCATGGAGCTGCTCCCAGGTTGGAGCACCTCTGCTCCGGAGCCAGGCTGGGAGAGCTGGGAATGTTCACCTGGAGAAGAGAAGCTCCAGGGAGACCTGAGAGCCCCTTCCAGGGCCTAAAGGGGCTCCAGGAGAGCTGGAGAGGGACTGGGGACAAGGGATGGAGGGACAGGACACAGGGAATGGCTTCCCACTGCCAGAGGGCAGGGATGGATGGGATACTGGGAAGGAATTGTTCCCTGGGAGGTTGGGGAGGCCCTGGCAGAGGGTGCCCAGAGCAGCTGTGGCTGCCCCTGGATCCCTGGCAGTGTCCAAGGCCAGGTTGGATTGGGTTTGGATCACCCTGGGATAGTGGAAGCTGGGATTTGCTCTCAGTACAAATGCAAACAAAAGTTTTTTATCCATTGGCCCTGCACAGACACCACAACAACCCCACCCTTTGCATCCCTGGCAGCGGTGTCCAAACGCTCCTGGAGCTCTGGCAGCCTTGGGGCCGTGCCCATTCCCTGGGGAGCCTGGGCAGTGCCCAGCACCCTCTGGGGGAAGAACCTTTCCCTGATCTCCATCCCAAACCTCCCTGGCCCAGCTCCGGCCGTTCCCTTGTCCTGTCCCTGTCACAGGGAACAGAGATCGGAGCTGCCCCTGGGGAGGAGCTGCAGCCCCCGCTGAGCTCTGCCCTCAGCCTCCTCTGCTCCAGCTGGACAGGCTGAGTGCCCTCAGCTGCTCCTTGTGTGGCCCCTCCAGACCCTTCCCCATCCTCGTGTCCCTCCTTTGGACACTTCCAAAACCTTTGGATCTTTGGCACAGAGAGATCCCCCCTGGGGACCCCCAAGGACCGTCTGTCCTGTGTCACCTCCCAGCTCTGCTCCTTTGGCACCAGGATTGCAATTAGCTCTGAGACTGTTTTTCCTTGTTTTCCCAGTTCAGCCACTTGAGGAAGGACAATCAGGGTTGCCATGGCAATGGAAGAATGACTTCTTAATTTGTGGGATTCTTTCTCGAATTATTCTGAGAATTGTAATCCCATGAAAACTGCCTCCTTTGGAGAAATTCAGTTAAGAGCTGCACTAGCACTGAAGGAGAAGTTAAAAAAAAAAGAAAGCTAATGAAGATGTTTTTTGGGCAAAAGAATGAAAAAAATCGGTGAATTTTCCTTGCTTGTTTCATGTGCCGACAAGAACAAATGTCTGGTGTTATCCAGAAACAAGGGCCTGGAATGGATCCTAAACCTGAATTATTCATGAGTAATTCAAGGTGTTTTTACAGACTTTCTGAGGAACAAGAGTATCAGGCAGAACTAACACATATAACTGAAAGTAAAACTGTGTAAAACTTAATGGAGAACAAGTAGGACTTCAAGGGTTATTTAAATGGAGAGGCACCAAAGGAAAATATAATTTTTTAGTACATTTTTTTCATCCCCAAATCTTAAAACTCAAGACACAGGACAGAAGCAGTACTGCTTTCATTTTGTATAGGATGAAGAGACGCTGTGGCTTGCTCAGGGTGGGCAAGGACAGGCACAGGAGGATGGAGCCAGAGTCCCTGGGATGTCCCAGCTGGCTTTGGAGCTGAGCAGGTGCCACATGAGTCACCTCTGACATGGACACCTTGGGACCCCGATGAACACAGCCCTGGAGAGAGGGCTGGTGAATCTGTCATCGCAGAGAAGCTGGGAATGTCAGAGACAGAAGGGCAGCCTCTGGGTGCTGAGAAACACCTCTGAAAATCCAGTATCTCCTCCCTTGGGCCCGGAGCCTCCAGGGGACTATTAATGTGCTTTAATATTTCTGTAGGAAATGGAGGAGGAGGAGGGGGAGGAGGAAGGCACCTGGAACATCCTCTCTGCTGCTGGGGGAGAAACCTTCCCCCCAAAATCATTCTTCCACTGGAAAATGCTGGTTCACCTCTCTGCCAATATGATGTTTTCATCATCACTTTTCTTTGGAGGGAAACGGGCATGGAAATGGAGCATTTAATCGTCTTACTTTCCAACAGCTTTGTTGCCCAGAGAAGCTGTGGCTGCCCCTGGATCCCTGGAAGTGTCCAAGGCCAGGCTGGATGAGGCTTGGAGCAGCCTGGGACAGTGGAAGGTGTCCCTGCCCATGGCAGGGAGTGGGGCTGGATGGGCTTTAAGATCCCTTCCCTCTCAAACCGGTCTGGGATTATATGACCTTCCTTTAGAAGGCATTTTCCAAAATGCAGCCATTTGAATATTTTTGGTTTTCTTTCAAGGAGACTTCTTTTTATTTTCAATTGCTTTCATTGCTTTCATTTTATACCCCATTGTAAATCCAAGCACAATATTAAATGCTCTGAAATCTAATAAAAATTTCAATTTTCTCTATATATTAAAAAGCTGTTTAACTGAGCCAAAGCTACTTTGGAAATGATCAGATTTAATTTCAGGGGAAACATCAACATTCAACATTATGTTCCTGTTTAGAAAGGTGGACTCCTTTAAGTAGCTGAGCCCTCTCTGCTCAGGGGAGCTCTGTGTCCCCACTTTGAAGACAATGGCAGTAAAAATTTAAGTGACAAGTGAGTCCAAATGATTGGGGAAAGCCTGAGAAATGGAGGGAGAGTTACAGATCATGATTAACTTAACCAAAGTCCTTTTTCCAGGAGTCACTGTAGTTGGCCCAATGCTCCCTGACTTCCCTTCCAAATGCCTGTTGTCCTTGTTTTTCTTCAAAGCCCATGGCAAAAGCAGCATCCCGTGAAATTGAAATCCCAGTGGGACATTGATGGGACATTTCCCTGGTGCTCAATGCAACCACAGAATGATCTGCAGCTGGGCCAGGGAAAGATCTGGAGCAGCTGGGAAAGGGGCTCAGCCTGGAGAAAAGGAGGCTCAGGGGGGACCTTGTGGCTCTGCACAACTCCCTGACAGGAGGGGGCAGCCCGGGGGGGGGCAGTTGGACTCTGCTCCCAGGGAACAGGGACAGGAGGAGAGGGAATGGCCTGGGGAAGTTTGGATTGGATATTGGGAAAATTTCTTCATGGAAAGGATTGTCCAGCCCTGGCACAGCTGCCCATGCTAGTACTGGAGTCCCCATCCCTGGAGGACTCCAGCACTGCCCTATGGATGTCGCACTTGGGGACATGGTCAGTGGTGGCCTTGGCAGTGCTGGGTTAACTCAGTTGGACTCGATGGGTGCAGAGGACTTTTCTAATGTAAATGATTCTGTGATTTTCAGACAAACCTCTTCCCTGGACTGCAGCCATCATTGCTTTTTCTTTTTCTTCTTCTTTTTTTTTTTTTTTTATCCTTCCCCTCTTCAAGCCCAGAGGGAAATATCAAAACAATGAACTGGCAGAAAACTCAGCAATTTCCAGGGCTAAGGACAGGGCTCTGGCCCAAGGCAGTAGGGACCATGTGCTGAGCCACATGGGGGACCAAAGCACCTCCTTTGCTCTGTAAAACATCGCATTGCTGTGTCTGTGAGGTCAGTCCTTCCTTTCTCATTGCAAACCCTTTACCTGGGCTGTGCTTCCGGGAGGGGTCAGGTGGGGCTGTGGAAGCAGAGGGGCTCACACAGGTCGGGACCCTTCTTCATCCCTTTTCTCCCTCGAATAGAGCCGTCCCCGGTGTTGCAGGGTGTTGCTGCAGCGAGTGCTGGCGACACAAGAGGGCAGGCACAGGCTGTGCAAAGGAGGGAGGGCTCTGCTCCCGTGTCTCTCAGCCAGCCCGGCCCTCTCCACTTCCCTCCATCTCTGCAAAGGGGGAAAAGGGGATTTTCCTCAGGGATATGTCTTCTGGCCCTGCCTGGCTCGTCTGCTGAAGCAGATCTGAAGCAGCACGTTCTGCGAAGAACACCCAGGGGCTGAGGCTGGGCTGTGAGCTCCCGTAGCAGCTCCTCCACCTGCCAGGGATGCTCTGCATTCCCTGGGTGTTCCCCAGTGCAGTGTTCTTAGCTGGGCTCTGCCACCCCAGGGGGTTTATGGGGCCAGCCAGACTGCCTTGTTCTCCCCCTGCCTGTCCCCTTAGAGGGGTCGTTCACAGGGGTGGCCAGAGGGGCCAGCAGCCCTTACCAGACCTTGCATCCCATGTCCCCCACCCTTGCTGGTGTTACCCCACAGCCCATCCTCAGGCACTACTTTCCTTGGCTCCCAGGACATCGTGGCTGATGACAGCTCCTGGGCACAGCCTGGGTCACCAGCCCTCACCGGAGTGTGACAGTGCCCAGAGCGGCTGTGGCTGCCCCATCCCTGGAACTACCCAAGGCCAGGCTGGATGGGGCTTGGAGCAGCCTGGGAGAGTGGAAGGTGTCCCTGCCCATGGCAGGAGGTGGGATGAGATAATCCCTTCCAATCCAAACCATTACATGATTCCATGATTTGTCTCCCTGGTTTGTGCCCATCCCCACGAGCAGTGGAGCAGAGTCGGTGCAGTGCCAGGCAGCTCTGCTGGGCACGGGGCTGTTCCCTCCAGGCTGCAGCCAAAGCTCCCCGCACAGCTCAACAATAAAAGGCAGCAGATGGTTTATGGTGTGAATTACAGCAAACGGGATTGCAAAGGCAGCACGCACGGGGAGCAAATGAAAGCATTAACGGGGAACAAATGAAAGCATTTACACGTCGGGCCGGCCAGTGCAGGAGTGGGGAAGGGAGGGGGATTTGCAGATGGGCTGGGAATGGGTAGGAAAGGGAGCCCATTCCGGCCAGGAAATTTTTAGAGGGGAAGGGTCTTATCCCTGACCATGCAGGGGTGGTGAGCACAAGGGGAGACAGGCAGCGACGTCTGGAGCCAGGAGCAAGGGTGCTGTGGCCACTCTGTCCTCAGCTGCTTTAATTCTGGGCCACAGCCTGTTTGGGTGTGCTCAGCTCTGCCTTTCCCACCCTCCTGGAAAGGGCACCACAAGGTGCAGGAGGTTTGTGCATCTCTACTTGGCTGAATTTCTGTGTAATGCAGAAGGAACACAGCTCTGTTTAGCCACCAACGGACTGTATTGAGAGCCTGGCTTCACTCACAGGCACAGATGCAGGAGGAGGGACCATATTTTGCATTTCAGGGCTGATGTGGATTTGTACAAGAGGAAAATAGACTCTGGAGGCAGCTCTTGCTCCCTCTGCACCCCAGCCATCCATGAGAACTGGAGACTTCTGGCTATGGAAGGAGGGTTCAGCTTCAGGGCAGCAACCTGGTGTGCTGAAAAGCCTTCCTGGGAAATCCAGCTCAGGGCTCCCAAGTGCTTTGCCTTCCTCTCTTTGCCTCAGATTCCCTGGTGTAAAATGGAGACAGTAGCGTTGTAGCAGGGCTGGGATGAGTAGCTCAGACTGAGAGATATTCCCATAGGAAAATCCATGCTGGCGGAGGCCACAGCTGGGCTTGCCTTTGGCTGTCAAGGCCAAATGTGGAGCCAGCAAAGCTGAAATGACCTTGTTTCTGGGTGAAAATTGTCAGGGGGAGGATAGGGTGGCTCATGGCCTGGGGACAAGAGTCTTGGGGGTCCATCAGTGAAGTCAAGCACCTGAAAGGTGAAGGGGCCAAATGGTGCAAAGGGTCTGCTGTCATGGTAACAGCACTCAGGGTTATAAATTCAGAAACTGGGCTCATTTTATCCCCTATAATCTTTTAGGGTGGCTGAGAGTCATTAGGCATTGCCCTGCAGACCATGGCAGGCTCTGCCTGTGCTTCAACTCTCTGCTCCCACCTCATCCCGGCTGGGAACGTCACCTCCTGGGTGCTTCCATGCTCTGCGGCCCTCACCTGCTGTAGGACTGGGTGCTGTACAGAGACAGAAATCCTGGGATTTAATTCTGGATCTGACAAAAAGCAAGCAAAACCCCTGCTGTTCACGGAGCCGATACAGAGGGGAGTTACTCTGGCCCTGCTCAGACCCAGCACCTCATGCCTCTGGTACGGATCCCCCTCGTTCCCACTTCTGCAGTGGCACCACGGATGCTCTCCTGTACCGAGGCATCATCACAGGATCTGCAGCATCTCTTGGGTAGGAAACCGTGCCCAGTTTTCCTCCCCTCCACCCCCTCCTCCGTCCCAACCTCCCGGCTGAACGCACATTTGGGAGCGTCTTCCCCAAACACATCCGTCACAGCTGCCTTCAGCGACAAACAGAACATCTGGAGATCCTGCTGGTTCGGAGCATTCCGAGCCCCGGGGGGCTGAGCCGGGGGGCTCAGGAGCTGCTGGGCACAGCCCCCTCGGCCCCGCCGAGGCACAGGCACGTCCAGACTCAGCCCAGGCTGGAGCTGGGGGTCTCGGGTCGCAGCCCCCTCTCCCTGCCCTGCCGCGGGACTCCGCGTCCGTATGTGACTCACGGCTCCCAGCCCTTCTCCCTGAAAGTCCTGCAGGGAAGGGAAGCTCTGAGACCGACAGAGAAGAGATGAGAGATGCTGCAGCCCCTCCGCTGCCGCTCGCCGGGTCTTGCCCTGACTGGGCTTTGCTCGGAGCTGCCGTGTGAAGGAGAAGCGGGTTCATGCCGCTGCTTTCTAATCTGCGTGTGTGCGTTCATGGAACTGAGCAGAAACCCCCGCCTTTTCTTTTATTTTTCACCCTTTCCTTTTATTTTTTAACATTTTCTTTTCCTTTCCCCCTTTCCTCTCCAATTTCTCCCGCTGAAATAGCTGCCCACCTTTCCCTTGCAAATCACACCGGCAGCACAGGCTGGGTTTTCGGGGTGGTGTTTTCTGCCCAAAATGGAGAGGTGGGGAGGAGGAGAGACGCCTAAATCCCGCAGTCGCATCCCCGGAGCTCGGGGAGCATCTCCCGGTCGGGCTGAAGACATTCGGGAAGCAGCATCCTCGGCTTTCCGCACTAGTTAACAGCCTGCGAGTTGCCTTCACTTGTTTTAGGCTCGCTCGCTTAATCTCAGCTCCCCTCGGCGCGTGTGTGCCTATGTGTGTGTGCAGGGGGAGGACTTTATTGCCATTGGCTCAGCTTTCGCTGCCCACCCACATCTCTTCCACATCACCTTGGTGTCTCCCTAAATAAAACCAGCCCTCCTTATCGCACCGAGGAAATCAAGAGCAAGAGTTTGAATGGATTTTATATAAATATTTACCCCGACGAAGCTACTGCTGAGCTCGTGGGACAAACTTGCAGCAGCTGGTCTCACTCTGCCTCCCTCGCCCGCCCCTAAAAGGGTTTAATTACTTCGGAGAGGATAGGGGAGAGATCCAGATCGCAGTTCTGGCTCCAGACTGATCCAAAAAGCAGGACCAGGATTTAACTGAACCATGGATCTGAAGGACAGCACCAGCGAGGGCAGCATGGGCAGCCTGCAGCCTTCTAGCATCCAGATTTTTGCCAACACCACCACACTGCATGGGATCCGTCATGTCTTTGTCTATGGGCCAGTGACCATCCGGCGCCTGCTTTGGACCTTGGCCTTTGTGGGCTCACTGGGTCTCCTCCTGGTGGAGAGCTCGGACAGGGTGGCTTTTTACTTCTCCTACCAGCACGTGACCAAAGTGGATGAGGTGGTGGCAAACAGCCTGGTGTTTCCCGCTGTCACCATCTGTAACCTCAATGAGTTCCGCTTCTCCCGGCTCACCACCAATGACCTGTACCACGCTGGGGAGCTCCTGGCTCTGCTGGATGTCAACCTGCAGATCCCCAACCCTCACTTGGCTGACCCCACTGTCTTAGCCATCCTCCAAGAAAAGGCCAACTTTAAGCAGTATAAACCCAAAGTTTTCAGCATGCAGGAGTTCCTGGCACGGGTTGGCCATGACCTGAAGGATATGATGCTGTACTGCAAGTTCAGAGGCCAGGAGTGCAACCACAAGGACTTCAAAACTGTGAGTATCAGCAGACACTCTGCTTTTCTCTTCTCTGGGCATGTGGACTGTGGTGCTGCAGGACCAGGACAGCCCTGGAGGTCACTGGCCAAGCTGTGTGGGCCTGGTGTGATAAGGCAGTGGCTGCCAGGCTCTGGTGTGGCAGAGGAGGAGCAAGAGGAAGCCTGTTGAGCTGAAGTTTGTTTGTTGGATTCCTAACAGGGGTTTTGTGGGGCCAGACCTGCAAGGGGCTTGTAGCAGGTCTAGCCTCCATCCTACATAAGGCCCATGGCTCCCAGGTGGCTGCTCGGGGTCAGATGGGTCCTGCTGAGCATCACAGGGGGCCTGGGGGTCTTGTGCCATGGCCAGCAGATGTCAGGCAGCTGAAGGAAGCAGAGAGGGCTGGACAGAGCCAGCAAGAAGGGTAGGTGCTCAGGGCTGGTCTGAGTGGTGTCCAGCTGTATTTCTCCAGGTGTTTGCAGCTTTGCTGGAATTGCTGAAGGAGAAATTTTTTTGCTTGTTCCTGGCATTTGTGGCTCATAAATCCTGGTTTGCTGCGGAGTGTGGGCAGCAGCTGGGTACCTGCTGGGTGCTGCGTCCTTCCTGTGCTGTGTTAGAGGAAAGCGGGGGAAAGAAAAGGAGAGGAAAAGCAATGAGGCTGAGCTCTGATCCCGGTCTGCTCTGAGGTGGAGCAAGCCGGGTACTTGAGCATCCTGAGGGAAGCAGCTGCTGCTCAGTTTCCAGCTTCTGTCTGGCACCCTGATGGCAGTGCAGGCATGCCTGGGTGCTGTGCTGCTAAATGTGTCAGCGTAAAATAAAAATAACAAGGAGGTTGTCTGGATGAAGTGATGCCCCTGTGTGCAGCTGGGGCAGGTGAGGGGGCTGGGCAAAGGGCTGCAGAGGTGGTTGAGCCCCATCCTGGCCAAGCTGGGGGGTGCTGGGGTCTGGGCTAAGTCCCACTGTGCTCTCAGGCCATGCTGGGCAGTGCCTTGGCTCTCTGATCCTGGAGTCAGGAATGTTACAGGTTTCAGGTGGTTGTTTCTTGGGAGTGCTGCTGTTTGCTCTGCTCAGGTATGTCCTGTGGAGAGCAGGTCCTGGGCAGGGTTTGCGATTGCCTGGTTCATCAGCAGGATCTTTGTCTGGCTTTGGGAGAAGGGAATATTTTCTGTCTCTGCTGCTTTGGATCTCCCAGCAAATGAGTCCAACTGACTCCAGCTCCAAAGTCATTGCCATCCCCTGGACTGTGCTCTCTTTAAACCTCTAAGCCGCAACATAGAACTTTATGCCTCATTTATTGCCTGTGCATAACTCTGACACTGTGCCTATTTCAAACTGGCTATCCAGGCAAACCATTCCCTTGTTTCCGCTCCCTGGGCAGGTCTGAGCAGGGGTTGGGTCATCCAAATTGTAGGAAGGCATCAACCAAGTCCCAAGGAGAGGAGCTTGCTAAAGAAAATCCATGTGTGAGCAAGTCTGGAGAATGGGGTAAAAAAAGAGAAACAGATGGAAAAGTCCTGGGGACAGAAGAGTTGGGGAGTGAGGTCAGATCCCAGGAGGATGGTCAGACCTCCCTTGACTGTAGCAAAGTGTGGGGAGCAGGAGGTATTCTGTCTGTGGACTTGCCAAGAAGGAAGTAAGAACCAGCCAAAAGCAAAAACCTTAAAGCCAGGGACCAGCACTTTAAAAGCACCTGCAGGGCTTAAAAAAGGACTTTACAAAGCAGGTCCTGTTCTTAGGGAAGACAGGCACTCCTGGCAGCCCCCCTGGGACCCAGCAGGTTGTCACCCCAGCTATTGAGTTTTTGAGGTAATTGCTTCTGAAACAATGATTTAAATTTTTTTTTTCCATGGGGGATACTGTAGTTTCCAGAAAGACAAACATTACCTGTCTGCCAAATAAATGCTCTGCTAAAACAGATCAGGGCCAGCCAAAAAGAGACAGGATATTACGGACTGACAGCACTTGTCCTTGTCAAAGTGAGAGATTGAGTGCAATACTTTAGCCCATTCTGCAAAGCAGCTCCTACCTGAGCCAGAAGACAACATTGTCTCTCACAGAGGCAGGGCTTCAGTCTCACTGACTCCAGGTAATCCCCCAGGTTATGGAAATCCAGGAAGCAGCACTCAACAGGGACACAACCCTGTTTTCCTTCCAGATTTTACCTCTCAGAGATAAAAGGCAGCAAAAAGTGTCTGTTTGAAGGATGAGTAGGTGTTTCCACAGGGAGAATGCTGTAAAGGTCTGTGAGCTGCCTCCAGGCTGAATCAGAACCTCATGTCCTGGATGAATTTTGCATTTAATCACCACCAACCTGTTGCACACGGGCTCAGTGACAGCACATCCATCCTGCTGCAGCGCCCGCTGGAGAAGAGTCATCACTGAAGCCTGATTTGTTTCTGAAGGCAAACAGGGTGTAAATCCCAGGGCAGTTTTGCAATACGTCAGCAGGGTGAAGAACTACGAGGTTTTTACATACGCTCCCCAAATCCTGGCAGCTGGGAGCAGAGGCGGCCGGAGCTTTGCAGCAGGGGGCTGCACCAAACAGGAACTCTGCAATAAGGTGCTGCTGTGCTGCCTCTGGTCAGCTCTGCCTTCCGGTGCAGGGGGGGTGTTGTGTGCAGGGTGCCTGTCAATAAAGCCCACAGTGCTGCTGCTGCTGCATGGAGAGCAGGAGCTGCAATGGTAGCATCTGGGCACTTTGAAAACGTGGCTTTACCCTCTTCCTCTTCCACTGCCCTGTTTAAATCCTCTGTTACTGCTTTATTAACAGGATTTGAGCTGTGCTTTCCCTACACTTCCTGTTCCTTCTCCCCCTAATGCCTCTCAGATAACATCTCCCATATTAAGGTCTGCCCACAGGAGTGAGTCCCCACAGCTTTTCTGCAGAGATACCCCAAAGGGAACAGCCAGGTCTTAGCAGGATGTGCTGATCCTGTGCTGGATTGCCACACACAGAACAGCAGAGAAGATAATGCAGAGCTCTGCTGTAGGCAAGGCAGTGAAGAAGAGAAAATTGGCAGAACACGCTTTAGCAAAGCCATTCCCTTGGAGTATTTGGAGGAAGAAAGCCTGATAAGAGCAGCAGCCAAGGAAATCCCCTCCTTGTTTTCTGCATTGCTCCCCCCAGGAGGTCCTGGTTGGAAATGACCTCGCAGATGGCATTTTCCTGGAGGAGCTGTGCTCCTGCTGCTTGATATGACATCAAGGTCTTCCATCCCACTGCTGCTGAGCCCAGCAAAGCTTGGGCTCATCACACCACTGTGATGTTCTGGGAGTCCCTCTGCGTGTGTGGAGCAAAGCCTTTCCTGGGGCTGCTGGTGTGGCTCGTGGTCCTTCACTGTTCCAGCCTGGGATGAGCTGGGCAGTGGCAGGGGAGCCTTGCATAAGGATTTTGTGTGTGGCCCAGCAAATGGGG